>OY757905.1:57971917-58355093 GCA_963585895.1 Sepioteuthis lessoniana | reverse complement strand
GCATATTAATATATATATATATATATATATGAGTTAGTGCATATAATATATATATATAATATATGAGTTAGTGCAATTAATATATATATATATTATATATATATGAGTTAGTGCATATTAATATATATATATATATATATATATGAGTTAGTGCATATATATATATATATATATATATGAGTTAGTGCATATATATATATATATATATATGAGTTAGTGCATATTAATATATATATATATATTATATATATATATATATATGAGTTAGTGCATATTAATATATATATATATATATATATATATTATATATATGAGTTAGTGCATATTTATATATATATGAGTTAGTGCATATTAATATATATATATGAGTTAGTGCATATTAATATATATATATATATATATGAGTTAGTGCATATTAATATATATATATGAGTTAGTGCATATTAATATATATATATATATATATCAGTTAGTGCATATTAATATATATATATATATCAGTTAGTGCATATAAATATATATATATCAGTTAGTGCATATAATATATATATATCAGTTAGTGCATATAGATATATATATATATCAGTTAGTGCATATATATATATATATATATATCAGTTAGTGCATATATATATATATATATATATATCAGTTAGTGCATATATATATATATATATATATATCAGTTAGTGCATATATATATATCAGTTAGTGCATATATATATATATATATATATATATCAGTGCATATATATTTTTATGTGTGAGTATATAACAATACATACACAGAATAGTGAATAAACAACAAGATAAATTTTGAATTAAACAGGTTTTTGTTTATTTAATGGGAATCACTAAACAAAAAACTTTGTGTTTTTAAAGCACTTACAAGAAAAGGTCAACAACCAGTGCATTCCCAGCTCACTGAGGAACATCAAGTGTTTATTTACAAGTATATATATTTTGCTGGAGATAATTGACCAGATTAAGACAAGCATTAATGTGCAAACAGACAGTTTATCCCCCACATACACACACTTCTTATTTGTTTTTGATGATTTCAAATTTATACAGATTAACTCAAGATGAGGTTGGAAATTTAATCCCTTACAGGACAATGACACTTCTGATTCTCTGGTGCTGGATATATGCTTTAATAAAGAAAAAAAATTTTCTAAAATGTTATATTAAAACATTCATACATGAATAGTAGCTTGTAATCAAGGGGTCTACAAGGGAGATGAAACACAGGTTAACTGGTGGGTATACCCTTTAAAACCATTTTAAGTTGGTTTTTAAAAAGGTGATTATTTTTTTTAAATGGTTGAAGGACAGTTATAATAAATATTTGTAAGTTAATAATACAATGAGCTAATAATGATAATTTTTAAGTTAATGATACAATAATGCAATGACTTACAGATTACTAGTGTCGTATTTCTTAGAAATGCATACATATTTCTCTGATGAAGAGAAATATAAGAATGGTATTTTACATCAGCTTTCATCTCTTTTTTCCTCAGATTTCTTGTATGTGCACATTATATATGTAATTTAGGATAGCATAGACACAAAGTCAATTACACTTGGTGACAGTTTTATGCATATGTAATCATATATATATATATATATATTTATTTCTATTCAATCATTAGGACTAACATTGGTCTGATGATCACATAGGAGAGAAACTGACAGTCACCAAGCACCGTTGTCTATGTTTGTGGTATCCTAAATTAAATATATATGTGCTATCACCATTAAGCACTCATTAATCATAAATATAGCTAATTATATATACGTAAGACCTTTATATTTTTTTTTCATATATTCAAAATACTTCTACATGATAATTTACATTGAAAAATATTAGCAGTGTTCAAACTTTAAAATATACTAGAATAAATATGTGATGTATGTGTGCGAGTTGGTCAGTTGATGTGTATAGTGTAGGGGGTGGGTGGATGGATGATCAAAATGTCTAAGAACCAAAGCTTTGATATATACAATGTTATTCTATTTATTAACCTCGAAGTTCAGCCTAGATAGCAAATCCTTTATCAAGTTTCTTTAACCCTTTGCCGCTCCCACAAAAAGCAAATGAATGAATAAATGAAATAAAAATCTCTTCTTTGTTGAACTTTTCATCATCTCCTCTGAGTTTTATGGTATATCAACCTTTGTAGGTTATTTAATACCAAATCCCTTTTTATGAAAATAGTTCTATTTCAAACAATTCAATTTAGTATAAATACATAGTTTAAATGTGAAAAACATTTCTATTTCAAGCTATTCAGTTTAGTCAAGCAGTTCTAATTCAGCTAATTCAGATCAGTATAAATACTGATTTTGTTTACGCACAGTTAAATGTCAAAACAGTTCTATATTAAACAATTCAGTTTAGTATAAGTTTAATTTCGATGTCAAAAAATAGTTCCATTTCAAATTATTCAGTTTAGCATAAGCACACAGTTTAAATACTACGCCGATGACATAGCGATACTGGCAAATACACTCAACCAAGCTGAAACACTACTGCATAGTTTGGAATGAGCAGCTGCAGGCATAGGCCTCTATGTCAATGCCCACAAAACAGAATATATGTGCTATAATCAAACGGGTGACATCTCCACTCTAGACGGAACCCCTCTTTAACTAGTAGACAAATTCACTTACCTAGGAAGCAGCGTCTCATCAACCGAAAAGGACATCGACACGAGGTTAATGAAGGCATGAATAGCTATCAATAAGCTATCAATTATATGGAAATCAGACCTAACCAATAAAATGAAATGCAGTTTTTTCCAGGCAGCGGTCGCATCAATACTGCTATATGGATGCACTACATGAACTCTAACAAAACAGCTGGAGAAGAAGCTAGATGGCAAGTACACAAGAATGCTGCGAGCAATCTTGAACAAGTCCTGTTGCACCCCAACAAGACGCCAATTGTACGGCCACCTGCCTCCCATCACGAAAACTATTCAAGTTAGATGAACCAGACATGCATGACACTGCTGGAGAAGCAGGGACGAACTCATAAGTGATGTACTCTTATGAACCCCCACATATGGCCGAGCAAAAGCAGGACGACCAGCACGAAACATACATTCAGCAACTATGTGAGGATACGGGATGTTGTCCAGAAGACCTGCCAGAGGCGATGAATGATAGGGAAAAGTGGCGAAAGAGGGTCAGGGATATCCATGCTACCAGCATGACATGATGATGATGATGATGGTGGTTTAATTGTCAAAAACATTTCTATTTCAAACAATTCAGTTTAGCATAAGTATGCTGTTAGTTCTATTTAACCCATAGATAGGGCCCTAACAGGTGCTCCCACACCGGGCCGGAGAGCAATGGCAATGAAAGGGTGCTCTGCATTCCCTCAAGCCCCAGCATCACTGGAACCTCACTATCAGAACGTTTAGTGTCATATCCAGGACACTCATTGGGGGGGGGGGCAACTTACCCCTCTGCAGAGGTGCAGTCGGTGTATTCTACAGCCTTAGCCGACTGGGCAACTGCATTGGTGTGCATGCATATATATGTTGTTTGGAGATATGTATATATACATACATACATAAACCTAGAGAGGTGTAACTAGTTATTTTCGTAGGAAATTGATTTAGGGTACTGAGTTCAAATCTATGACAAATCTCTAAGGGAGTTTGTTTTTTATATTACTCAAGAGGATGTATAATCTGAGAAGATGTGTAAAATGAAGAAACAATGTTGGTTGGATGTTTTTTTTATTACAAATCAACTCATGTAGGTTATTTCATGCCGAATCCTGTTTATAAACATATATTAAATATATATTATTTGTAAACAGTTTGTAGGTAACATTTTTACACAAGCTAAAACTCATTTGCTTGCACATAGTTAAATGGTTTCAAGCATTGCTATTCAACACTAACAATTTAATTTAACATCTGTCATTTGTTTGCACACAGATTGTTTCAAGTATCATAAAAGATTAGATATTTCTATTCAAATCATCCGATGGGACCTTAATAGATACTACCACTAAGGATTTGAGTGGACCTCACAGAAATGGTTATGTATGGGTACTTTACATTTCCTAAAGCTACAGGTGTTATTTTATTCTTGAGTGTAGTTCACGTGTTGAGGCCTGGTCTGTTATGTGGTAGTAGTCTAGAGAGAGCCCTAAGGATTTTGGACGACCGAAGGTGTGTAAGTGTATGTGTAGTTTGTTTAGGGATGTCATTACTGGAGAATGTTAGGGGATCAGGATGTAGAAGTGGAGTATTACTTGTAGGAGTTATGGCTGCAGGTGTTGCACTTGGTATTGGTTTTGGTGTGATCTTGAATTTACATTTTTTCAGGAAATGACTGTTCCTAAGTGTGATTCTTCCCAATCCATCAACTCTTATTCAGTATTGGGGGTTTGGTAGGTCAGTGATGACTTTTCCTGTAGTATTCTATTGGTGGTTTAGTGGACTTTGTATGGCTACTGTGTTGCCGGTTTGTAACAGAGAGAGGTTGTAGGTGTGTCTATTGTACCTTTCTACTATTTTGCTGTTTCGGTGGTGGAGGAGTTCATCATGGTGTTGAGCAGCTACTACCCATTTGGGGTGTGACTTGTAGAGGGTTGGCTGTGAAGGGATGGGATCACAGAGTCGGTGGTGAAGTAGAAGTTGTGCCAGTGATAGGCCAATACCTTGGATAGGGGTATTTCGGTATTATAGAATGGCCCGGGCAATGTAGTTGTTGTCCAAGGAACCTTGGGGGCCTGTGTTTCCATTCACTATCCTCTTCGCGGTTTTCACCGCAAGTTCTGCCCAGCCATTGGATTGGGGGTATGCGACTGAGAATAGTCTATACCTCACACACCATGTCTGAAGGAAATCCTGGAATATGCTGGAGGTGAAAGGTGGCCCACTGTCAGTACTAAGTTTGTCTAAAGTGCCGTATGTTTGGAACAGGATGTAGTGGCATGACTTGGTTTTAGGTGGTACAAGATGAGCCAACCAGTTAGTCGATCTGCACAGGCGAAGTACACAACGTGGAATATGTCCATCACTATTTGTTGGAATGGCCATTCTGGGGCTGGAGTCATGATGATGGGTTCTCATGGCTGGCTTGGGGCAATAGTTGCGCAAGTTGAGCAATTTGCTCTAAAATTGCGGATGGATGCATTCATACTAGGCCAATAAACTGTATTGTTGGTGCGAGCTTTCATGCCATCCAAGCCTAGGTAGGTTGCATGCAGGCAATGTAGTATTTTTGTTCTGAGGAATTTCAGTACAACGATTCTTCTGTCTATTAACACTAGGCCTCTGTCAGTGCTGAGTCAGTGTCGTACCTCCCAGAAGTCATGGATATTGGGTTCTGTGAGAGAATGTTTATGAGAGAATCCCTGGTTGATGGCGTGTATAAGCTTTGTGTAGAAATTGTCACTTCAGCCCGATGCCCAAATGTGGTCAGGTGTCGTGACAACTTTGTTGTTGCACGCATTTGGGGAGATGAAGAAGCTACTTCCCTAATGCAAATGAGAAAATAAACAATACTAACCAGCTCAGCGGCTTCATTTGACTAACTGACGATACCGAGGGTTCTTTGGTCAGTTTGAGAATGGCGAGCACATCACCCATGGTCTTGATGCCTAGTTCCTTGAGTATCGTATGGTCTAGCATGTGGAGACTGTCCCTTGGGATTTCCTCGTTAGAGAATGTTTGTGCATAAATCTTAGCGGAGGTAGCTGATATGCCTGCTTCAATGAATGTGCTTTCCCATCCAGTCAAGTCATATCCTGTTTGCAGTGCCATGTCAAAGTTTGGTACTTGAGTGTAGTTCACGTGTTGAATTAAGCATGAAAGTGAATTGTTACTTGAGCATCAGGAAGGGAAGATTATATGCGCATTGGGGCATTCCACCATGCACAGGTGGTCTCGTCCATTCCCAGTGTGTTGATTGGCTGTGAGCCCAGGAGTAGCTGTGCTAGCGTGCATATATGCTGGCCCACTCATTGGCATTTGTTTGTTAGCCGACGTCAGCCAGGCCACCGAGCCAGAAAGTATTGTTTATTTTCTCCTGTACATTAGGGCAGTAGTTTCTTCAATTCTAAGTATATAAACACCATAGTTTAGTGATATATTCAGGACACTTATAGGACAGTCATGATCTTATACTTCTGCAGAGATGCAGTCAGTGTATTCTACAGCTTCAGCCAATAAGACGAACGATGAAACAAATAACTGAAAATTGATAATGAAAATACATCTCTGCAGATAATCAAAAATGATGTTCTTAAAAGATGATATAGTTTTAAGCCAGTACCTGAGCTCACAAAATATCCAGCTCAAAATAAATTCACTCTAGAACACATGTCTTTGTTTAAATCTATCCAACTTCAGATAAAAATAAACCTTGCGAGAGGTCAATTTTTTTTCATCATTAGTATCTCATATGATTGCCTCAAGAATAGGGCTCAAAGGGTTAAAAAAAATTTAATTTCAATTTTTGTACATCAAATTTTTAGGCTTTTTTAATATTTTATTTTTGTTTTCTGTATCTTAGCTGCTTTAGTCCAAAATGCTTCAATTTTTTTACATCATGATTTTTATCAATGTCATTTGCTTTATGTGATTTTTATCACTTCTGTTTTGGAGGATCAGCTTCTATTTATATTATCTGCTTTTTACATTTTTTTATTATGCACCTCCCCTACATGAAGTTGAGCACTCTGGCAAAGGAATTAACAGCTGCCACCAGTGTAATGTAAAGCTCTTCTGACTAACTGAGCACTCTGGTATCCAATAGCACAAAATGTAAACAAATTAAAGCTAATACAAAAATGTGTTAATTTCCCTTGCTGACAAAGGTTGCCGAAATGGCTGAGTGGTAAAATATCAAGTCTAGCTTAAAGTTAGGTGGGTTTCGATCCCAGCTTAGAGCATCCTGCATGTTTAGCCACACTGAAGAGTTACGAGACAACGAAACAGTCTGTCTATGGACGACTATATATATATATATATATATATATATATATATATATATATAGTTTACTATCTTTATAGATAAGTGCTCAATATCAGGGATAAAGCGTATATAAGAATAGACACTGAGTCAATGTTAACTGTCAGTTTCTTGCTCATGCAAACTGCACACTAAGAAACTGTCACTGTGTTATTCTAATATATATATATATATTCTAGGTTTTATTATCAATCTTTTACCTCAATTTCATTTTATTTCCATACTTTCATCTTTTTGCTGTGGTAGGATTTTAATTTGTGGTGGGGGCTGTTTAATATCATTTATACTTATGTTTATTAATTCAGTCAGCCTAATATACAGATATTTTTTAATATTAAAAAAAAACGAAAACGCCAACTATTAAAAGTGACAAATTCATTCACCCAACAAATAAAAAGTTTTTCTAAAAAGTTATTTTATTCTGAGTATATAAACACTTTTAGATAATTTTCTTCCTCCAAAGTTAAAGTCTCTTATATTTCCATTTACTTCAATAATTTTCACTTAGAAATCTTGTAGTTGCATCTGGCTATAAATACTTCAATTATTTTTTAACAGGTCTTTAAGTCCAGCACATTTTCAAATTAATAAAAATTTGAAGACTTCTTTGATGTTTTTTTTATTTCATCTATTTAATTGGCAACAAAAGATGGATAATTTTCATTTTATATGCTTCAGTAAAAAAAATTTTTATACTTTTCTCATGTCTTGACTTCTTTTGTTTTTTTTGTTGACTTAAAAAAAAATATTTGCAACAGGCCATAATAAAACCCCCCGAAAGTTTTTTTTAACCTCAACAAATTATAGCAAAAACGCTTCACATCACGAAATGGTTGGGGAACGAGGTGTTGGGAATGTCTTAATAATGATTTGGTCATGGCTGGACTAGTGCCAACATGAACCCCTTTCAAAAACTTTCTACCTGATTTAATAATTCTATATCAAACATCTACAAAAATAAAGAAAAAACAAACTTTTTCATTTTGTTTATTATGAGAAGAGCAAACAAAGTTGTACGATAGGATTACTAGTTTTATTCCATATTATTATTCTAATTAATTTCAGTCCACCTAATTACTGAAGCTTTTTATGACATCCTGGGTTGATACATTCATAAGTATTTTACCTCTAATAGGTTTTTCCGACCAACCCTAACTGATAGTTTTTCACTGGAGTCTGAGAGACAGCAAGGCTCTTCTGGTCTCCAGGACTCATCTAAGTATCTTGGTTGATTTTAGTAATGCTGTTGTCTGGACGGTTTCAATGCTTCTTCTCATCTCAAGTTTATTGAATCTCTTTTCCATGTTCTTGGAGATTGTTGCAAGGGACCCAACTATGGTATCACTGTCACTTTTATGTTCCACAGCTTCTTCAGCACTCTGGCAAAGGTCCAGGAATTTTTCCAATTTTTTTAATCCTCTTTTACCTTTATTTTATGGTCTGCTGGTACAACAAAATCTACTAGTTAATTAGAACTAGGTATTGTCTTCTACCCTGGATTGGGTGATCCATTTGTATTTCCAAGTCCCAGAGAATTTTATATCCTTCATTTTCAAGGACAGATTCTGGTTTAAGCACATTTCCTTTGTTAACATGCCTAGTTTTACTCCCTTTTATTGTAATTGCTTTTTTTCCCCATAAAACTGAGTTGATACTTTTTTTCATTATTTCTCGCATTGTTTCACTCAAAAATACTAATTACTTATATATGAATCATTGCTTCTACTGAAGAATAGCATACAGAATCTTTTACAATGAAAATACCATGGTTATTTTAAAAACTATCAGATATAAGCAGTCATTTGATAACTAATACTTATCTAAAAAATAAATACAAAATAAGAAAAATCATGTATCTATATATTTTTAGTTCATTAATTTTTTTTGTTGATATATTTATATTTCCATATATAGATCCTAGACAGAGGTGCTGTAGAATATCCTTTAAATCTTATGCAGGGTACAAAGAGAGGGAATTTGATCCTCCCGAAGAGTTCATTATATTGGCTTTGTGCCACACCAAGCTAGTCTTAGTAAATAATGAAACCAAGATGCAATATTGTTCACCCATCAGATTTACAAGAGCACTTTCGAACAATTACACATAGAATGTATCACCTATTCATAATAGCAGTACATTATGAGTTTAATACTTTAGTAAAGTGTTTATTTCTCAGAGACCAGACAATTTGATATGTATTTTAGCAGCCCCTGTTAAAGCTAATAATAGCTAAGACAACTGAATAGGTCAAGTAGATATGGGAGAGTGGTTTGCTCAAATTCTTACTCTGTCTTTTCTTTGCCAATTATCATGGCATGTTAGATATATAAGAATAGGATAAAGCAGAGTGTAGGGAGAGGTCATGACATGCCTTTCTTAAGAACATTATTTCTTAATGAATAGACCAACTGCCCCACTTAGTTTGCTTGATTTCATTTTTTTTATTTTACGAATGGATATTTTGTGTGTATATATATATATATATATATATATATATACATATATATATATAAAATTTCACTGACCATTTCAAACAGGAATCAAAGAAAGGATAAGAGCTACTGTGGCCCCATAACACCCCATCCAGAGAGGTATATTGTGCAAAAATTCAGTAACTGATGGCCTTGAAAAGCTAACTGAATTATTGATAAAATTTTGGCATTGACAAGAGTGATTTATTATTATTTTTCATTCTATCGTTAATATTGTGATTATTTACTGTACAATATAAACTGTCAGTGTAAACATAGTATCTGTTCCATTGGGATTCTAATTATCTGCAAAAGTAATTAAAAAGGCTGGTGAATTAAACGACAACTAGAATCTTTCATACTACCACAAAAGAGACTTTGGCATATAGTTGAGAATTTCACAGAAACAAGTATAAGAGGTGCTGGCTGCACCACCATCTGAAAACCCAGAGAGGTATTATGGTTGTTTCTATTATATTTTAAACTTCAGCATTTTCTAAATTAGTGATTTGTATTTTAGTAAACCGAATGTTAACCAAACGCATCTCAAATCTTTTATTAAGTCATATGACCAACTTTGAAACAAATCTAAGAGGTTCCATTTACAAGTTAGGTACCTAAGACAAGTTGTCAACTGTGGAGCTGGAAAAGGAAACAAAGAAGTAGATAGTTGGACTTAAACTAAGTTAAAACTTAAGGAATATAAAAGAGAAAAAAAGGAGAGAAAGAAAAAAACAAACAAAAAATCCCCTTTTTTTTTAATCCACAAGTTAAACTTCAGAAGCCATGGGAGACAGCAGGGAAGGCAGATGAACCCAACGTTGAGTCAATGGCACACTTTGCCAGATGTTGGGGAGAAGAATCCACAGGTCAACAGCCAGGATCAAATAGTTCAGAAATGAAACTACAACTACTTATTTATAAGACTTGCTTCTATTGCTGAGGTAAAAAAATACAGCCATCAAAGAATTACCATGACTCAACGAAACCATATGTCCATACTGCATTGCACTTTACGCAAGTAAAAAAGGGGTGTGTTCTCCAGAGGCTGGGGCTCTGGCCCCAGTTTTAAAAAAAAATCAGCTACATAACTCAAAAGCAAACAAAAGTTACTTGAATGTTAAAGTACAATACATATAGCAACATTTAACATAAGAACCTGAAATAGAATAGGCCAACTACCGGAGCTGACACTATCTGTGGCAAAGCATAACATAGAGATAGTCTAGATACAAGAACAGAAGTACCATCCCGGCAAAGTAGAGATAAAATACCATGATACCCGCAATGGATGGACATTTATCTCAGCATGCGTATGGAAAAAAATCTGTCAATGCTGTCATAGGCAATGTAGGAACGCTTCTCAGTCCCTATGTCCTTAAAACACCAAACAGCATTGAGAAAATACAACCAAGAATATGGTAGCTTTGTTTAACGGTAACCCCAGCACAACCATCATCTGCTCCAATCCTAACAATGCTAGGGATGAAAAGGATCTTGACACCTATAACAAGCTATCCTCCCTCGTCTATAGCCTACCTAAACATAACATTCTATTTATCAGAGGGGACATGACTGCTCAAATAGGTAAAAAACAGAAACAACAAATTCAGCTTACACAACATCAAACAGAAATGGAGACCACCAAACAGATTTCTCACTTGAAAATGAACCAACATGCCTGAATACAAAATTTCAGAAAAGTAAGAAGGAACTATGGATCTACACTTATGCAAATAATGCTTAAGAACAAATAGACTACATCTTCATGAATAAGAAATGGATTAATAGCGATTTGAATTTGAAGGTGTGTCTACTGACCACCAAATTGTCATGGGAAAGATGAGTAGATAAATGATGCAAGCAGCCAAAACTACACACCATGATTGGTCCCTGCTTAACAATTGAGATATTAGTGATAAATATACGATAACACTAAGGAAACAAATTCATTGGACCTCAGGAGATATCCGAAACACTTATACCAAATGACAAATATAAGGACTTTTTCAATGCCCACATGGAAGCAGCAGCAGAATGCATGCCAACCAAACTAAGAGTAAAATAGGGTTCCATGGGAAACATTAGTAGTAGACAATGTGAAAATGACATCCCTCTGTCATAAAAGGAAACCAACTAATGCCTATGCCCAGAAACCTAAAGCACAAAGAGAACTAACTAACGCATACCTAAATGAACAAATACAATACATTCAAGGCCAGATCAAAAAAATTAGAAACTCAGTCAAAGATAGACAATCTTGAATAGTGTGGCTGACAGTAAATGATGTGAGTAAAAGAAGAAGCATAATGATTGTAAAACTAAAAGCTGCCACCCAAGAAGAACAGATAGACTGGTGGAAAGAATATTTCACAAATCTTGGAAAATCTCCAAAAGTTATAGATAAACCTATTACAAAAATTATTAATAATCAACAAGACATCAAACAAGGACAGTTTATGCAAGAAGGACTTGATGGAGTTCAAATAAAAATTAAACACAGGAAAGCTGGAGGTCTAGATAAAATACCACCAGAAGTATGGAAAACAAGGTAATTCGATGAACTACTGCTCTGATACTGCAATGTTATATATAACCAGAACATAAAGAGATGGACTAAAGGCGGCATCCTCCTTTTTCCTCAGGAAAGGTGACCTTAGAATTGCCAAGAACTACTGAGGTATAACCCTTACTTCCACAGCAGTTAAGATTTATAATGCTCTGCTACTCAACGATATTGAATCAGAAATTTTAAAAATTCTTTGGAAGATTCCAAATGGTTTTCAGAGAAACTGAGCCACAACATTACAAATTGTGACAATCTGTTGAATTTTAGTTCATGCAAGAAGGATGGAGCAAATACTTTGAGCCAATGGTCTTCCCAAAGAAACTGTCACAGCTATTATGATTCCCTATAAAAACAGCAAAGTAAAAGTTTGCTCACTGGATGGAGACAGACATTTTTGACATTGTCACAGGTGTTCTGTAAGGGGATACATTTACCCATACCCGCTGACTCTTTGCCTAGACTCTTTGCTTTGAATGTCAATAGATTTAATGATAGAAAATGGCTTTACGCTGGAAAAGGCAAAAAGCAGATAATACCCCATACAAACTATTACTATTACAGACTACACTGATGACATAGCGCTTCTGGCAAATACACCCATCCAGGCTGATTCTGTGCTGCTTAGTCTGGAGTAGGCAGCAGGTAGCATTGGCCTCTCTGTGAATGCAGACAAAACAGAGTCCACATGTTTTAATCAAAAAGGAGACATCTCTACTCTAAATGGTGGTTCTCTGAAACTAGCAGACAAGTTCACCTATGTCAAAAGCAGCATCTCATCTATGGAAAATGACAACAATATGCAACTAGCAAAGGCATGGACAGCAATAGATAGGTTATTAGTCATACAGAAGTCAGATCTACCTGATAAAATAAAATGCCATTTTTTCAAGGAGTTGTGTCCATATAACTATGTAGAGGTACCACATCGACGTCTGATAAGTGTATGGATAAAAAGCTAGAAAGCAGTCTTACAAGAATGCTATGAGCTTTTTGAACAAATCCTGGAATCAGCACCTCACAAAATAGCAGCTGTAGGGCCACCTACCTCCTATCTCAAAAACCTTCTAAATTAGACTATCAAGACATACAGGATACTGCTGGAGAATAACTAGATACCAACTCATAAGCGATATTCTCCAATGGACACCTTCACACAGATGTGCAAGTGTTGGCTGATCAACAAGAACTTATCTACAACAGCTTTGTATGGATATAGGATGTAGTCTAGATGACCTGCCAGAAGCATGGACAATAGAGATGAATGTTAAAAGAGAGTCAGGGAATTCCATACTCCCGGCACGACATGATGATATATATATTTTGGGATCACAGCTGAACTAAAGCCTTTCTCAATTTCTTCCACAATGACTTTCATTGTGCTATCCTCTGCATTGTATTGCCAGTTAACTCCACCATCTAATTTTTTTATTTTGTTTGGTTTCATTTCTTTGTTTAATGGCATATCAACCTTTTTTCGGTTATTTAATGCCAAAGCCATTCTCCTAGAACAACAGTAGTTGTACTATTTAACCCATATTTGGGAGGATAAGGGGTTCATACCTTTCCCAAGGGTATTTGCGTGAAAGTGAGCATAGTAGCGCAACTGGAGTATGAACTCGCTTACTACGAGTCTGCAGTCCATCGCTTTAACAATTACACCATGAGGACACCCCTTTTTATTTTGTGGGCACCCTTTTATTAACCTCCATTCCAGTTATATACCCTGCAAAATTTCATTTTTATTGTTTAATACTTTCTCTGATAGCTCTTATTTTCATTTGCTCTATGACCCCAGTTGATTTCTTCAGCTTTTCAAGTTTTTCCAAACATTACCATTTCAATTGATCTATATGTGATTTTGAGTTTCTTTTCCACTCTGCTTTAGTTAATTTCCACATTTCATATCCAAACATCAGTTATTGTTTACTTCACACTCTGTTTAGTCAATAGCACTCATTTCAATTTTAAGAAAACCTGTTACATAACCAATTTGAAGGCAAGGTGAGAATTTTACAAGTTATTTTTTTTTAGGAATAATTATTTGCAATTATTATATTTTGTACTCATGTCTCTTTCCATTTATCTCAACAAGGTTTTAAGTTTGTTTTCTTGTAACAGAGTTAATTTCCATATTTTCAATTTATATGCTATAGACTTAACATTATATAAATCTATATGTATTTTACCAAACCTTCACCACAAGCAGGATGTGACACATGATCAATTTTTTGAGTGGACTTTAATAGGTTTGAATTCAGAGTTTTCCTTTTAGATTTATTGCTATACCAAAGCTTAAGAGCCCAGTCTGCCTAACTATTTATCCATAGCTGGAGGGAGAACGATTGGATTCATACCTCTCCCAAGTAATTATCTTTAATTGGAATCATTTTGAGATGAGGCTTCTTAATCTGAGAATTAATTTTTTATTTATAAGGTGGTGCAATAGACAACAACTATGGAAGGCAGTAATTACTGGGGATACGGTTAAAGACTCAGCATTCCTATCCGAGGTTGCGGTTAAATCACCTGACAAAGGCCAGAGGTGAAATTTGGCTGAAACGTTGTGAAGAAGAAACAACACAAAAACTACTAAGATGAGGACAAAAAGTCTGCAGTAAATGAAAAATTAATTCTCTCCCAAGCATATTAGCATTATGTGAAATAGCATTTTTCAGGCATATTTGGCCCTTGGATCCAGCTGTGCTACCTTTGGTTGAACCAAAGTTCAATGACAAATATAGCACTCGACCTTCAGGCGTGGTTCAAGCTATTAATAAGCATATGTACCACACTCACATTGCACTTAGTGAGTCCAAGTCCCCACAGGGTAATCTGGCTTACATTGCACCTATGACCAACATAGTTCAGCAGGACACATGTCTCGGCTCATGCCCGACCTTTCCCTCCCCTAAACACTCTACTATGAAAAAGACCTTGTGTCATATCCTGTCTGGTGAGAGGCAGAGATAAATATCTAGCACTATGTGAAATACAAACCGCTTCATCCAGGATTTGAACTTGGGTTGCCATGTCCATTTCCAATTACACTACGGGTATCTCCAAATCATTTAAATTTCTATGTATGTATGTGTGTGTCCACAATCTATAATCTGGAACAAAACAGCCTATATTTTTAACACATAATGATGCTTCTATAATACTGGTAATTATGAAGCCAATATGTTCTATAAAGTTGATTTAAAGTAAAGTGCCTTGCAGTAAGAAAACCTCCAAGGGGGCAGTTTTAAAAATTGCACAAGTTCTTTTGGCATTCTCTTGGAGGAGTATCTTAGGTGCTGGGCTATTAACCCTGGCCTTACTCCTTTTAGCTGGAGAGGCAGGTGCTGATTGGTGGGGGGAGCTCCTGAAATGGAACAGGGCAAGTTTAGAACACCAGGTATGAATGTGAAGTGGTCTGATAGAAATATGCAATGAGATCAAAATGTGTCTCAAGGTCAGTTAAATGTCAGGTGCCCATCAGGAAGCAAGCCTCCAAGATGACAGTTACAAAAATTGTTAATTTTCCTATCAAATAACCACTACACTAAACTGCATCTGATGTTTAGGCTCCAGTTCTACACCTCTGAGAAGTGTGGAGTATACCTTCATTGCCATCACTTCTAGGGCCTCTCTGACCTAGAATGGTAGTATCTGTTTAGGTCTTGTCTATGATTCTAACAGATCTATTTGAAAATTATTAGTATTATATTTAGTATTATAAGTAGAAGTATTAGATTTATAATCTGCCTAGATTACGTACTATGAAAGTCAGGCGATCTAATGCAAGAAAATGGTTTCACACTAAAAAAAGCATGATTATATCCAGCAGAAACTAATATGAAAGCAAACATAGATGATACAGTGTTTCTCACAAATAGACCTGTCCAAGTTAAATCCTTGCTGCATCGCTTAAAGCAGACAGGAAGAAGCATTGGCTGCTATGTGAATGCAAATAGAACTGAGTTAATGTGCTTTAAACAAGGAGCTATTAACAAATTAAATGACAAGCCTCTGTAATTAGAAGGCCAGTTCAAATACTTTGGTAGCAATATCTCATTGGTGGAAAATGATGCTAACATAAACATAAAGAAGGCATGGACTGCTCGTGATAGATTAATAAGCATATGGAAATCCCATCTCTCAGATAAAAAAAAAATACTTTCAAGCACTAGCCATAGCAGTACTACTGCACGGTTGTACAACAGACTAATGAAACACTTGGAGAAAAAGTTAGATGGTAACTACATAAGAATGCTATGTGCTGTTTTGAACAAATCATGGAAGCAGCATCCTACAAAACAACAGCTGTATAGCCACTTACCTTCCATCTCACAAACCATCCAGGTTGAACATGACATCCTGGGCACTGCTGGAGAAGTAAGAATGAACTCATAAGTGATGTTCTTCAGTAGACTCCTGTACATGGATACATCAAGTGTTGGCTGATCAGTAAAAACATACATTCATCAGCTCTGTGGAGACATAGGATGCCGTCTAGAGGACTTCCCGTGAGTGATGGTCAATAAGGACAAATGGTAAGAGAGTAAAAGGAATCCATGCTATCAACATGCCTTGATGATAATTAGATATAATTTTAAATCATTTGTATTAAGAATAGTTGTAGCCATAATAATTTACTAAGGATTATTATTACTGACTTGAAACTATATAATTGCTTGAAATCATATTATTCTAAGCAAATTATTAGTATTAGATAGGAATTCTTGAAACCAATACTATGCAAAAAATGTAAACGTGAATGTACAATAAAAGCTATTTCCTAACCTTTAAGCATAAAATAAACCTAGATGGGTTGATGTGCCATTAACATCAATCAATCAAGTAAGCTCTTTGAAAAAAAAAAAAGAAAAAAAAAAGATAATACCTACACATAAAAATCTATCATGAATAACAAATGAACAATAATAATATTTCTATTTCTTGAACTCAAAATTCTGGGTCCTGATTCAGTCTGATAATTTTTGCCAAAGAAAACAGGAAATTTCTTACTTTGTAGATTGAGTCAAAGAATGTAACATTTTAAGGTTCCTGTTAAGAGCAAAGAATGGAGGAGCAAAGTAATTGGGGGGAGGTTGTGAGAATACATGAAAGGATTTTTTGTTTTACCATTTTTTCTCTCTTGGAATTATAAAATAACTGATTGTTTTATTCTGGTACAAAAAAAATGTCAATGAATCGAACACACAAGGTCAATTTGATGTTCATATTTTTTCTTGTTTTTATTTCAATCTCAATCAACAGTGATAAATGAGAATAACAGTTTTAGGCGGCTCCTGTTTGAACGTAAAAGCTAGTTATGGGGAAGTGGTTATCCAAGTACTTATTTGCATATTATCTTATCCATCATTATTGTACCATGGAAAAAGAAATTTTACCAAGATATATGACAATGTGATTGTGGATAGGGAAAAGTGAATTCATGTCTTTCCATGGGTTTATAACTGAGAAGTTGGCTGTAGCTGAGATTTAAAACTAGCTTATTTATCTCATTATGTAAGCTTGTAACTATCATATTTTCCCACACCTTATTCTGAAGGAATTTCCAGAAACAAAGTAAATATTCAAAATAAGAACATACCTTAGTGTGCCATTTGATGAAAGAAAATTTTTAACATAAAATATTCCCCTTCTCATTAGCATATTTTTCCTTTTTTTTTTTGTTCTCTGTCTACTGCAGGGCTTAGTCTGTAAGGTATAGGAGGAAATGATCCTTACTTTGCAACATGAACTCATGAATTGAGCCTAGAAGTCTGCATTCAGAATTGCCCTACTAAGGTTAGAGCACCCAGACTACCCAACCATTTTAATCATACCTGAATATTCTAAATATATTCTATTTACTCCATATTCATCACATTAAGCTACAAGCAACTTTTTTTTGTTTCCCTAACTGAAAATTCATCTTAGTTTTAAGATTTGAGGGTATTAAAAGAAATACAGTAAACTGAAAATTCAGAAGTCCTTGTTAGTTTGTCAATACTGCAGCACTGATACAACACATGCTTAGCTGAATGCTACACTTATTACAAAACTGACAATAACTACAAACAAGGGAGACAACAATATATGAAGAGATACCAAGGTGGATAACTCAAACTTCAACACAGCCATAGGAAAATTTGGTAGAATAAGTTTGTTGAATGTCAAGGAGACTATATTGAAGAAAATTGTTTTCATTCAGGGTATATTTCTTTCTTGGTAAATACAGCTTCAGCCTTTATACTTTCTGAACATATCTGACAGATTATAAAATGACTAATTCATAATAATGTATACAATATGTACTTGTATCTATGTATAATTTGAATATCAAATTTTTTAGACAAAATATTGGCATCAACCAATGAGCACTAATTTTTTTAAGGTTAAAATTCCAGTATAATGGAAAAGACAAGGAGTAGGGTTTGGCTAAAAGCAAATGAATGGTATGAATTAACGCTTGTGTAATCACAAAATAATGGGTCAACCAATATGAACGCTGAGAAACCTTTCCATGTTTAAAGATCATTTGGAAATTTATTATCTACAAACAAGGACTAGATTAATTTCATGAATACTTATGACAAAAACTTAATCCAAGTCTAGATACCATAAATTGCATCATATAAGTTCACCGTTTAAGCCAGGAAAAATCTCTACAAAACTACGAGTTGAGTTATATCAGTGCTAAAAGCATAATTCATTGTTTATTTATGAAGCTTTTCAAACTGTTTAATTCCCATATACAAGGAAGTGCTGAAAAGTTCTTGGTCTGACCAAAAAAAGTAATGACCAAGAGCAATCAAAGATAAATTAATGCATATATATATTCTCCAATTCAACACACTCGACAATTTTCCCCAAGCTTCTTTAACAATTTGGTAAAAAAAAAAAATTCCCATCTTGGTTGAGTTGATAACTTTTCCTATAGACCATATTGCCACATATAAGTTGACCTTTTAAGCCTGAAAAAATCTCTACCAAACTAGAGGTCAACTTATACGGCAAGACAATCATTCAAATATCTGCCACAGAGTGGTCAACCAGTGGTAAAGTTTTAGATTTTAGCCCTCCCATATGAATCAACTCCAATTTTCGTAAAGAATTTTTCAAGCTGATAAAGTCAACTTATATGTCACTATTTACAATAACATACAAGTCAAAAGATATTTTTTTAGATTGCCTTTTATGAGAAAGCATTGGAATACAAGGTTCTAAAGGGAAGGTGTAAAATTTTAATTGCTCGTTAAATAAAGCAATGGAAGCCCACACTCAGTGGATTAGAAAGGTACATGTGACCATAAGGCCTCAAGTTCCCTTGAAAAATTATAATTAGGAGGGTTTGTAATTATTTTTATTTTATAACCACTCTTTGTTATTTTGGTCCACTGAAGGACTAAATATTTATTTTCATCAATAATGTGACCTTACTTTACAAATGATGGAGTGTGTAAAAAGATCCATTTTCACTATGCAGAATCTATAATCTAATGAATTTAAAAGCAAATATAAAACCTTGGACTCTCTGGTTGCTTACGAAGAAGAAGGGTCTAATTGTATTCCTGTCATGAAAAACTATCTGCAAGCTACTTAGAGGGGATAGTAGCAGTCACTCTGTTGATATAAGAATGACAAAATTCTCAGGATAATATAAGAATCTATCCAGAAATGAAAAAAAAAAAAAAAAAAAAAAAAAAAAAAAGCAAAAGTCTACTTAGAGGAATGGCACCTTAGTCCTACTCAAATTACTCCTCTTCAAAGATAAGATTCTTATCTCTGCATTTTTTTAAAAAATTCAAACATCAATTCTCTTTTGGGATTGCCATCAGTTGTCTTTATCCATTATCTGAAATCTTTCTGAATGACATTAGGCAGAAGTCAGAGAGATCCAAATTGGGATTGCAGGAAATTTCAGAGGAATCTAGGTGATGGAATGTTTTACCAAAATATCCCATTTAAGAATTTGTTGATCTACTTGCTTGGTCATAATGAATGTGATAATCTATATAGCTATAAACAGACTGAGTGGCATCTCTGCTGACTGAAATGCACAAATTTACTTAATGGAATATCTCCTGAGTAATCTCATTGATGAGCATCTGATCATGGATGTGCAGTAAGGTCCTCTCTAAAATGTCATAATGAATAAAAGATTGTATCCTTTACAAACATAAGAATCTATTCAGTCAGGTTTACACCTTGAACAAATTTTACATTGATGAGTATCCTCATCTTGATTGTTATATCTACTTATACAGGGAAAGGAGTAGCACCCTCCCTTACACCTTAGTGTAGTAGCTATTGAAAAGGGAGCCTTCTGGTCACCCTCAACTACGGTCGCCAACTTTACTTACTTACATGCAATTCCTCTGCAAGGAGCAGGACGTGACTCAGAGTTAATTTTTAAGCATTTAACAGGTTTGAATTATAAGTTTTCCTTCTCCTAGACTAGTTTCCATACCAAAATTAAAGATTTCAGTCTCACCTACTATTGTTGCCAAGTTACATGAAGGTCATACAAATGGTTCTTGAGATATTCACAATGGCTGGGTACATCCAAAACAGACTTTTTGTACAAGAGATACAAACAGGACTCAAAAGTTTTGCAATATTTTGGTACATGTTTTGTTTGTGGTATGTATATCATGTGACCAAAGCAGTTCAAGTCATGGAAGGTACCAGCTGTGGTTAGTAGTATTGTGGTAGTTGGTGTACTGACACCTTGTGCATTTCTTTGCATCATATGTGATTTGAAAGCTGCATAGATTAATGTGCCACATAGTCTCATTCAGTAACTTATGCTTTACAAGTAAGAACTGGGCTATAATATCACAGAAACAATCAAAAACATCTGTTTTATACAAGGTAAAGGCGCAATATATGAGAGTATTGTAACCAGATGGTTGAATAAATTTTCCTCAGGTTGTAAGAACCTCAACAATCAAGCAAGGTGAGATAGGCATCAAACCGTGGATTGTGAGCTTGTATTCCGAGCTATAGAGACAAATCCAGTGAGTAACACTCAAATTATCAGGCATCAGTATCTCACAGTCCAGCATAGTTTGTCACCTTCATGACCTCAGCAAAACCATCCAGAGCTGCCAAATTGTGCTACTCATTTGAAAGATTTTTGACTAACATAGTATTATGAGCATTGGCCTAATGAGTAGAGTGTTTGCCAATGGTCCGGGAGATCGGGGTTCAATACCAGGTTGAGTCATACCAAAGACTTAAAAAATAGTACTTGATGCTGCCTTGCTTAACACTCAGCACAATAAGGTGAGGATCAAGGGTAAATTAGAGCAATCCTGGCAATGGAATAGGACCCTCCCCTACACCTCGGTGTTGTAGCTATTGAAAAGGGAGCCTTCAGGTCACCCTTGATTAAGGTCGCCAACTTTACTTACTTACTCTAATTTTGACTTATTTCTGATATATCTTTTTTTCATTTTGACATAAATGGTAGTTTCACATTGACAAAATCACTTTTTTTAATTAAATACCAATGAATTTCCCTGATAAAATAATGAGGTAAAAATAAACAAAAAAATGTTTCCAAAGCATATGTACAACCCTTGCTTAAATTTTTAACATTCCTTTTTGTTTGCTTGAGAAAAATGATTTTTCTTAAACAAGGCTAAAAAAGTTAATTGAAACGATTTACATATAATGGAGGGAATGGAAGAGAAAGAAAAGGAAATAATTGAATAAAAGACGGTTGCAAATTAGGAATTTCATTTTTCTCAACAAAAAAGTTATTCAGGTAAAACAATAAATCCATGCTCTAATAATTAAAAATAAATTTTACACAATTTGTTAATTGTTAATTTTCTTACTTCAGTGGCGAACATTAATCATATGAAAGAAAAATCATGTAAAAAAAGTGAGCTGAAATGTTCATAAGATATTATATATCTGACATTTATGATTTTTTTTTTTACCAATAGGATCCAAGCACTGCAACACCAATGAAAGAAGTGTGTGGACTATGTTGAATAAAAACTTCATTTGTTCACATTTCATGAGAGTACCTTGATCAGCCCATCAACTCCCCATTCAAATCTCAAGGAAAATCTCCAATCCAAATTCAGTCTATTTCAGGCTATGAACACCAATAGTCAAATCCCACAAAAACTGCTAATGGTACCTTCCAGATGGTCAAGTAATCAGCAACAAAACCAGTCCACCCATGAGACTTATGTGACGCGAAATTGACTATAATCCCAAAACGGGACTTTATTTTCGCACGTGTGAAGACGGGGCAGGTTGGCACTTGATCCCCTACAGAAATAAGTCCTGTTCAGAGTTTTTCTCTCAGGCATGTAAGAACTGGCATATTACGTGAGGGAATAATTTAGGACCAGACTGACCACCGCTGGCAAGGGGTTCCAAATTTCACACTATCACACACCCACCAGGTCGCTTTCTTCTTTCCCCGAGATAATGGAAGATTACGAGCCTATAGGTTTTAGTTGTAATAATATTAATATGGTAGTAGTCGGCAACTCCGGTTTTCCCGTGTGATACTTTAGGAATTAATAGGACAGTTCTAAGCGAGATAATATAAGGCGAATAGAAGCTGAAAGGAAAGCATGGAATAACAACATAGACCACATGGTAAAATGAAAATACATAGGTTCTTTACTACGGTTATATATATACGTTCAAAGTGTCAAAACATATAATTGGATAGTCCATGAATATGAATGTCTTTTCTTGGCTTTATCCTTTTTCAAATTGAGAGAGAGAGTGGTAAACGAAATTTGGGTGTAAAGGAAAAATGTCCCCAAAGTTACTTATCTTTTTCGACGGGGTTCCACTGGAGAATTTTTCTTCTCTCACGGGCTAATAGACTTCGTTCTGTTTTTAGTACTGGCTTGAGGAACTCGTGTCTCTCATGTCTCAGTTAATCTTTTGTCTTTAGCCCAGAGTAAAATGGCTATGGTCCGTCTGCCACGAGCCTTGCTCAAAAACTGCTTCTTTTGTGCTTTACCTCCGCTGAGGGGAAGGGAACCCCACTTCCGTTTTGGGGTCCCAGCCAGTCATTTGGCTTCTCTCTCTTTCCCCTTCCGATGTCCGGCGACCTGAGTTCACTAAGTGAGAACATCTGGTCTATCTCCTCTGTAACCCACATTCTCTCCTAACGGTCACTTTTTGACTGCTTGATACTCTAATTCAATACGGGAGGATAGTATCAGTCTTACCTCTTCGTCTCTGTGAGCTATCACGTGACACTTAATGAAGAGGATGGTTGGTTGGGTTTTATGGCATATTAGCCTTTGTAGGTTATTTAATGCCAAATCTATTTTTATGCAAACAGTCAATTCTATTTTAAACAATTCCCTTTAGTATAAGTACACAGTTTAATTGTCAAAAACATTTCCATTTCAAGCTATTCAGTTTATTCAAACAGTTCTAATTCAGTTTAGTCTACACACAGTTAAATGTCAAAACAGTTCTATATTAAACAAATCAGTTTATAAGTACATTTTCAATGTCAAAAACAGTTACATTACAATTCAGTTTAGCACAAGCATGCAGTTTAAATGTAAGTACAGTTTAATTGTTAAAAACATTTCTATTTCAAGCTATTCAGTTGAGTCAAACAGTTCTTATTCAAACAACTTAATTTAATTCAGAGTTAATGTCAAAACCGTTTTATTTCAGATAATTCAGTTTAGCATCAGTACACAGTTTAGATGTCAAAACAGTTCTATTTTAAACAAATATGCAGTTTAAATGCAAAAAAACAGTAAAGTCAAATAACCACGGTTAAGTTCTATTTAACCCATAGATAGGACCCTTATCAGGTGCTACCATTGCAGGCCAGAGTCGACCTGGGAGTGAGGGCAATCAAGAGGTACTCCGCATTCCCCAAAGCTCCAGTATTACTGGAACCTCACCATCAGATTATTTAGTGTCATATTCAGGACACTCTTTGGGGGGGGGTTTACCCCTCTGCAGAGGTGCAGTCAGTGTATTCTTCAGCCCCAGCCAACTGGACAATTAATGAAGAGGAGTGTGGCTGGACATCCACTAAGATGAAAAGTAAGACCTATCTAAGGGTGAATGTACTCTCTTCTCGGGTCAATAGTTATTTAACGCACTAATTCTGATATTGATACATCATCTAGGAGACAGAAACTGATATAAACCTCGAGTGATGATTCCCTACTTTTTGTTAAAGCATCTGTTTAGGAGTAGGTCACAGATGTAAAACCTGTGGCTTCAAATAACATCCAATGATGTTGGTTGACACACATTTTTGGATATGTTCCATTGAATCTTAATGAGTGGAATCAACTCAGTATATTACCTTAACTCACTATAAAAAGCTTCAGGCACAGGTCTTGTTTGGTATCATGGGATTGTTAGAAAATGTTGTGCAAAGACAATCTCAAAACTTGAGATGTCAACCATCATAGACAAGAATCTCTGTTGTTATGAAAAGTGTATTACACCAGATGAAGATTGGAGAATATGATGGTTGAAAAATCATTTGAACAATGAAAGCAAAAAGGAGTTATCTGAATAATACTTTTAAATTATTATATCTAGATCAAACATTATAGAAAGAAACTGTTAAGTCACAGACATACTATTAGACTTTTCTATTATATAGATCACACATTGTACACAGAAAATAACTGTATCAAGTCATGTATGTACTGATGGACTTTTGTAAACTTGACAATTTTATTTTTTTTAATAAATGTCAAGTGGAAAAATACTGTTTATGAGAAGAATTCTTCATTGTTTGTTTTTACACCTCGGAGATATTTCATGACTTTCCTATGCAAGAAATCAACCAAACAAAGAAAAGGTTTTAATTCTCATTTTCTTTCAGTCTGAATTAATGATCATGCACATGGGAAATAAAGATTCTGCCATATAAAATGGTTTTCAATTATTTCTACTCTTTCTAAATCATTAAAAAAAAAAAAAAAAAGTTAAAATAAATAAAAGATTGTATCCTTTACAAATAGAGGAATCTATTCAGTCAGGTTTACACCTTGAACAAATTTTACACTGATGAGTATCTTCATCTTGATTGTTATATCTATTTATACCGGGAAAGGAGTAGCACCCTCCCTTACACCTTGGTGTAGTAGCTATTGAAAAGGGAGCCTTCTGGTCACCCTCAACTACAGTTGCCAACTTTACTTACTTACATGCAATTCCTCTGCAAGGAGCAGGACGTGACTCAGAGTTAATTTTTAAGCATTTAATAGGTTTGAATTTTAAGTTTTCCTTCTTCTAGACTAGTTTCCATACCAAAATTAAAGATTTCAGTCTAACCTACTATTTATCAATAACTGGAGGAAGAATAGCTGAATACTTTTCCTAAGGGTTTTAGCACTGTGAAATGCAAACTGCCTTGTCCAGGATTTGAACTCTGGTTGCCAAGTTCATTTCCTACAACAATAACCATTACACTGATGAGTATCTTCATCTTAGTTGTTATCGGAAAAATGTTGGTTGGTGTTTAATGGCATATCAACCCTTGTGGGTTATCTAATACCAAGTCTCATATCTATATAGATATAAGTGTTGTAAGCAAATAGTTTGTAGGTAAATATTTTTGTTTTTTAAAATTAATTATTTGAGTGTGAGACAAAGGTTAATAGACAAATTTCGCTTCTCAGGTAGTATATGCTTTCAATTTTCTTGTTTCATTGATTTATCTTATACATATCTGCTAGATTGAGGTTTGTCAGTTTCAGTATCCATACTTTTTACACTATTGGATATATTCAGGGTTTTGGTTGATCCTTGGATATATTGCATTGTTTATATGGTCAAGTTTAATAATTTTGGGAGGTGATTTTATCTTTGATGTTGAGGGGGTCTCTCGATTGAAATGAAAGGTTTGATATTTTCAGTCATTTTCATTCTGTGGTTGGTTAGGCATGATATATTTTGGATTAGTTGAATGTGTTCTGGGTTTTCATTTTTTGTTTTGGTGTTGGGTTTTGAATTTACGATATGATTTTTTCCAGTGTTATGTTTTTTTGGAAACTGTTGGGTGGGTTGATGATTTATGCAGTCTTCCCTTCAATGGTACTTGTTTCAAATGGAGATTTGAATTTAGCTGATATATTTTTTTGGTATGGCTGTTTGTTGATGGTTGTTTTTGTTTAATTCGTGTTTGTATGTGACAGATTTCAGCTGAGTGTAGTTTCTATAACTGCACTTGGAATTTTGGTTAATCATTTCATTCAAGTTTAGTCATTTTTTAATAGAGCTCTGTATTTATGAAGTTGATAATTGTTGTTGTTGTTTGTGATGTTGCTGATCGGACTTGTCAGATGTGCTACATTAGCATACATGTCATCTTTCATATAGCATTCAGGTATTTTCTTTGCTTCCAGAACTTATATTCTTTCCAAACTTTACTGCCATGATTTCTTTTTCTCTATTTTGTAAATTTTTGAAAATGCAGGATGATTCTCTTAGTAGTTTGAGCATTTGGTTTTGTTGGAACAATCTTCCTCCATGTAGTTAGGGTCTTTTTAGTAACCTCTTTTACATGTTGGATGTCATCTGCAGTTTTTCTTGTCATGCCCATGTTTCTAATATCTAAATCATTAAGTGTGCTAAAATGTATTTTTCTACCTTTTTGAGACAACATCCAATTTTCACTTTCCTCGGAATAATAGGTTTGTTATAAGTCAAGAAGTATCTTTGTGTTTGTATTTCTTCACTACCTCTTCTAATGGTTATCCTCGTATCGTCTGACACTTTGCTTTCCCCTAAAGCTCTTTTCATTTCCCCTGGTGCAACTTGGGATAACTGTTTCTGATAACTCTCTTTGACGCATTAAGCAGGTAAGTTTTACATTTTAAGCAGTAGAAAGTTTTCATTTTGATTAGATTTTCAGCATCATTTTTGTTATCCATCTATAAAGCAGATTGCAGCTTGAAAAATTTTTTTTCACAGTTTGCAGGTTCATCTTGAAGATCACTCTTTCAATCAAGAAAAGGAACAAAGAGTTTCCTCCAGTGATTCAATTACAATCTTTGGAATTCTGTTGCTTTACTTTCGGAATTGGATTCAGAGAGGTTTTATTTAGGTTTTTCTTTTTTCTATTTGCCACATGTTTACTTTTTTGCCAATTCCGTGCTTCTTCAGCCACTATGGAGTCTAACTTCATTTGGGAATTTACAAAAAGGGACACTCATTTGCTTTGGTTAAGACAGGGATACATCTACCAGTATACTTGTATTTTGAATACCAGCCAATTTCAGGTTTTCAGTATCCACTACTATGTGTCCTAAGTTTTAACAATGGTCAAAATCTTGTTTTTCTCAATGTGATTGACCCTTATCTACTACGTTCTAGCACCTTTTAGATAAAGAAAGATTGAGAGTTTGTTTGTCACAAGAATAATTAGAACAATGCAGTTGCTAGGGCTTGACATGACCAGCCGATTGTTAGCATCCAGATCACAGACTGCACAACAATCAGGATCCCATCCTCAAGCATTATGGGTCAGCACCCATGATCAACAGATGGCCTCCTTGGTGTTACCCCTCTGCAGAGTTGCAGTCAGCATATTCTACAGCAGTTATTGAATTAATCATTTTATATACCTGCATGGTCTAAGTTAAGATTGACTGATAGGTTGGTTAAGGAATCACATTCAATCTTTATATTTACATTTTTATGCAGATTTTTTAAAGTATTTTTTGTGTTTTTGTGCATGGTCCCATCAAATACAAATGATCTTTAAATAAATCTATTTGATCTATAAATGGTACCTGAACAGGTACTATCCTCTGTGTCAGAGTGAACCTGAGAGTCATGGCAATGTGTAATATAATGGCCAAGGGATTTCATTTTATGCCTTTGGGTTTAGTTAGGCTGAGAACCTTTTGGCTCAGTGTATGGGTTACTTAGGTGCAACATTAATGCAGGTGTTCACACGCGTGCGTGCGGGCAGAGCAAATGCGTCACTCAGAGCAGTTGAAGTTCAGATCATTTGGGGATCAGACCAGTTGGAGAGAAGATGTTGGATTAAGGAACATGTCCCAGAGAGGCTGGGCCCCCAGGCCCCCGGTTGAGCAGCCCAGGAGAATGGGAAAGAAAAACGGTTATGGCCAATAGAGTGGGGGGTCAATATGTTGCAGTTCTGTTCGGTCTCCAACTCCCTCTCACACACAACCCTTTCAATAAAGTGAGAGGTATATTTTTCTAAAGAACTGTGTCGCTCGTCTTCATTGTGTCGGCGTTATGATTCTGCATGCATATGTATTATGTGGCTATATAACAAATGAAGGAGTACTCCACACTCTTCAGATCTCTGTAAGTTAAGATTCACCATCAGAGGCAAACTCCTCTGCAGGTCATACAATCAGCCTCTTTTAAGTCCCACTGACAGGACATACTAGTTTAGACATTCTGCTTTAAGAGACAGGTTAGTGTAATTTGTTGGATGTGCCATAATTCTATCCATAAGATTTAATGTTTAGACTAAAGTAGTTTAATTACATAAGCTTCTTGATAATCACAGGTTTTACAAATTCAAATCTGACATCTATGAAGACTGCATTCCTACAGATCTACTATTTCCTTCATCTTGGTGCGTTTAATGTGATACCTTTATTTTTGTGCTTTGATTATATCCTAAAAATTATCTCTCTCCTGTTTCTTGTTTCAACACCTCAGCTATACCTAAACCCTCAAGGAGAACTTTTAGTTAGTTTCGTTGAGGGGGAGGGGGGGACCTGATGTTGAAATGAGTAAAGTGAATTGAACTTTTTGAACATGACTATTTGAACCTTTTCTAATGTGAATAACCAGAGCTTCCCCATCAGATGCAGACTTCTCTGCAGGTGATACTATCAGCATATTACTAAGTCCTGTTGACAGGGTAGACTAGCTCAGAGATTCTGCTTTAAGAGACAGGTTAAATAACTTGAGCCATTTTTGATTGGGTAAATCTCTGACTAACTTTTGGAATGAGTTGCATGCATTGAACTTTTTGAATATTAATAATTGAACTTTTTCTGATTTGAACAATGAGTTGATGGCACAGCAACTAATTTATCTGCATGTATAATTAAACTTTACAAAACCTGGAAATGTAATCAAGAAAATTTTGAGACCCAAGTTTTTCAAACCTAAGTAACTAAATAGTCCCAAATAAAATTAAGTTCTAAGTAGCATTATTTTGTTGGGTTTTTTTTTGTTAAATCTTTGTTCATCATCACCATTATAGTCTTGTCTATTGGTATTTCCTTTAATATATATACACAATATAAAGAGTACATTTTTTCACTGTTTTGGATTCTTCCTCTTAAATTTGAAATTCCTCCCCGGGAAGTTGTATGCCTCCTGTATTCAAATCAAGGATCTTGGTATGTGCAAAGGTTTCTGGCAAAAATGTTTCCAAATATATACTGAGAGTCTGGTTGGTTGTGTTTTAAGGCATATCAACAC
Source organism: Sepioteuthis lessoniana (assembly GCA_963585895.1). NCBI lineage: Eukaryota > Metazoa > Mollusca > Cephalopoda > Myopsida > Loliginidae > Sepioteuthis > Sepioteuthis lessoniana. The sequence goes on along the minus strand of OY757905.1, from coordinate 58,325,605 downwards.
TTATAGATTATTTAATGCCAAATCCTGTTTTTATATATGGTTTGTAAATGAATAGTTTGTAGACAACATTTTTCAAATGAGCTAGGGCTCATTTATTTGCACACAGTTAAATGGTTTCAAGAATTGCCATCCAACTCAAATAATTCAACTTAACAGTCATTTGTTTGCACACAGTTAAATGGTTTCAAGTATTACCATTCAACACTAATAATTCAATTTAACAGTCACTTGTTTGCACACAGTTAAATGGTTTCAAGTATAGTAAATGACTAAACTCTTCTATTTGATCCATAGATAAGACCCTAACATGTACTACCACTGCAGATCAGAGTGGACCTGGAATAAAGGCAATGAAGAGCTACACCACATTCCTCAGAGCTCCAGGACTGCAGCCTCACCATCAGATGTAGTTCAGTGTCATATCCTGGACACTCATTCGAGAGGGGGGCTTACTCCTCTACAGAGGTACAGTTGGTGTATTCTTCAGCTTGAGACTGAAGGGAACTTTTGCACACACCTAATATTTATCTTGTGTTCTTTATTCACAAGTTTCTGATCCATAGAAATTTACAAATAATAATCTAACATCTTTATTTCAAGGTTTGGTTTGTTGGGTTTTATGGCATATCAACCTTTGTAGGTTATTTAACGCCAAATCCATTTTTATGTAAATAATCTGTTCTATTGAAAACAGTTCAGTTTAGCATAAGTACACAGTTTAATTGTCAAAAACATTTCCATTTCAATCTATTCAAGCAGTTATATGTAATAATTCAGTTAAGTATAAATACAGTTTTAATGTCGAAAAACAGTTCTATTTGAAATAATTCAGTTAAGCATAAGCACGCAGTTTAAGTGTAAGTACGGTTTAATTGTCAAAAACGTTTCTATTTCAAGCTATTCAGTTTACTCAATTCATTTTAGCATAAGTATGCTGTTAGTTCTATTCAACCCATAGATAGGACCCTTATCAGGTGCTACCACTCCGGGCCAGAGTGGTCCTGGGAGCGATGGCAATGAAGGGGTACTCCGCATTCCCCAAAGCTCCAGCACTGCTGGAACCTCACCATCAGATTGTTTAGTGTCATATCCAGGACACTGGTTGGGGGGGGGTCTTACCCCTCTGCAGAGAAGCAGTCGGTGTATTCTAGGGCCCCAGCCGACTGGGCAACTTTATTTCAAGTCATTATCTATCTTAATAAAGTTTTGAAGAGATTTACTTGAATTGTCTCACTCACTCATTCTACCTCATGGAATCAACTGAGGCATATCTATACACCTGCACTTATACATTCATACCCACTAGGCCTATGAGCCTGGTCTAGTGGGTAGAGTGTTCACCAATAGTCCGGGAGACCAGGGTTCAATCCCAGGTCAAGTACCAAAGACTTTAAAAATAGTACTTGATACCTCCTTGCTTAACACTCAGCAATATAAGGTACATATCAAGGGTAAAGTGGAGCACTCAAGGGAAAGAAGTAGCGCCCTCCCCTACACATTGGTGTAGTAGCTATTGAAAAGGGAGCCTTCTGGTCACCCTCACCTACAGTCGCTAACTTTACTTTTTACTTTACATTCATACAAAAGAGATTTAATTTTATATAACAGGATATTGTGGATTTTACAAGCAAGTTGCCAGCACCTTTTTTGTGTGGCAGTTAAAGTAGATTTTTGTTTAACCCAATTTGCCTTAAAATATTATCCATGATAATTTTTTTTTTAAATTACTGTTATCTGCTGGTTTACAAATACTAATTATGTAAACATGCTTGGATTTTTAAAAAATATGGTTCTGTTCGCCATTTATATCAGACTAAGTGGGTGTTTCTACTTACCCATGGAAATATTGAGTTTGGTGATCCTTAGAAACACGACATGTTGAACTTACCTGAAATAAATTAAAAAAATATCATTAAATATGCATGTGACAAAGCAATGTTTTTAACTTCATCTATAAATCCCATAACCTATTAAGTTGTCTCAGTACCATGCTAATTAAGTCTACTGATTGGCATTTCTCAGAGAGCAATGTAAGACATTCTTGACAGTGCTCATGTCTTCTCCAAGACACATTTGACAGGTTGTACTAAGTTACATGATACCAGTGGCATGCATAGTGTAATAGTTATTCTTGTAGGTGATAGTTGGTTGGTAGTATTTTATAGCACCTCTGAGTAATTTAATGCCAAATCCTGTTATATATGTGTGTGCGTGTAGATGAGCGGCGGCCTTTCATTTAAGCATGTTGGATTAAATAATAGAGACACATTTTGTCTATATAATTTTATTAAGATCCTTTCAAGTTTCCTGATAAGTGTTGATTTCAGGTTGGAATTGGTGGATGAATTTACCAAAATTGTCCCAAGCGCCTTCAGATCTTTCATAGGCCATCATCAGGGGTTGCTTGCATGTATCAAGAGTGTTTTTGAAAGAGTTATTTTAGGTTTTTTATATCATAACAAAATTATATAAATGCAGAGTTGGATAAAACTGAGATGCTGATGAGTTTAAAAAACAGAACACTATCAATGGAAATAGAATATTATCAAGAAATATGGAATATCTAAAAAAGAAAAAAAAAAGACAAACAGCATTTCAAAACATTGTTGCATTTTTCAAAATTAATTCGATAGATTTTAGGTTTTTTGTTTTTATATGTAGGGCTTCTAAAATTTGTAGCCATAGCTAATTAATTTTGAGTGCCATCATGGAGGTGTTTTCAACTTTGGATTTGGGAATAGAATGGGTTTTAAGATGTGAGGCTATGGAGCTAGAATTGTAAGCCGTCTTGAAAGAGATGTTGTGGTAAGAACATCATATGTATTATTTTATCCAACTCTGCGTTTTCATAATTTTGTTATGTCATAAAAAACTTTTAAAAAAACTCTTTAAAAACACTCTTTATACACACAAGCAACTCCTGATGATGGCCCATGAAAGGTCCAAAAGCACAAGGGACAATTTTGGTAAATTCATCTACCAATTCTAACCTGAAACCAAGACACTTATCAGGAAACTTGAAAGGATATCAATAAAATAATATAGACAAAACGTGTCTTTATTATTTAATCATATATATGTATACATGATTTGTAAACAAATAGTTTGTAGGTAACAATTTTTTAACAAGCCACAGCTCATTTTTTTGCACACAGTTAAATTGTTTCAAGTATTGCTGTCTAACACTAATAGTTCAATTCGCCCTTGTTAAATGGTTGCCAGTATATTAAATGATTAAATAGTTCTATTTGACCCATAGTTGGTACCACCATTATGGGTAAGAGTGGGCCTGAGTAATAGGAATAAAGGAGTACTCCACATTCCTCAAAGATCCAGGACTGGAGCCTCACCATCAGATGGTTAAGTGTCTTATCCAAGACACACACTGGTGGAGGCTCTTACTCTTGGCAGAGATCCAGTCAGCATATTCTACTGCCTCAGACAAGCTGAGTTCAAATCATGGATAAGGCTGATTAAGCTTCACTTTTCATTAAGGCAATCTCTTCTCTCCCTACCAATGGATAAATAGTCGGAGCTGGATTCTTTAGCCTTGAAACAGTAATGAGATGAGAAATAAAACTCAGCATTCAAACCTACTCTACTCAGCAAAAAAAAAAGCAAAAAAAAAGCCCTATATTATATCCTGACTACAGCAAGAATATTGGGTAAATACATGCATAGTGCCTGTAAGCTGGTAACAATCCCTGACAGACTTATAAAGCTTGTTTGAATTCAGAATTTTCCTTCTCCCAAACTGGTTGTCTTATGGTTAAATAGACCTGTCAGGGTCACAGCAGTAGAGATAGATTCAAGCTTTTACCAAGTGCATCAGCATGAAGTAAAACACCAACAGGTTTGTCTGAGATTTGAACTTGGCTAACCATGACCATTTCCTACAACAAACATTACACAGCATATGCTTCTTTATGTCAATAACACTCACTTCTAAATACTTTTTATAATCATAGTGTTGAAGTATTTTGAGATGAAATATTTTGATTATCACTCAATTCTGGCTGAATACCTTTTTTGTTACTAAGTATGTGTGTATGTATACATACATGCATATATATGTGTGTGTGTGTGTGTGTCTCTGTGTGTTTATGGATATTTTTTAATGTTTTGCTATCTGCTTGCATGCAACATTCATTCACTCAGATAATTACTATTGAAATTCAAGAATTTAAACAAGTTGTTAATCATTACCATCTTTTGTATTTATACTATCTTTTAAAAATCATATTCTGTTTTGTTATCAAGATTGAATTCATAGCCCAGAGGAAACGTAATATAGATATCTATTATAGATAAAACAAAAAAAAATTCTGAATTCTTTCCTTTGTCAAAATATTGCATAAACAGATTCAGGAGTTTAAAAGAAGCTCAGAAACTTAATTTCTCTTTTCTATTATTTGAGAAGTAAAATATATTGAAATGTTTTATTTTGAAAAATCTTATATCACAACTGTATTATAATCAGTATTTTAAAGTTAGTACTAAGAGATTTCAAATCTTTTAAATAAGTATAATTCTGAGATTTCATATCTGATTTATTTGATAAATTGCTTAACTAGTATGTCATACCTCCTGAATTGTCACACAAGTCAACAGGAGACCATCAACATCTTTTGATAAAATTCAAATGCACGCAAATTTAGTAGTAAGCAGGTCCTATGACCAAGGATATGTATTTACCAATCACTCAGGAACAAGCTTTGATTCAGTTTAAAAATCACCTTTTTTTCAGTGCTAAATAAAAAGTGCCCAAAAAACAGTTTTTCAAAACATGTTCATTTCTCCACTTAAGACCACAAATTACTTAATACATAGGCCTCATCCATGCACATTTATTCATCTTAAATTTTTTTATGGATGTAAGTTAAAAGTAAGTAAAGTTAGCGACCATAGTCGAGGGTGACCCGAAGGCTCCCTTTTCAATAGCTACTACACCAAGGTGTAGGGGAGGGCGCTACTCCATTCCCAGGATTGCTCCACTTTACCCTTGAACCGTACCTTATAATGCTGAGTGTTAAGCAAGGTGGTATCAAGTTCCATTTTTAAAGTCTTTGGTATGACTCGACCTGGGATTGAACCCAGGTCTCCCGGGCCATTGGCGAACACTCTAACCGCTGGGCCAGGCCTAAGTTTTCATGATTCAAATAATTTGCTAAATAAAAAATCAGAATTGCTAACAAAAAAACACCATGAAAGTAAATATTTACTGTAATTTGGTTCTGTATTGAGCCATGTGACTTAGTATGTCGATCATGCAATAATCACATGACTCAGAAAGAGTACATATTTATTCAGTTGAATCCAATGAAATCAGGAATGTTGAATAAAAGCTCACCTGAAGATCAAAAATGTGAAACTCCAAGTTGTGAGTTTTTATCCTGTTTTATTATTATCGTATTTTATACTTGAAATATATTGTGATGTTGCCCTACATTTTAATACAGAGGGCACTCATTTAGCATTGCATTTTATTTCTAATTATATATATATATATATATATATATACACACACACACATACATACACACTCTTCAATAAACAAATCGTTTGAAAATCATTTTTTTCAAAAATCAGCAAATTGCTCAATACCAGCCAGTAGAGAAGGATAAAACCTTAACTACATGGATGTTTTTTTTTTATATATATATCAGCCCATTATAGTGTGATGGTTTGAGTGTTTGCCAGTACTTTGGGAGACCTGGGTTCAATCCTAGGTCAAGTCAAACCAAATACTCAAAAATAATGGTACTTGATGTCTCCTTGCTCAACAGCATTATAAGGTGTAGATCAATGGTAAGTGGAGCAATCCAGGCAAAGGAGGCCTTCCCTAGGCCTCAATGTAGTGGCTATTGAAAAGGGATCCTTCAGGTCACCCTCAACTATGGCCGGCCAACTCACAAGTATATGAATGTTTACTAACCCCTCTGGAGTACTGTCATAACAGTCGGTTTCATACATAACAAAAAAAAAAAGCAAAAAACAATCCAATAGAGCTAGTTTCTTCCGAGGATTGTATTATTTTTTTTAAACACATGAAACTGACCATAATGAAGCCACCACGAAGGGGTGAGTAAACATATTTATAACAATTATATCTACACTAGAAAATAAGAGCTACAGAAAGAGATTACTGCAAGTATTTTAAAATTTAGGGTTTTAAATTTGCACATCTCCAAAAACCTCAAGCTCTTTTTAAATATTATCTTTAAAAGACTTTGGTTAAATCTTTACCTGACTTCATTATATATATATATGTGCTGGACTTTGTCAGTAGGTAATACTGGATTTTAAAATATTTTAAGTTGAATGTAGATATATATTATAATATTAAGCTGCTATAGAATTTCATACCTACATACATTACAAACCTTGCCAGTTTTCAAGTGTATAGAAATATTCCCAATTGATAATCTTTACTTTATCATAAAATCAATTCTGCATCAAGTATTATTTTTGTTTTTATAACAGCTGGTAGGTTATTCTAAGAATTTAGAATAAAAAACTTGAGAAAACATTAACTTGTATCCCATACCATAAGAAGATTGCTGTACCATGTAGCAATGCCTGTACAATAATTTTTGTTTTATAAGGAAAACCTTTGGCTAATTTGTCTTCACCTCATCTCTCTACTCTGGACAGAATGCTGTGTGCAATGTTAATTTTTAAGTGAAGTAGAGCTAGTTTGAATTCAGTGTTCTGCTTCTTCAAGAATGGTTGCAATTCCAATGTTAAAGATCTCAGTTTGTCTTACAACTTATCAATAGATAGTGGGAGGGAGAGAGATTAATTCTTGCTTTTTTTCTTTTTTTGCAAAATGCAAATAACCTCATCCAAGATTTGAACACTGGTAGCCAAGTTCATTTTCTTGAATGATAACTGCTATAAAATACATAATCACCATCTTAACTTAGTTGATTTTTTTTGTCTAAAATTGCAAGAATTAGGAATAATCCATAGTTTTAGATTGTATTCAAATATCTATGCTTTACCATGAGAACTTGCTTTATCATGCAGCAATAATTACAATCCTATTTTTAATAACACATTAAATTAATCAGTTCTTTAACCTAAAATTGTAGGAATTTCGAACAGTTAACTGCTTGAGACAATATTTGAACTTTCATGTATTTAACCAACCCCTTCGCCGTTGACAAGACTTGATAGAATGTCAATTTTTTAAAGCTGAATTAAGTTGGTCTAAATTTAGAATTTTCCTTCTCCTAAACTGGTTTCCTAAACAAAGCTAAAGAACTCAGTCTACCCTATTATTCACCCAAAGTTTGTGGGTGGAGAACAGATTCATGACTCTCCCAAGAGCATTAGTATGAAGTAAAACGCAACAGCCTTGTCCAGGATTTGAACTCTAGTGACTGATTCCATTTCCAATGACAATAATAGTTTAATTTGAACACCACAGAAGCTTGCTTGCAACAATAACTAACATCATTAATATCTTAAAAAATAACTATTTCTGCTGATAGGTTCTTTAAGCCTAAAAGTGTGGGAATTTGGAACAGATAAATAACTTAAGACAATACTTTATCTTGCATCTCCTAAAATACATCATTTAACAATGCCTATATTATTTTGGTTACAGAAGATACTTACAGCTTAAGTTCTTTCCTCTAAAGCACCTGTTTTTCTATTTACTTCACACACTTTGGTTGACTTTGTATATAGTATTTTTTTGCCTTAGTTGAATTACCATTCTATTTCAAAGCAAAAACAACTTATCAGCCAAAAACATAGCAATAAAATCAACAAAAACATTCAACTAATATTTTTGAAATACAAGCAGGTGTATCTAACATTGCCCAAGGAGAAATAACTACAAATATGACAAGACAATATGTACTTTAATATATTTTTTTCTAAAACATGACAAATGAAAAAGTAGATTATTCACACTGTTTATCTAAGAAAAGTAGCTGTTACCAAAAAATATTCTGATGCACACACCAAACCAGCATGAAAAGGTTGTTTTGTCATTCTAAAATCAAACAAACAACACAGAGCTGGCCATGGAAAAAGTAGAGACAATTTGGTAATCTTGTTCTTGTGGCTTGCTGGTAGACATAATGAAGTTTGGCCTCACTGGAAATTGAAGTCATAGGAACTCAAAAGACAAGTTTTCTGGCATAAGAAGATCCTGGAGTTTCACATGGTGCAATGGTTATCATTGTAGCAAACGAACATGGCAATCCAAGTTCAAACCCTGGACAAGGCTGTTTGCATTTCACATAGGGAAAGCTAAGCATTTAACTGTTCTCCGACTAGATATTGTTAAATACTAGAGCAGACTGGGCTCTTTAGCCTTGGTAAGGCAACCAGTCTAGGAGAAGGAAAACCAAATTCAAGCCTGTTAAACTCAGCTTAAAAATCGACTTCGTGTCACATCCTGCTTGTGGCAGAGGGATTGGGTAAACACATAACCCATTTAAGAATAGTTGCCTCCGTGACATATGGAACCAATGTCTTGACAGCTAGCCAAGTTCTACTTTATAACAACTTTGGAGGATTATGATTTTTGAGAAGCATGATAGGCATCTCTACTTATAATTGAAACCTGTAGGGGGAAGAACACTAGGCAGCACAAGAAAGTTGAGAAACTCATTTGGATACTGAACAGTTTCACAAGTGTCAAGAATATAGTGGTGAAGAAATTGAAGCAATATTGAAAAGCTTTCTATATAATAAAACCATACATTTAATTCAGAAAAAAAAAATCTTTTTAAACCAATAATCTAGGCATATATTTTTAGAGGATGGGATGAGACATGTAAGTTTTTCAGAACCCCCACTTCTCAAGCAAGGTACAATTATTTTAGATTTTGCACAAAGGTTATTCAAATTAAGAGAGGATGTGTAATTTAATCAAAGAAAAAAAAGCTTATTTCAAAATGAAACTCTCTCTATTAAATGTTGTTCTTCATTAAATATGTATGAATAATTTCATAAAAATCTGATAATTGATTGATTTTTGGTCGAGTTTCAAAAGCAAGGTTTCATATTTCAAAATAAATTTTCAAACCCCAAAATCTCTGCTTTTATAGAGCTTATTCAAACAAATAGAATTTTCTCCAATCTATTTTTTTAACCAATGCAACCAAGAATTTGACTATAAAATTCAATTTTATACAAGTTTAGGAATGTCTTTGATTCAGTGTTAAAAAATTTTGTAAAGTATGTATTCATTCTTAATTACACATTTATCCAATCCCTTCCCCATGGACAAACATAAATAATAGTTCTTTTTAACAAGTACTTGAGGTTTGAATTTGGAGTTTTTTTTCTCTCCAAGATCAGTTGTTTTACAGTTATATACCTACCGATGAGCATTAATGAGTATGTCCTATTCCTCATAAATACATTGGGCACAATTGTGAGGGGGTGAAAATATACTAAGTAGTCACCACTAGTAGCAGTTACTTCTTTATGCCACTGGCAAGTATTGTATTTTGTTCATGTTATAAAGATTACCATTTCATTTCCAATCTCTGTTTTGGTTATTACTCATTTGGCAACCTTTTTATTAGGTTATAACATTTACCAAATCTAAAAAACCTAGTCTGCATTACTTTTTACCCATAGCTGAAAGAATAGATAGATTAATGACTTTCTCAAGGGCATGAGCACAAAGTGAAATACAAACAGCCTCATCCATGATTTGAACTCTGGTTGGCATTTCCTATGATGATAAATACTATAAAGCATGCTCTCTATTCAAACCTAAGTAAATAGTATCTTCATGCATATATATATATATATATATATATATAATGAGAAAACATACATAAAACCTATATCTTAAAAAATCTTTTAATATTTCATCGCTATTCATGAGAATGAAGAAGAATGATACAAGAAAATTCTTATACAGAATTATTTTCAGTGTTTGTGTTCTGGCTGGCTGGTGTTTGATGGCATATCAACCCTTGTGAGGTATTTAATGTCAAATCCTGTTTTTATATAAGATTTGTAAGCAAATAGTTTGTTAGTAACTTTATTTATAAATGAGTTGTGAGAGCTCATTTGTTCACATACAGTAAAACAGTTTCAAGTATTGCTATCTAACACTAATAATTCTATTTACCAAGAATTTCTATATAATATGAATTAATTAGCACAAAGCTGTATGGTTTCAAATAACGTATTAATTCTTAGTAAATGATTGAACAGTTCTAGTTGATCCATAGATGGGATCCTAACAAGTACTATGAATTTGGGTCAAAGTGAATCGGAGAGTAATGACAATGAAGGGATAGTACCCATTTCCTAAAGTTCCAGGACTGGAGCCTCACTATTAGATATAGTTTAATGTCATACCCCAGAGAGGAGTATTCTGGGTATGACGCTAAAGTACCTGAAGAGTTATCGGACTTGTTGACTGATTTTAATGGCATGTCAACCAGTCTGGAATTATTTTATGCTTAGAAGTTAGGGAGTCATATTCATGGTAAATTTTTATTTACATTTTTGTGTAGTTTCTTAAGAGTTTTTTCACATGGTTATATATCAAGTATTCCTATCTAATACAAATAATTTGCAAACAGACTTATTTGACTGATAGATAGGACCCTAATAGGTAGTACAACTCCAGGTCAGTGGGGACAAGGGAGTAATGGCTATGAAGAGGTAATTCCACATTTCCCAGATCTCCATGACTAGAGCTTTGCCATCAGATGCAGTTTAATGTTATACCCAGGACACTCTTTTTTTGGGAGGCTCTTACCCCTCAGAATGGGGCACAGTCAGCATATTCTAAGCCCCATTGACAGGGCAGTATGTGACTTGTGATGAAGTGTAAGAAACAGATTTATCTCGAATGCAAATCTCACTTAATAAAAAAATTAAAAAAAAAAAAACATGGCAAAAGCATTTTAGACATTTTTTTTTTTTACAAGATTTTATTTAATACCCTACACTGCCCCAAAAATCTTTTTGCCATTTCAAAGCTTCATAAAAAACATAGTCAAATGATTTATTAAGTTTTGATTAATAAAATTATCCTTTCATCTCAGAATACTTAATCAAATAGATGTCATTGTTCCATTTATGGGTTGTTTACTAAAACTGCTACATTATAGCTTCTGCTAATGTCCCATAAATAGGATGGAGCTTTTTACATATAATAATAATATCTACATATATATTTATATCAATTTTAAACTGTGTGCATCTTGGGTAGGACCTTCAACTAATCACCTTTATTGCCATTACTTCCAGGTCCACTCTGACAGAGTGGTTATACCTGTTTAGGTCTCTTCTATGCAGCAAATAGATCAGTTTCAAAATTATTAGTATTTGATAGGAATACTAGAAACCATGTAATTGTGTGCAAATTATTTAGCACTAGATAGGAATATTGAAATCATAGCTATGCGGAAATTAAAAATAGCTACTTGAAGCTATAATTGTTGACAAACGATTATCATCATTAGTAACATAAATTCATATAATTAAAGTTATTAAATAACCCAACAATTTTTAACATGCCATAAAACCAACCAACTTCAACTGTGTATGCATTATTTTTAGTAGGCTCTTCCAAAAAGAATGTATACACAGTTAAAGTTGGTTCATGTTATAATACAAAAAATTTGAATATTTTCAACTCAAATAAATCTGGCAAGAATTGGGTCAGAAAGGCATCAAGGCTGTACTGTATTTATTTGTTTGTTTGTTTGTAAGATACAATTTTTCCAGATTTTTAATCCAAAAGTTAACAGTTCGCATTATATATCAGAACAATATAATTAACTATTTTTCCAGTCGAATGCCTTGTCATATTCAGGACAGGAAGATCAGGAAGTTATATTTGTTGTCCAAACTTGTGTTTTTTTGTGGTTGTAGAGAAATATCCATGAGAATCTGTGTTTATTTATAATTTTTCTCCTAACATGAGCTTATTTTTGTCATAAGTTCGTTGCATTAACATGTCTGTTTTTGTTTTTTTTCGCTCTTAATACTGTGTACATTTTGTGTTTTTTAAGACATAATACAAACCATGTAAATTCTTATTTTTAGTAAGCAGGAACCAATAAAAATGTTGAACAAATACTTAATTCAAGTTAGATTTAACTGCCACAAATTTTAAAAAGTCAGTGTGGATTATACATTAAAATTTCATTCCAGAATTTCCATGTCCAAAGTTAGGAGTCCATGTTAAACACAAATAATTATGGCAATTAGGCCCACCATTTTAAGGAAATCTGTTTACTTATCTTGGTAGATTTTAGTCGATTGAACAGGAATAACCAGATAACAAGTAAGTACTCTAAGAGCTCCTCTTCAGGGTAAATAAATTGGTGCAAATGAGCAGTCAGTACAATTGCATACTTTAAAAATCTGTCAGAGCCACATTACATAAACTTCTTTTTTGTTTAATAGAAAAAAGAAAGGCATACATTTTTATAGCACTAACAATAATAAACAGCAACCTGTTTTTCTGTAACAGACAGAACAATAATAATAGTTTATTTTTTAAAAAATCCAGAACCAACTACATTGTTAGTTATACTAAGATATTAAGCGATCATATATGACAGTCTAAAATATTTTCTTTACAACTCCATATCAACCACATAACACGTGCAACCCGTTAAGACCGTGTTAATTACACCACTGTTGCTACTACAAGACAAGGAACACAACTACACATTTACAACTAGCGGGTTAGAAAACTCAGACTGCAACATAAAATATGCAATAAATTAGAATTTCATAAATTTATAATAAACCCACCGTACCCATGGAAATTCCATGGTGTACATGTACAATAAGTGCAAAAATTTAAACTATTAATAACATTGAGATAAATTGTTGATGATTTCTATTTGTATATGGTGTTTCCAAAAAATTTTCAAAGACACCCTGTATTTTGGATGATGGCAGTTCTTTACTTTTATTTATTTCTAGAGATGTCTGTTACTATTACTCAACATTAGGTCTTTAGTTTCATTAGCCTAGACTATGAAGGTGAGCTGAAAAGTTCTTATGATCATGTCATATCTACCCTTGATCACTTTTTGACCTATGTTATCCAAGCACTGAAACACTGATGGAAGATGTGTGTGGACCACAAAGAATAATATGTTGAAATGGATACGTGAGAGCTGGGGATTTTTAAGCATGAATCAGTGTGTAAGTGGCATTTTATACAGGTATTTATTTTTCAACATAATATCCTTCACTGTCAATACACTTAATTCAGTAAGTAAGTAAAGTTTGCGACTGTAGTTGATGGCAACCAGAAGGCTCCCTTTTCAATAGCTACTACATCGAGGTGTAAGGGAGGGTGCTACTCCTTCTACTGGCTTGCTCCACTTTACCCTTGATATGTACCTTATATTGCTGAATGTTGAGCAAGGAGGTATCACGTACCATTTTTAAAGTCTTTGGTATGACGCGACCTGAGATTGAACCCAGGCTTCCCGGACCATTAGCGAACACTCTACCCACCATTTGTAACTATTAAATGGTATCAATTGAACATAATACATTAAAGCTTTCCAATCAAAATGCAGTATTTAACTGTGTGAGTGGCAATGAACTCATGTATACCGCTTTGTAGATTGTGTTTCTAATTTTTTTTTTTCTTAAATGCCCTGTTCTTTTCTTTAAAGGTCTTTGAGTTTATTTATCTTGGTTTGGTTTGGTTTAGTTGGGTCTTATTTGATACCAAATCCACCTTTCTAAAAGGACATAGCTGAGAGGATAAGGGGGTTCATACCTTTCACAAGGGTATTTGTCTGAAAGTGAATATGATAGGGTGATGGGAGTTTGAACTTGCTTAGTATGATTCCGCAGTCTTAAAGATCTTAGGATAATTAATGATACAATAATAATTAAATAATCTCCCTGTTCATAAGTAATAATTAAGTAATGATACTTCTTTACTTTAATTCATTGCTGGAGTCATCAGTTACTATTATTAACGGTAACACTGTTTAGTTTTATTAGCCAATACAGTTACCCAGACACTTACATTTCAAATGATATTTATCTTTTTGAAACAGCATGTATTTTGAAATTTGAATCAATAAAAAATATATATACCAAATAATATATATATATATTATCTTACAATAACAAAAAACTTGAAAAGAAGATTCCAAGATTAAGTTTTGTGAACTAGGTAGCCCGCTTTTAGTGGTGAATATATCTTAATTCTGAAAATAAAACAGTTAACTTTTTAGGTGGCTTGATCTACTTGCAATTAGGCTAATGGTGTTAGTTTATAAAAAAAAGTTTCAGTTGATAGCTTTCATAATTATTCTTGGCTACGATCATGCTATCAATAAAACAATTACCTGATTAAAAAAGAAAAGAAAATGTTATTCCAAGAAATAAAATTGAAAATGAATAATAAAACATTTACTTATTTTTAACCTTTTTTATTTCTTAATGGTTTTTTAAGTGATTTTAAAGCAAAATAAACAAATTAGCTAATCTGGAACCCCATTTGAAAAAAAAAAAAAAAAATCACTGTCTGTCAAGCTATATCCATATTTACCCACCCCCTCTGCTCGGACAGGATATGACACAAAGTCAATTCTTAAACAGAGTTTAACAGGTTTGAATTCAGAGTTTTCCTTCTCCTAGACTAGTTGCCTCACCAAGGCTGAAGAACCCAGTCTGCCCTGCTATTTACCCATAGCTGGAGGGAGAATAATCAGATTCATACCTTTCCCAAGGGTATTATTGCTATGTGAAATGCCATCAGTCTCGTCCAGGATTTGAACTCATGTCGTATCTATTTCCTATGATGATAACCATTACACCACTGGCACCTGTCAAGCTATATAGCAAGCTACTCAGAAACTTATTTACAATGGGAAAAAATGATTGTTTTGGTGACACAACTTTATGGAGAATAGAGAGATAAAGTATGAAAAGGAAAATATTCAATTCACTCTGCAGAAAATGGTTGATCTTACATGCCATCAAATACATTTGAGACAAGGAAACTATATTATTGTGGTTTGTGTTTATATTTCTGTTGCTCAAGAGACAACTTGTCACACAACTGATTCATGTTAAACCAAAGCTGCTTGCTCAGACTTAAAGTAGATACTTTCCAAATAGGCTGTGCAATTTAGCACAGATATATTGGGTGAGGTACAGTGGTCAGAAGGATTGTGTTACACCAGTCTTCAAAATTTGAAAAACCTGCCTAGTTAAAAAAAAAGACCCCCCCCCAGTATTTGAAGTTCTGGTTTTCATACCAAATTTCAAACCCTGATCTCTGCCACAGGTAGGAAACACCTATCTAAGCCATAGAAAAAAAGAAAGTATTTACCATGTTTAGCCTGGTAGAAGGTCATTGTAATTGTGCACAAATGAGAACTGAAATCATGCTTGCAAATCAATTTGAATTCAAAGTCAAGCTTATAAACCATGATCTCTAACTCGGATAGAAAATATGAGGCATTTTAAAAATTCTTTATATCATAAACAAAGAGTAGCTAGTATGAGTGATAGAGCATACTATTAGGAGTAGTGACTGTCATTTTCTTACTTGCGTAATCATGGTCTGATGGTTGCACAGGCAAGAAATGGACAGTCAACAAGTGCTGTTAACTGTGTCTACACAATCCTGATTAAGATACATATGCTCAATCAACAATACTGAGCACTCTTTATTTAGAATGATACAAAATTTTTTAAACACCCTGTACATATCTATCTCAGCTACAAAAATGGATAGATATTTTCTAGGCTTATCCTGACAGAAGGCCACTGTATTAGAGCATCCAATGAGAACTGAAATCACACTTGCTAATTGATTTGAATTGAAAGACTTATCAAACTTCAATTTACAAAGTTTAACTTTGTCTGGCAGAAGGTCATAATTGTGGAGCATCCAATGAGAACCAAACTCATTACATACAGTAGTAATCTGCTTGACCAACTTGATGAACCTTACCTGATGGTAAGGCTTCCTAGCTTGTCATATAATCATGAATTAAACAGGTCATTATGACCTCACCAACCCTAAGTGCTCTCATCTCCTCTAGCCTGTAAAAGTACTGCTGGTCACCGAAGCTTGAGGTTAACATGACCCAGTGTTCGAGAGAATGCAACATCAGCCCTCAATGGAACCCCTGCCTCACCACATACCATGTTGAAACACTCAACTATAGTTTGAAGCCAACCCACTCTTGTCAGCCATTTCAAGTTTTTAATAATGTTATTGTTAGGCCAGAAAACGAGGAACGGAGAAGAGGGAAAAAAAATTGTTTAAACTAACATGGTGACATTCACCAGCCTGTATAAATCAACTTTCCAGAAAGAGTTAGCCTTTCAATACTCTCATTTATGTGACATTGCAATGACATCCAGAAGTAGTAATTATTCATTTATACCTTATTTTCTCCCTCAATGTCCAGCCATTTTTTTCTGCTTTATTCCTCTGTCTATCTCTTAGTCCCTCTTTCTATCCCCTTCTTGTCTGTTAATCTGTCCCTACATCCTTCTGTTTATTTTTGAATCTATCAGTCCATCTGTGTCTTCTTTTTTTTCATCCATTTGCCTTTCTTTTTCTCCCTTGCCTTTCTCCCTTTTCATTTCATTTTTGACTAGCAAGTCAGTATGCATTTCCAAGTAGCCCCCTTTTTTGTGAAGGTTTTTGTTAATTCCTTCTTCAATTCTTCACTTATGTTTCCTTCTTTCTATCCATTCCCACCTATCATTTCATGATTCTATCATTGCCTTCTTTATCTTGTCAACATTCAGATTAATGGGCCAGCACATGAGTCTTATGAACATGTATTTATCATTATGCAGTTAATTTGTACTAAGTCATATTGCTTAAATGGATAAATGAAAAGTAACAATATTCATCCTTCAATAATTCAATAACTTTTCTAGCAGAATCAAAAGTTAAATTAGCAGATTATGATAGAGTTAAAATTGCATTTTACTGATATTTTTTTCAATACCTCCCAAATAAAGATTTAAAAATGGCAAAAATGCCACAGAATTCATGATAAATCACTGGCTGCCTTTAAGCATATATAAAATCATATCCTATTTATAAAATGTAGCGACAAATAAATCAGCAAAAGTGCTCTATAATTAGCAGTTAATAATTGTCTTCATCAAAAATTACACGTGTATTCAAAAGGAATCAAAACTGAAACTGTATTTACCAAGACAGAAATTATTGGTTTGGTTTTATGGCACTGTCATTGTAGGTTATTTAATGCCAAATCCATTTTTATACATATAAACAGTTCTATTTCAAACAATTCAGTTTAGCATAAGTACAGTTTAGTTTTATTTGACCCATAGATAGGACCTCATCAGGTGCACTCTGGACCAGAGTGGACCCAGGAGCGATGGTAATGAAGAGATACTCAGCATTCCCGAAAGCTCAAGCATTAATGGAGCCTCACCATCAGATTTAGTGTCATATCCAGAACACTCATTAGGAGAGTCTTATTACTCTGCAGAGATGCAGTCAGTGTACTCTGCAGCCCCAGCTGACAAGACCAAAGAGAGAAATGAACAATTAATGAAAAGTTATTTTTTTCCAAATAGCATCATGGGCATTCAGTACACTTATTCCAGTGAGTTTTCCATTGGTCAAAGCATCTTGAGAACTCCCCTTATGATAGGATGTGAAGCTGTGCCATAGTGTTTATCTTAATGTCTTCCATGTCCTCAAATCTCTTACCTTTGAGATGAATTTTTGGTTTACAAATGAGAAAAAACTTGCCTACAATTTCCTGGTGAATATGGAGGGTGCTGCACTTGCACCATGAAATTTTTTCCCAGAAACTTTTTGTTAAAAAAGGAACAAGACTGGTTTTATAAAATTTTTTTTTTTTTTTAAATTGGCACTGACTCATTTAGATGTCTAAATATCAGCTGATAAGCTATGAACACATCTTCATTTAGATTTTGAATTAAAAAAAAAAATGTTTAACTTCAATCTTGATACTTTTTGATCCTAACATGTATAATGATCCAGGTGAGTGCTCATATGGATGGCATACAAGATTCTGCTTAATATCAAGTGCAAACAGAACACATTTCTGTTTGCTGGAATCAATATTCAAACCAGAGAGATCACTTGGATAAAACCATTTCAAAATGACTCAAAGAAAAACTCTCAAAAGGGAAAAAGCACTATTACTATAAAAGTAACCCTGAAACTTTATAAACTAGTTGAAGAAGGGAACAATGATCCATGATCATATTGATGCTTCTATTTTGGAACGAATGGAGGTTTGGCCTGGTTTTATGACATATTAACCATTGTTGGTTGTTTAATGCCAAATCTCGTTTTTACATATATATTAAATATGATTCATTAATGCATTTTATAGATACACAAAGTTTAAGGATCAAACAGTTCTATTTATAACAATCCAATTTATCATGTCATTTGTTTTTACAGTTTGAATGTCAAACAGTTCTATTTGACCCATAGATGGGACCCTATTTGATGCTACCACTCCAAGTCTGAGTGAACCTAGGAGTAATGGCAATGCAAGAGTACTCTGCCTACCCCAAAACTCTAGCATTACTGAAATTTCACGACTAGATTATTTAATGTCATCTCCAAGACACTTGTTGGGGGGATCTAATCCATCAGCAGAGATGCAGCCAGTGTATTCTACTGCCCCACCTGGCTGGGCTAGAAGGAATGAAGGATTTTAATCAGCATTTAATAGTTAACAGCTGTTCAATACTGATACTTCTATTCTAGAACAATTGAAGGATTTTTACCAGCATTTTATAATTCCTAGTGGTTGAAGTATTTGCTAAAGGCCCTGGAGCCCGGGGTTCCTTCTCAAGTCACGTCATACCAAAGACTCAAAAAAAAAATGGTACTAGATGCCTCCTTGCTTAACACTCAGCATTATAAAGTATGGATCAATGGTAAAGTGGAGCAATTCAGGGAAAGGAGTAGCGCTCTTCCCTACCCCTCTATGTAGTAGCTATTGAAAAGGGAGCCTTTGGGTCCCCCTTGACTGAGATTGCCACCTTTACTTTTACTTTTATATGGAGAATTTGGATGGTTATAGAATGTTCAATGTTGTTGTAGACCCTTAAAAATTATCATCCATTTTCATATTCAACTGAAAATCACTTAATTGTCAAAGAGAATTTTAAGTGAATTGCTCTAATAAAAACAGGGCTATAATGTGCCTTTTCTACTGAATTATGCTGGCATACATACGTATATACATAAAAGATATTAAGAAATGTTAATTTTGTGCATGTGTTATAGGTAAGGTAACATTATCCATGAAAATAAGATATATTCGAACCTTTTGCCTCGAGAAAAAGCAGGTTGAATTATAAAAGAATAACAAATGAATAATGTGGGAAATTAAAAAATTTTGCTCAAACATTTAGTCTTATGTAGTCTCCTTTTTGTCTTGAAAATGAACCCTTCAGATCCTCTTTGATGAACACTATATTTCTATTTTCTTTTTTTATTTAATAGCAAAGCTAATTCAGAAAAGACAGTCTACATACAATAAAAGCAACTATAAAATGTAGAAGATAAGAAGTATGGATTTCAAAGTCTTCTAAACTCTAAGAAATAGTGGATAACTGTTCTTCCTTCCTTCCTTCCATTCTGACAAATAAATAGATGAGAATGGAGAGAGGTGGAGAAGAGGGAGTCTTTTGCAATGTCTTATCTCACACTGGTGACTCAACAACTGCGCAATCAATTTTACCCATGCCATCCCTGACCATTTCCAATCTTCAGGATGTCTAGGCAGTTAGAGAGGAAAGGGCCAAACAACTATAAAAGGATAAAAAGAAGAAAGAGAGTGAGATTTGTCAATACTGAATACATGGATCTTTACACAGGATATTTCTCACTGAAGACATAGTGATTTATCGCCGTAAAGTGTTGGAGTGGAGGCTGATAAGATACTATCTTGAAGAAGTAAATGAAAACCTGATGTAAAGTATTTTATTTCAACATGTAGAATATGCATTCCACTTTTCTGGGAACTTTTTTTCTTCTGAGGTGAAGAAACAAAACTTACATTTCATCAATATTCTTATAATACAGTCATATATTTACCAACCCCTCCGCTCGGGCAGGATATGACACAAGGTCAAATTTTAAGCAGAGTTTAACCGGTTTGAATTCAGAGTTTTCCTTCTCCTAGACTAGTTGCCGCCTAGACTAGTTCAGTTTAGCATTAGTATAAAGTTTGTCAAAAACATTTCTACTTCAAGCCATTCAGTTTTGTCAAATAGTTCTAATTCAAACAATTCAGTTTAGCATAGGTATGAAGTTTAGTTCTATTTAACCCATAGATTGGACCCTATCTGGTGCTACCATTCTGGGCCAGAGTGAACCTGGGAGCAATGGCAATGAAGGGGTGCTCCACATTCCCCAAAGTTCCAGTATCACTGGAAACTCACCATCAGATTGTTTACTGTCATATCAGGACATTCATTGGGGAGGAGGTCCTGCCCCTCTGCAGAGGTGCAGTCAGTGTATTCTACAGCCTCATACGACTGGGCAGTTGACTGTAAGAGTTAATACTGTCGATCATATTTAATGCATGTACCTAAAAGAAAAGGATAGTTTCTATGGTGTAGTGGCTAACATTCTTGACTCTGAGGTAGTAGTAAGCTAGTTCAAACTCCAGTCATGTTATTGTATTCATCTTTGGACTTATACTCTTGGGAAAGGTATGAACTTTCTTAGCACGCCCTTAAATTGTACAACTACTTTTCTTCTATAAGGATTGATTTGGCATTAAAAACCCATGAAGGTTGATATGCCATTAAACAAAGAAACAAAACCAGACCAAAAAAGTAAAGTAATAAACTATATTGCAACAACATTTACATATTACTAAAATTCTCACACATGTGTAAGTCTATATATATATATATATATATATATATATATATATATATATATATATATATATAAAAACATGAAAGAAAATAAAAATAAATAAAATCAAGAAGCTAGTCTTGATACTTTTTAATCTTTAGTTTTTGACAAAACAAAGGATTCACATGGGTAATGTTACCTTATTTAAAACACCATGTTCTTAATACCTTATTCCCTACCCCTATTTGGTCTTATGCTATGCAAAGGTGAATTGATAAATATCACAACTAGAATACATTTTTTTTTCTCTACCTCTCATATATATCATGCTGTCATGCATAAATACATATAATAATACAGATGTATACAGAGACATAAGGAGGTGTGAATAGCATAAAAATTATCGTTATAGAAAATGAACTCAACAAGTAAAGTTCAAATCCTGAACAAGGCTATTTGCATTCTACTTTACATTATTAATGCCCTTCAGAAAGCTATGAATTTACTTCTTCCCCATTTCCAGCTATGAGCAAATAGTTGGGCAGATTGAGCTCTTTAATATTGGGAGAATAACCAGACTAAAAGGAAAATTCAATTTGAATTAGTTGTACTCTGCTTAAAAAATTATCTTGGCTACATCCAACAAAGATTGGATAAATACATACACACATATATGCATTGGTCATATCAGACACACATATACATACCTATGTATACATATGAATGAACAAGCATGCATATATATATATATATATATATATATATATATATATACAAACACATAAAGCATATATATATATATACACACACACAAACACATTAAGCAAATATATATATATATACACACACAGAAACACATTAAGCAAATATATATATACACACACACACAGAAACACATTAAGCAAATATATATATATATATACACACACAGAAACACATTAAGCAAATATATATATATATATATACACACACAGAAACACATTAAGCAAATATATATATATATATATATATATATATATATATATACACACACACAGAAACACATTAAGCAAATATATATACACACAAACACATCAAGTATATATATATATATATATATATATATATATATATATATATATATATATATATATATATACACACAAACACATCAAGTATATATATATATATATATATACACACAAACACATCAAGTATATATATATATATATATATATATATATATATATATATATATATACACACACAAACACATCAATTATATATATATATATATATATACTCAAACACATCAAGTATATATATATATATATCTATACACAAACACATCAAGTATATATATATATATATATATATATATATATATACACACAAACACATCAAGTATATATATTGTCACGTGATAGCTCACGGAGACGAAGAGGTAAGACTGATACTATCCTCCCCGTGTTGAATCAGCACTATCTAGCAGTCAAAAAGTGACCGTTAAGAGAGAATGTGGGTCACGCAGGGGAGACCAGGAGTTCGCACTTAGTGACCTCAGGTCGCCGGACATCGGAAGGGGAAAGAGAGAGAAGCCAAATGATTGGCTGGGACCCCAAAACGGAAGTGGGGCTCCCTTCCCCTCAGCGGAAGTAAATAGGAAGAAATTTAGTTTTTGAGCAGGGTTCATAGCGAGCAGACGAACCATAGCCATTTTACTCCGGGCTGAAGACAAAAAGATTAACTGAGACATGAGAGACCTGAGTCCTTCAAGCCAGTACTAAAAACAGAACAAAGTCTAATAGCCCGTGAAAGAAGAAAATTCTCCAGTGGAACCCCGTCGAAAATAAGATAAGTAATTTTGGGGACATTTTTCCTTTATACCCAAATTTCGTTTACCACTATCTCTCTCTCAATTTGAAGAAGGACAAAAGTCAGAAAAGACGTTTATATTCGTGGACTGTCCAATTATATATTTTTGACACTCTGAACGTGTATATATAAGTAGTAAAGGAATTTATGTATTTTCATTTTACCATGTGGTCTATGTTGTTACTTCATGCTTTCTTTGCAGCTTCTATTCGCCTTATGTTATCTTGCTTGGAATTGTCCTATTAATTCCTAAAGTATCACTCGGGAAACCGGAGTTGCCGACTACTACAATATTAATATTATTACGACTAAGACCTATAGGCCCGTATTCTTCTGTTATCTAAGGGAAAGAAGTTTAGCGGCCTGGTGGGTGTGTGATAGTGTGAAATTTGGAACCCCTTTGCCAGCGGTGGTCAGTCTGGCCCTAAATTATTCCCTCACGTAATATGCCAGTTCTTATATGCCTGAGAGAAAAACTCTGAACAGGACTTATTCTGTAGGGGATCAAGTGCCAACCTGCCCCGTCTTCACACGTGCGAAAATAAAGTCCCGTTTTGGGATTTTAGACAATTTGCCGTCACAATATATACACAAACACATCAAGTATATATATATACACAAACACATCAAGTATATATATATATATATATATATATATATATATAAACACATTATATATATATATATAATATATATATATATATATATATATATTATATATATATATATATACACACACTGTAAATTTCAATGTACAAGTCACCTTTTACAACTGAAAAAATCTCTACAGAACAAAGGGTCAACTTATACAGCTGGACTAAAATCCAAACCTTTACAATAGTGGCCAACCAGTCAACTCCAAACAATTGATAAACACCACTTACTGTTACTCCAGCAGTTAACTGAAAATCACATTTGGTGAACATGTTTAACTAATTAACACTGAGATTAACATAAAATAACAAAACTGTTATACAAATTAAGTATTACATTAATGCCATAAAACACTCCCAGTTTTTAACAGTTGATGCACTGAGTGTAAACATTAACATGTACATCACAGCACCCATGTGGCCAGTCAGATAACTACAGTATGTTGTTTATCTGCACAATAGCATGATAGCAGAATAGATTGTAAATTTATATGAATACTATCTCTAATGTGTAAGATTTGCATGTTTCATATGTTCTATCGGTAGCCTATTGTATGCTTTGGGGCTGGTCAACCTATTCAGCAGGTACAGGTCTAACTTAGAATATTGAGCTAAAAACTTAGTCAACTTATATGCCAAATTGATGATTATGCAGCAATTTATTATATACAAAAATATACACACAGCAGGTACATAGACAAACAACCAAACACATTAAGCATATATGGACATATATACACACACATATATATATATATATATACACATACATACACACACATACACACAACCAACACACTAAGCATAAGCACATGCACAAATAAACATTTATACACAGGAAGACCCCATGGTGTTGTGGCTAACATGCTCAAATGCAACACCACAGTGAGTTCGAACTCCAGTTATGCTATTTTATTCACTTTTAGCTGAATACATAAGGGAAAGGCATGAACTCCCTCATGCCTCCAGTTACAATAACACCACTACTGTTCTTCTACAAGGATAGTTTCAGCATTAAATAAACCATGAAGGTTGATATGCCATTAAACAAAAAAGTAAAAACCTACCCATAAATTCACACTGTAGGCACTCCTACAAGTATTCAACATATATATCCACATACATACAAATACACACACGGGGTGGGGATGGGGGAAGCAAAGACATACAAGCAAACATAAGTATATATATATATATATATATGTATGTGTGTGATGTGTATGTGTGCATAATTTTTTTTTTTAAAAAAGTGTGTAGGTCAATAAAGTTTCTACTTTCTCACACAAATGCCACAGAAAAAAAAACTGTTTCAATAAAAAGGATAATTTGGCAGTTGCAATTCAGCCAATGTGCAGAGTGACCTTTTCCAAAATGCATTCCCTTCTCCACTTGTCACCTTCGCTCAGATCTTTCCTTTCCCATCCAACACTACACTACTCTCCTCCCGTCCTACTTCAGTAATTATCCGTAAACCACTTACATATCAGTGCTCCTAACTTTTACTTATCATAGATTTTCCAAGTACAACAATGTACAGGCCACAACAAGAAGAGCACACACAATATATATGCTCTGGCCTAACACAATAAAAGTATGTAAATGACTGTAGAGTACACAGAGATTTAAGCCAGAAATAAAATCATATAGAAATATTCACACTATTTACTTCTACATCAAAATAAATCATTTGCTTATTTAATTATGAATACAATTTGTTTATCATTAGCTAAATTTGACATAAGGCTACAATAGGGGTGTAAACATTTACAATCTAATCAAGTACATTAACAATAGTCAGCAAGACTAGTTTCCTATCACTTGAGAGCATACACTCCAGTGAAAATCTATTTGGATAAAGGGGGTAGATTTCATATGCCTGTAAATTTCATGCTATAATATTAGTCACTTGACAACACAGAATTTAGTGGCAACAGTATTTTCTAAAGGAAAAAGAATGCATCATGCACTAGCATCATTTGAGCATCCATTCCTTTGTTGCTACAGCTATATCTTCTAAGGCACCATGGGAAATTTCAACATTCAACAATTCCCAATCTATTAACTATATTGTCAGGTTGATAAATTTCATGAAACTGTAAGTACAGAATTTAATGTTCCCCAGCTGGTCATATTTGTGAACTGTTAATATTCTATCCAAATATTTAACTCTCACCTAGAAAATCTTTTAGAAAATAATCCTATCATAGTTTTTATGATTGCTTACTTAACTGATGAACAGACTGGTAATAGCTGTAAGGGGACGGATTTTCTGTTGCAAGTTTTCCTTAATTTTATTTTCACTTTAGAGAAATTCCATTTTTTTCTTTTTTATTGTCTTTCAAGAGAAAATTGCAATAAAATTTACTATAATTATAATTAAAACAAAAATAGAATTTCAAGTTTTATTAAAGAAATAGCTATCTCCAACAAATTTTTTTTCTAATTTTAAAATCCAAATGAAGAAACAAATTATCCATAAATATAAAAAAAACTGTAATATACTGAATGATAAAACAATGAAATGTGGCTGTGCATAATTATCTTGGAGGTAAAATTATTAATCAGAGTTTCATTTATTTAAGAATAAATACTTAGATTATTAAGGGTCTGAAAATTAACTTTTTTTTTTTTTTTTTAAGTAAAAGGACTCAGATTTAATTAATTGATAATTATTGATTCACAATATTAAAATCAACACAAAAAAAAAAAAAAATCAACAGCAAATAACTATAATCTCAATAATTAACATTTGACCAAGTAAAAAATTTTGACTAAAATATTACAAAACAGGAATTAAACTATAAATTGAATTACTGTATATATATATATATATACGTGTTTATATACATAATCGAAAAACAAATATATTAATTTAAATCGTGTTAATAAAACAACTTATCTCAAGTTGAAATCTCAATACTCAAATTTAATAAAAGATTAAATATTTCCCAAATTGAGAAATTAGCAATCTTCAAATTCCTTGAACTCTCTATTATAATACAATATTGTACCCTGCTCAGTGTTCTGCTGGGTAAGTCTTTCCTATTGGCTATAGAGTAAATGCTTATACTAAGAAAGTGAACATTAAGCATTGATGCTGGCAACAGGCATCCATATAACCATATTGAGTCAAGGAACCCTGCTCTTATTTGCATTCCAAAATCCTGGGATGTTAAAAAGAATTTGGTAAGTCATCTTAGTGAATCACATAATTGTGAAATTCTTTAGGATCTTTAAAGTCCTTAATGGCCGCGAAACTATCAGTATCCCACTGATACAGGGTAGCTATCTTGGATCAAACAGATAAATTGTCGAATAGAATTTATGCACAGATTGGATATCCAACTTCAAAAAGGATGTGCTGAAAACATCTTGAAAATTAAAGATGACGGTCTCCATCTTTGTGTTTTTTAATTCAGACATGAAATGGTCAATTTCATGGCCAAATGTTAATTTTGATTTACCAGTATGCAAATACTGTTTAACATCCTCCATCATGTCTTTCAACACATGCAAATGGAGACAGTCTTCTTTAAGATTGTCATAGCTGTTATTAAACAAAAGCAGGAGGTGCCTGTGGTGTAATGGTTATCGTCATAGGAAATGGACACGGCGACACAAGTTCAAATCCTGGACGAGACCGATTGTATTTCACATCGCACTAATACCCTTGGGAAAGGTATGAATCCAATTATTCTCCCTCCAGCTATGGGTAAATAGTAGGACAGACTGTTTCTTCAGCCTTGGTGAGGCAACTAGTCTAGGAGAAGGAAAACTGAATTCAAACCTATTAAACTCCGCTTAAAAATTGACCTTGTGTCATATCCTGCCCGAGCAGAGGGGTTGGTAAATAGGATTAAACAAAAGCAGTTCTCATTCATAAAATCTACTAATTCTAGAATCCTATCCACTATGAACCCTTGAATATTTTCTTGCTTGAAGAATCCTTCATAAAACTTTGCATAGGAAATTCTATCTAGTTGCCACTGGCACAGAGAAGCAATTTCACTCGTTACTTAAACATTTAAAGTATAACTGGTTTCAAATGCTGGCCTGTGTGAAAATACTTAGCTGAAAAATTTTAAATATATGCTAAGTGCAACACATGGTAACGGTTAACAAACACATTTGATAAAAACTTCCCTATGAGCCTTTTTACAATTGGCCACAGAATCTGTTACAAATTCAATAATATCCTCAGATGCAATATCAACATGAGTTAGAGTTTCAATGCACACTTGATTTACAATTTGATGATTGCATTGTCAGGGTTGCAACATCAATAAGAAATGACTCCTCATGAATGCTTGCCATCGCATTCAAACTGCCACAGTCATGACAGTTGTTTCCTCAGCTATGATGCTGACAGATTGATTAATAAACTTGGCTTTCAGAGCAGCAAAGTGACAAGCAAACAATTTAGGCAGATGAAGTTGCCAAACATAATTGGCACTTGGAATAAGACTAATTGCAATGTTTTAATATGAATGGTCTCATTTTGTCAATTCTGTATAGCAGGACCTCAGACAAAGTGCACATTTTAAATATCTTCAAGTACAAAATTATTCCGTAGTCTCTTCTAGGCACTATGATAGCCTTTTTCTTATATCATAAAACTTTACAGAAGAATATTTTTTAAAAAAACAATTCATTACTTTAAATCAACATACATTTCCTCCACAGCTGTTCGACTTTCACAAAATCTATAAGATTCCAAACAACTAGTAACATTTTTTTTATTATTGATTAAACTTAATGTTTTGATCTTCATCTCTACATAATTCCAGTTTCTACATGAACATTATTTGTCTATCTTCCTATTTCCATGTTAGCAATGGTCCCCAAGCACCAAGTCCATTTGGTTTTCTTCAATTTTTTTAGAAAATTTCTAAAATTTCACCAATAGACTAGCCAACTTTTTTTTTCAGAAAATCAATGACCCACTTTTTTCTTTTAACATAAAAAAGTTTTCTATTTAATTTTTGATGTCTTAAAAAGAAAAATAAGAACAAATATTTGTAAAAACAAATTTTAAGAAAATAACTTATGCTTGTATGTTTATAATACTTTTTTAAATAACAGTATGGCGGAGAGAAATTTTGAAAAAAACAAGTGATTAATTTGTTATTTTATCATTGAAAATTGCATAAAAATAAAAAAGGGATACTGTTTCCAATCCACAATCCTAGAAAATTAGTCCGCTTATACTTGTTAGGGTCTTATCCATGAATCAAATAGATGCTTGAAAATTATTCTTATTTGATAGGAATATATGAAACAAGGAGCTGGTGGTGTAACAGATATTGTCATGGGAAATGGACACAGCTACCAGAGTTCAAATCCTGAACAAGGCTGTTTACATTTCCCATGGCAATAATACTCTTGGGAAAGGTATGAATCCATCAATTCTCCTTTTAGCTAGAGATAAAATAGTAGGGCAGACTGGTTTCTTCAACCTTGTTATAGCAACCAATCTAGAAGAAGGAAAACTGAATTCAAACCTGTTAAACTCTGCTTGAAAAATTTACTGTATAGCATCCTGCTTGTGCGGAGTGGTTGGTAAATACATACATGAAACAATATAACAGTATGAAATTATTTGTATTCAGTATTCTTACTTGAAACTATAATTGTGTACAAAGTATTATAATCACTAGTTATTTGAAACCATAGAATCTCTTAAAAAAACAAACAAAAACCCCAACTTCAGCATTGAATAATCTTACAAATCTTGACATGCTATAAAACTAACCAACCTTCAACAAAGATCAATCTTAAGATATCGTTGAATATTTCATGCTGTATCAGCAGTGCCCAATTGAATATATCCCTCCTCCACACCAACACAAAAAACAGGACATGATACAAGGTTAACTTAATCATAGTGATTCTCACACATAGGAAAAGGCATGAATATTTTCTCTTCACCTCTGTCCCCCTGTTAGATATCTGACCAAAAAGTCTTGTTACTGACATGTCATGATAGTTGACATAGAAAAGAATTGGCCACTGGATACTTGGACAGACTGCTTTCCCAGAACTAAATTTTAGTTGTGAAAGATCTGCAAGACTAGTTTGCTAACCCTTACACACCACAATGAAATGACCAAACAAATTCAGGAAGTTAAAAAAAAAAGAAAGGAAACATGATTTACTAGTGCATTTGAACATGTTACAGTGTAACCCGGATATAAGAGATCCTGATAAAAGAGAAACTCGGATATAAGAGAGATTTTCTCTGGTCCCAAATTAGGGCCTGTGTTACCTCAACAAAATAGACCAAACCTGGATATTAGAGAAACCCCTGATATAAGATACTCCGGTCCCGACAACTCTCTTATATCCGGGTTACACTGTATATTATGAAATTATTAAATTAAACAATTCAACATAGAATGAATAAAATGGTTTTAACCTACAATTTTTGTTTGAAAAAAAGTTATTTTTTTGTTTTGTTTTTAATCCAAAGAAATTATGTAACCTGTAAAATTGTAAATAACTTGGGATAGATATGAACCCTCTTCTCTGTGCCCCGGCAACAGGTTAAATAGTTCCACTACTCTTCTTCTATTAGAATGGCTTTAGCATTAAACAACCTGCACAGGTTGATATGCCATTAAACCAAGAAAATAAATAACAAACAACCAACACAATAAATAAAAAAACAAACAACCACCACAACAAATAAAAAACAAACAACCACCACAATAAATAAAAAACATAACCACCACCAAATCAACAGTTATATTTGGAAAATTTGAAGAGAACAAGATTTTTGTCAATCACGTAATGATTAGCTAATCATATTAGCAGAACATTGTGAGTTCGATTCCCACTGGATGTCCCATACTTCAGATCTTGTGCCACAACAAAGTTAAGCTTATTAAATAACTAAAATGTTTTAAAACATAGGCCACAACAGGGTAGGAGGAGCGACAATATACTTAAAATTTTGGTTCAGTATATAAAAAAAAGTGGTGGATACCACAAAATGTATTATTTCATATAGAGAGAAAAAGGTGAAAGGGGGAGGAAAAAAACTAAAATGTCACAGCATACCCATAGTTGGCAATAATAAACAAAATCGACTTTAGACAGAATTTAGAAATACAAAAAAAAAAAAGTTAATGGTTGCTGCTTTCTCTACCCTCCTCCAGCCCGGCCATCCAAACCGATTCTTTACCCTGTCTAAATGCTTCTCTTTCCTCCTCTTTTCTCAGTGTGCCATAAAAAAAAAGGATACCAACCATTTTCCTGACCTCTGAACTTTTCAAATTACCTTAAACCAAATAATTTGGGTTAGGAGTTTTTGGTTGTTTCACATTTTTAAAAATATTTTTGAATTAAAAAAAATGATTTAACCGATAATTATCGAATTGTCACAGAAAAAAAAAGTGGGTCTATTTGTCCTCCTGACACAAAAGCAAAAAACTGTATTTGTGTGAGTTCTT
This sequence comes from Sepioteuthis lessoniana, assembly GCA_963585895.1. NCBI lineage: Eukaryota > Metazoa > Mollusca > Cephalopoda > Myopsida > Loliginidae > Sepioteuthis > Sepioteuthis lessoniana. The sequence goes on along the minus strand of OY757905.1, from coordinate 58,294,805 downwards.
TTGTAAAGCGGAATGAACTTTGTAAATGTTACAATATAAGTTGATCGCTGGGTCCCCGGAGACCTTCCTCCCAGGAAGTACCTCCTTAACAGAGCTAAGTTTATCGCTTCGGGCTTGAGGTGCCCCACCGGGAGAATACCAAAGCAACCAAGCATTTTTTTTTTGTGACGGACACGCATCAGTCTCGATTCGTGCGGAGCCCTACCACCACTGTAAAAGGACTTCATGTCAAATCAGACTTGGTGGGAAGTCTGAAAAACTCACCTATTGAAAATGCTACACAAAAGAAGATAAATAAACCTTCAAAATTCTTGAAGCAGTGTCAGGTGTTTGAAAAAACAAACTATGAAGGTCCTTTACTTATAAAATAAAAATTTTTAAAAATACGTTCACTTTTGAAAATGTTTATTTGCAATCTATACCGGACATTGGCATAATGGTTAGAGTGTTCGCCAATGGTCTAGGAGAGCTGGGTTCAATCCCAGGTCGAGTCATATCAAAGACTCAAAAAAATGGTACTTAATTCTATCTTGCCCAACAATCAGTAGTATAAGGTACGGATCAAGGGTAAAGTGGAGCAATCCAGAGAAAGGAGTAGCGCCTTCCCCTACGCCTTGGTGTATTAGCTATTGAAAAGGGAGACTTCGGGGTCACCCTCGACTAAGGTCGCCAACTTTACTTTCTTTTATTTACAATCACCATATTTTTCAATGTTCTGCAGGCATTAATAAAGTTTAAATAAAATAAAAAAAAATAATAATAAGACCAAAATATCCCACAATTCTACTTCCATCGAAAATATAACTTTCAGCACAAAGAAAAATTTGGGGGGGATTTTTTTCAACTCGCTGAATGTACAGCAGTTTTCAGCCTTCTGAAATGAACAATTCCATACTCTTCAACTTTTTTGAAATAATAATTCATGGGTTTAATAAAATTTAAAAAAAAAAAATTTTAAATTAAAGAAAAAAAAAAGTTAAAAAAATAAGTAAAATAAAATTAAAAAATTAAAATTAAAAAATAAACATTCCACAAGAGAAACACAGTTCAATTGCATTTTTTTTTTTTTTTAGTTTGATTTCGTTTGTTTCCAATTATATAGTTTCAAGTATTCCTATCTTACGCCAATACACACACGCATGCACGCACATGAAATTTTATTTTCGATTACAGTTTCAATTCTGTAAAAACAAATAATTTAAAAATAATGATTTAGTTTACTCGTACGTTTCACGACAAATAATAAAACTTTGGTATTTTTCGTTTTAAAGAAAATCAACTTTTTATGAATAAATAAATAAAAATTAGTAATGATGCACTTATTTATGGGTACAAGTGTATTTTACTGAAATTATGGTTAGTAAGCTCGTCTGGCAGAGTATTGCGCAGATTCATTCCTCAAACGGTTTCTCTATACTGGTCAGAAATCCATCTTACAGACAACACCTCCCTTTGCACTAAGCGAGTAAGCTCAAAGGTATATTCTAATGACTGTGATAAAGATTAGATGAACCATTTAAAAAAAAAAAAAAAAAAAAAAAACAACTAAAAGAAAAATAACTAAGCTTGCTCATATTATTTTTATTTGGTGGAGTTGAAGATGGATCAGCCACATTAAATTGCTCATCTTATGTCACGTTTTGAGACTGTTTAATGGTAAATAGGTTGTTTGCTGAAGTTTGCAGTGCTATTTTGAACAATATTAGAGAAATCTTAGAAGTGTCTCTAAGCTCTACATTATTTATTCATGTTTAAAAGTGCAGCTGAAGCTAGACATCAAATCACTGAAGTTTATGATAATGACGCAATAGGTGCAAGCATGAGTAAAATTTGGTCTGCGAAATTTAATCTAAAAAAAATAATAATCAGCACGGGCATAAAGAACGTCCCAGAAGACCTCACTTGAAAACTGATGAATTGAAGGAACATTTCAAGATGAAACAGAATGCGTGAACTAAGAAAAAAAGAATAAGAAAATGAAGTTTGAATGGCTTATCTGAACAATTTTTTTCTCCCTTGAGCACGGATATCAACTGATGATGTTCATACACTAGACCACTTGTCTTCGTACAGCAAATATGGTGCAGAATATACGGAGCCGAGATGAATATTTCTCCATACGGCATACCCTCCAATATGATCACTTGTTTCGCTCCATGCTGCATTCTTTATTGAATCGGTGTTTCTAACAAACTGTAGATACTGAAAGGTTCAATTGAATCAAAAGCAGAAGCGTTCTTTTATGATGGAATATACAAGTCAGCGAAAATGAGTTTAAAGCCATAAAAATATAGAATCATTCGTTGATGAGTAAATACTGATGTATTGAACAAAAGACTTCCTTAAATAATTCTGGATTTTTTTTATAAACAAGGTTTGCGAAATTTAATCTGAAATAAAACATTGGTGTTAAATTCTGTCTGTATGAAATCTTTTCATATTGATATCAGGAAATAAATCAAAATTAAATTCTAAAAATTAATAAGTACCATTGTATTTTAATCTTTGATGCGATTAGTGAATGAAAAAATTAATGCATTTTTTACGAGCAAGTACAGAAAAGTTCCCAACCTAACAAAGAGTTTAAGTTTTGTTTGATGGCATATCAATTTCTGTGTGTCATTTAATGCCAAAAAGGTTAGATTGGGTTTGTCTTTTGCGTGAGTTTTAAGGTGTGAGTTTTTGTAGCATGTGATTATATTTGGTCAGATTTTATTGAAAACGTTGATTCGGTCAAATTTTTGGGAAAAGGTTGTTCTATTTGACCCACAGATACGACCCTATGATGGGATATCTCTTCGAGTAAATGTGGATCTGGGAGTAATGGGAATGAAGGGGTACTCCACATTCTCCAAAACTCCAAGATTTGAGCTTCAACAGCATATTGTTTAGCGTTATCTTCAGGACACTCGTTGAGGTGGGGGGGTACTCCACTGCTGATATCCAGTCGGTGTATTCTACAGCACCAGCTGACTGAGCAAAAAACCCCTTAGAAAACGATTTGTTATTAGCGTTTAATTGCGAGATGAATATGTAAAAATAAGACAACACGTTAACTTGTTGAGTACTTGTTATACCAGTAGTCCACAATGATACTGATGCTTCAATTTCGGAAAGGATGGTTGATTAGTTGAGTTTTATGGCATATCAACCCTTGTAGGTTATTTACTGTCAAATTATGCATACATATATATGATTTGTGAACGTATAGTTTGTTAATATTTTAAACAAGCCAGAGCTCATTTGTTTACACAGTTGAACGGTTTCAAGTATTGCTATCTAACACGAATATTTTTACTTGCACACAGTTAAATAGTTTCAAGTATTCCAATTCCTACACTAATAATTCTATTTAGTATAAATTATTTGTTTGCACACAGTTAAATTCTTTCAAGTATTGCTATTAAAAACTAACAATTCTTTTCAACATTACTAATTTGTTCGCACACAGTAAAATGGTTAAACAGTTCCATTAGATCCATAGATAGGACTCTAAGAGGTACTACTACTACAGGTCAGAGTGGACCAGGAGTAATGGCAATGAAGGTGTACCCCACATTCCCCAAAGCTTCAGGACTGAACCCTCATCACAAAAAGGTTTATCATCATATTCGGGACACTTGCGAGAAATGGGTCTTACCCCTATGCAGAGATTTAGTCGGCGTATTCTACAGCCCCACCCTAGTGATCTAAGGATTAAAGCATTCTAATAAGCATTTCTAAGTAATCTCTGTTAAATCGAAAATTTATATTATTAAATAAAATGACGTTCAGCACAAACGAAGATATCACAAAATTATCATTCAGTTAAAAATTGCATAATTCTCTCAGATAAGACATTTTAAATGTGTCGCTCTAACAGAAATTTCTCTATGATATGCCGTTTTGCCGAGTTACAATTACACACTCTGTGTGTGTGTGTGTATGCTCTGATGATCACAGACGAGAAACTTGCTGTCACCCAGCGCCGTTGACTGTGTCTATGCGATTCAAACTTAGATCTAGGTCAGAGTATCAATATTTAAAATTCTTTATTCATAAATATAGCACAAAATATAACGAAATATAGAGGGCAGCTTTAAAAAATTGATATAATTTGACATGAACAAGGTGTTTTAGAAAAATTGCTATCAATTTGAAATCTAATAACTTGATGAATTCTCGTTCAAATCATCTCAACTTTTAACAGCATATATATATATGTATATAAAATCCTCAACGTTCATGTTTGAACGTCTTTGCTTTTCCAGTGAATGGCATTTCTATACCTGAACAGAAAAAAAAAATTAAACCAAGATTTTTGAGTTGTTTTTACACATCGAGTTAAAATCTGAGATCATTTGAACGAGGATTGGTTATTAGTTTACGAAATATCAATTTTTCTGAAACACCCTATATAGAGTGAATGAGAATTTTAATGATATAAAGATAGCATATAAGCATCAAGACGAGATGATGCCTTTTTTAGTCTGGCAGACGAGTTTTAATCACCCCTCGGACATTATCATTTCTTCATAGACCTCTCTCTCTCTCTCGTAAAAAAAGAGGGTTGTTAATTCTAAGATAGCCTATCAATTGAACCTATTCAATCAAGCATGTTAATTTTGAATAGTTTCGTGCGAGAAAAGTAGACAGGATTCTTTGGAAGTTACCAAAGCTTTTGCTAACAGCCGTCTGTGCTTTGTCGACTAAAAAATCCAAGTGGATGCAGTAATAAACTGACTCTCTTCAAGTATGCATTTACCCACCCCCACCGCCAATAGCCAGAAGGTGGCGACTCAAGATCAATTTTTAAGCAAAGTACAGCTGGTTTAAATTCAGTTTTCTTTCTCCTATACCGGTAGCCTAAAAGCTCAGTTTGTTCTATTATTCACCTCTAGCTGAGGAGAGAAAAGATGAATTCATGGCTCTCCTAAGAGTATCACTGTGAAAGCGAAACGCGAACCTCTTCGTGCAGGATTTGAACTCTTGTTGCAGATTCTATTTTCTAAGATGATAACCGTCACGCTTAGTGCGCCAATTTATTCATATAGTAAAGTTGGCGACCTTAATCGAGGGTGACCCGAAGGCTCCCTTTTCGATAGGGGTAGGAGAGGGTGCTATTCCTTCCACTGGATTGCTCCACTTTACCTTTGGTCCCTACCTTATAATGCTGAATGTTAAGCAAAGAGGTATCAAGGACCATTTTTTGAACCCAGGTCTCCCAGGCCATTGGCAAACACTCTAAACATAATGCCAATGTCCGGTAAACAAATTTATTTGACCCATAGATGGGACTCTAACAGGTACTACCACCTCGAGGGTGAGTGAACTTGGGAGTAATGGCAACAAAGAAGTGACTCCACTCCCACCAGAGCTCCAGAACTAGAGCCTCACACCTCGAATAAAATAGTGTCATACTCAGGACATCCACCAAATTATTAGTAAAATTTCAACAGTTAAAAGCATCAAATTACAAATATTTGAATCGTCCAGTATCTTGCTGTGATGAAAGAGATAACTTACCCCCACGGTCAAAGCGCGCGAAAACGTGTCTCGCGTGCTGGGTCGTTTTGAGAAGAAAAATGGCTACCGTCAACACAATGAATTCATAGAGTGCAACGGAAGTGACGTCACACGCATGTGAGTTGTGCTCATACGGACGCAGTATATCGAGTAGATTTTCTTCGTCATGCCATTCCGTAATTTCAATAATGTCATTGGAGATTGAAATAAACATATGAAGACTGTTTATGATTTCACAAAATTAATTATTTACACTAGCAACAAGACGCTGGTAAAAGCAGCAATGATTCTATTGCTACCATTAGTGTTGCTAACAGATTTATTTTAACGGCATATCAACCCATATAGGACTATTTTATACAAACACGTTTGGTAATCAGATCGATAGTAGATTCTTATTTATATCTTTTTGTAGTTTCTTAAGAGTATTGGTAAATTTTTACCCTTTAACCTATCAGATTTAAGCGAAAACTAAAAACCAGATTCTACTTATTTTTGACGAATACATGTAAACAGCCTGAAAAAAAAAATCATCTCTGGTCGTCTGTAATGCTTGCTGTGTTCTGGGGGGAAAAAAAAAAAAAAAGAAAAAAAGTAGAATCTGATTCTTAGTTTTCGCTAAAATCCGATGGGTTAAAGGGTAAAAATTTACCTGAGTCTTTTTTCTTTCCACTGTTCTAATACGAATAATTTTTTTTATAGATATATCTCATACATGGGGACCTTACATATAGTTGTACAGCGTGCTTGAGTCGATCTGTGAATAATGACAATGAAGGGTTACTTTACATTTCCCCAGAGCTCCATCACACACATATATATAGACAGATCGCAGAGTCAATGATCTGGGTTCAAGACAAAAATGGCAATTGGCTCTTTAACTCACCCACCTTATCGTCCATTCTAAATATATATGTGCAACCTTAATCTGATACTAGTTCCTAAAGTTGCGTGTCTCATAGAAAAATCAATTGGAGTGTTATTTCCAGTGCTAAGTAGTACAGCGAATGGACTACACCTAAAGAACAATATATAAAAGTAATACTAAAAGTAATTTATTTTAGAGATTGATTCATTTTGGGGATTTCAAAATAGAAACTTTTTGGTACTTTGGATACTACCAGATAGTCCAGATCACCAGCCCGAATAAAAATCCCACCGGTAAATTGTTTATCACTCATCAGGAATTAGTCTAACCGAAAAGAATTCTTTGAATGAAAGATTGGGTTATATCAACATGTTTTTGGCCAAATCATAGATAGGAAATTTATGTTACCAGTCAGAGATTTCGTGTTCTGCTGATTATGTAAGTAAATGATGAATTCTTTTATTGAGCCATTATAAACACTATAAAAGTTATATAGAATAGAATACTTGCTCCGAAAAATTTGCAAAATGCATGTGTGTCTCATAAGATGGCAAAGTTAAGAGACCAAATTAAACTTTTAATGGTAGTGAAATTTTGGGATATTATATTTCAAAATGTAAACTTAATTTAGCAATCCCCATACTCTCTAATTAGAGGTACAAAGATAATTATTCACAGTATGAAGTTGTCAACTCAATGTACTAGTACGGGAGACAGAGCTAGCCCGTACTATTCGCGACTGGAATAAAGCCTGCTCGTGAACCGCTAAAGAACAGGCTTCATTTGCTTCAATCCTGCAACGAAAAGTAGAGACCAGAAAGAGGAAAAGGGAGCTAAAAACTGTACAGGATTTTTTGGATTACATTTTTCGAATTTTCTGCAATGAGATATGATAGACTATCTGGGTTAGCAATGATTTCTATTGAAAATTAATGTATTCGATTCCTTAACTGTGATTAATTAGTGAATACATTTGCCTATGCTAAATCTCGAAAAACAATGTAAAATTATCTATTTTTCAATCATAAAGTTCACTGTGTTAGCCATCATCCAATAAAGAGACTTTGGGTTATATTTGATAAGTTCAGCATGTACGGTATCTTCTGCAATTTTAATGCTTTTTATTCATTTATTCCTATATATAAGTCGTCAATCCCCAATGACGTTGAATGTAGCCACGACAAGTTTAGCTATCTCACGGGTCGTCATATAGAAAGTTTTTGAATGGAAGAGTTTTGTGTGTAAATATGTTGGATTATCACTTGTTTTCACCGAAGAGGTAGTTCTCATGGCTATTTTTTTAGAAAACCACAGGAGTTGATCTGTGCCGCTAAAAATATCAGAGAGTAACATATATGTCCAAAGACAGCTCTGAAAAGCAAATTTATCCTATGTGAAAAGAAATCTAACTCTTTTTATAAAGAAATTGTAAGGGGGGTTATTTATTTTTACACTGCTACATAATTCAACTTCATATCAACAAAATTGCCGCCCAAATGGTTGATCTATTATGGAATAATTCATTTATTTAAGATAGCATAGTCCATGATAGAGTCTCTCTAATTTGTATTTAGATTCATGTTATTTATTTTTAAGTTTTTCAGTTGAATTGTTCACATATATTGGATGGTATATTTTATCATTGGACATAATCAGGTTACAATAAAATTTGCATTTTATATCAATACTACTTAATGAAAACTGACATGTAATGGAGTTGGGGCTTCGTATCGTAGATTCGAGGAGGGTGAGATAAGACCCAAGCACTAACCTTGGAAGGAGATGCTATTCTGTTGAGGAACCCTGGTTATAGAAATGTTGTTTTCTCTTAAAAAAATAAACATCAAAACAATAACGTACAATTGAAATTTTATTGCTGGGGAAAACTAAATAGAAAGGAGATACAAAGAGAATGACTAAAACGACGGATGTAGAAATGTCCTTATCGTAGGTAGCTGTGTGAAAATTTTGACGAGGCATGAAAGTTTGTGGAAGACAGATTGGAAAAGAGTTCCTCCAGTACTGATTGTGTGGAATTATAGACTTACCTGTGTGTTAGCAAGTAAGCTTAGGACATTGTATGCTGTGTACTATTCTGTAGTATTGTGTTAAATGCCACATCAAGTTTGCTGGGGACGAAAACATCCCACAGAGGTGAATGAGACATATCATGTCTGGAAGGCATCCTGAAAGCAGTAATTTACTAAGCTTTTGCTTAGATATGGTACAAAGCCGAATGAATGGGGAACCCAATGAAACTCGAACTTACTCATGGAAGTTCGCTAGTCGAGCTTGCTAACAATTTCACCACTCGTGGCGACGTCATCCTCAAAGTGTAATTTCCGAAGCTCTTTGCTTCGATGTGGCACAAGGCCGATTGAATGGGGCACCCAATGAGACTCGAACTCACTCTTGCAGGTTTGCTAGTCAAGCTTGCTAACCATTACACTACCCGAGGTGCCCATCGTCATCCTCAAAGTAAAAGAACATGAGTCTTCCTGCCCATTTTGTTTTGTATGAGTCTTTGTTGCTTTGACTACACCACCTAGCGGTCATTTGCATAAATTCTTTGAGAAACAAGGGAGATAATACCCCACACTTTTTTGGTTGAGAGATGAATATACCTGTTTATTGAACATGATTTTGAAGAAATATATTAACAAGAGTAAATTTTGATATCTAAGAATTGAAAGAGAGAAGAAGTGGGAGAAATTCTGATTATCGATTTCACAAGTTTGCTCATTAAATTCATTAAATTAATATTACTTATAAAAATTTGTATTTCAAAACATAGGCAGTGAAAACATTAACAAATACCTACTTACATCGAGAGAATACAATATAACTTCATACATGTTTCAAGTCATGTCCATACTGCTACATGGATGCACCACATGGACGCTGACTAATAGACGGGAACTGAACAAGAATGCTACGAGTTATACTGAACAAATTTTGGAAGTAACATTCCACAAAACAGCAGCTGTACGGTCACCTACCTCCCATCTCTAAAACCACCTAAATAAGACGGACAATACATGTGGTAAACTACTGTAGAATAAGGACGAACTCATAAGTAACGTTTTCCTATGGACCCCTTAACAAGGACGAGCAAGTGTTGAACGAACAACTAGCACTTATCTACAACAGCTCTGTAAGGATACAGGATGTAGTCTAGAAAACATTCCGGAAGCGATGGATGAGAGACAGAGTGTGAGTCAGGGAAATCTGTGCTCGCAGCATAACATGATAATAATGAGGAAATGTTTCAGTTTATTCAAAATGAAATATATGGACAATATCTCTGAATTGCAATAAAGGATCAACTACAAAAATAAGGGATGTATCATGAGTATACAGACCCTCCCCAAGGACAATTGTATCGACATCGACCTTCAAGTTGTTCTAATTTTTTTGATTCTTCCGTCAAGCTCGAAGTTAACAGTCCACTTAGAGATGTGAACTATTGGTCTACCTATCCAGGTGATTTGTTTATAGTTATAAAAGGGTCGTGTAGGAACAATAACACTTAGTAGATAGGGGGTAAAAAAAACATAATATATATTTACCCAACTCCTCTGAACGGGCAGGATGCGACACAACGTCAGTTTTTTTAAACAGAGTTTAAGAGGTTTGAATTAAGAGTTTTCCTTCACCGAGACCGTTTGTCAAAATAAGGTTAAAGAGCACAGTCTGCAACACTATTTTTACCCATAGCTGGATGGAGAATAATAGGATTCACACCTTTCCCAAGTGTATGAGCGATATGTGAAATGCAAACAGCCTCGTCTAGGGTTTTGATTTCGGATCATCGTGGCCATTTCCTACCACGGTAACCATTACACCACACACACACACACATATATATATATATATATATATATATATATATATATCGTTTACCTAAATTGGAGTTTGTACAAAATAATGGGAAATTCTATTGTGACGGTAACACATGGCATTACTTGACTAAGAAAGCAAGCAGAAGAAAAAAAAAAACAACGAACTGTTAACAGGAGAGAGAAACAAAATGACGCAGGGGAGGGTAAAAGATTGAGGTATATAAAGATGTGAGAGAGAGGTCAAGTGACAAATCATACAGAAATAAACCATTCATGATAGGTACTGTGCTAATGGTATATATAATAGTATATAATAGCCCACTTATTTTAAGAACGTTCGCTTTTATTCTTAGACAGTTCAGAACCCATTCTCGATCTCTTTTTTCCTGTTCTTTAAACAGTAGAAACTTTGTCTCTAATCCTGCCAGGCAACGGTAAAATCACATGGCTATCTTTTAGCTCCCCTTCTCAGGTAAGCCTTTTACTCTTTTGTTCCCTTTCATATACTGCTTGCTCATAAAGAATACGTGTATAGTTTTAACTGTTAGGACACCGTTGTGTATACTTTCTTGTAACACCACTGGTATGTATATTGCGTGTATAAAATACTAAATGTTCTTTTATGTACAAATGGGCTTATATTGTCTTTCCTTCCATTGTGTTCAGTGTTAGTATGCCAATGGTCTGGGGGACCTAAGTTCAATCCCAGGTCGAGTCATAACAAAAACTCAAAAAATGGTACTTGATGCTTCCTTGCTTAGCAATCAGCATTATATGTTACAGATCAAGAGTAAAGTGGAGCAATCTAGGGAAAAGAGTAGCGCTCTCTCCTATACCCTTGTGTAGTAACTATTGAAAAGGGAGACTTCCGGTCGCCCTCGACTACGGTCGCCAACTTATATCACGAATATACTAATGTTAACATTGATCCTTGCAGAGTGGAGGATTCTACAAGAATATTTTCCTTAACACCAAGCATTCCAGTTTTAACATAGAATTAAACGTGTTTATTAATTTTTTTCTGAAAAGTAACTTATTAAAAAACCTCAAGAAACATAATTTGTTATGATTTATATCATATAAGTTAAATAAAAAAATATATAGTTCTATTTTCCACACTATTTTATGTGGGCTGGCAACGACCAGGTCCTTAAGTTGCTGTGTTAAAGAGGTAAAAACTTGTAAAATCATTACAATATCATTATACACTGATGTAAGTAAGTAAAGTTAGCAACCTTCAGTCGAGGGTGACCCGAAAGCTCACTTTTCAATAGCTGCCGAGGTGTAGGGGAGGACGCTACTTCATTCCCTGGATTGCTCCATTTTACCATTGATCCTCACTTTATGATGCTGAGGGTTAAGCAAGGCGGCATTAAGTTCCATTTTTCGAGTTTTTGGTATGACTCGACCCGGGATTGAACCCCGGTCTTCCGGACCATTAGCGAACACTCTACTCACTAGGCCAATGGCCCGGTGTATATACACTTATGTACTCAAACTTATATTATTTTATTTTCTTCTAGCTCTGTCGACAGGACTAAGAAAAAGGCTGACTCTATCTCTTGCTGAGGAGTAAGACCTCTCTCCAAAGTGGTGTCTTGAGCATGACACTAACTTGATGGTGAGGCTCCATATACTAATGCTAACATTGGTCCTTGGTAAGTGGGATTATCTTCTCTAACAGCAATCATAATCAATCTTTTCTATAAATCGTACGAATGATATCACGGGTTGCATGGTATAAGACATAATTAATAAAAATCTAAGTAAAAGGAATTATATATATAAGTAAGTAAAGTTGGCGACCATAGTCGAGGGTGACCCGAAGGTTCCCTTTTCGATAGCTACTACACCAAGGTGTAGGGGAGGGCGCTACTTCTTTCCCTGGATTGCTCCACTTTACCCTTGATCCCCACCTTATAATGCTGAGTGTTAAGCAAGGAGGCATCAAGCACCAGTTTTGAGTCTTTGGTATGACTCGACCTGGGATTGAACCCAGGTCTCCCGGGCCATTGGCAGGCCGTCGTTGAAAATAGAATCGGCGACCTGAATTCGAATCCTGGACGCGGCTGTTTACGTTTCGCTTAGTGCTAATGCCCTCGGGGAAAGGTTAGTTGATTGTGTTTTACTGCATATGAACCTTTGTAGGTTATTAAAAGCCAAATCCTGTATATATGATTTGTAAACGAACAGCTTGCAGGTAACTATTTTTAAACGAGGTAGGCTTATTTGTTAAATGGTTTCAAGTATTGCTATACAACACTAATAAGTTTAGTTATTTGGTTTAATGGCATGTCAACTCTAGATTGTTGATTTAAGCCAAATCCTATTTTTACATGAATAGCTTGGAGATAACATTTTTTAAACACAGCAGACTTCATTGTCCACAGTTAAAAAATGTTTATCTTATTTATACATATATATTATACATACGTTTTGTACACGAATAGTTTACAGGTAACATTTTTAAACCAACTAGAATTCATTTGATTACACTCAGTTCAATGGTTTCAAGTATTATTATCCAACACTAATTCTATTTAATATTAATCCTTTTTGAGCACACAAATGGTTCCAATCAATGCTATTTATAGCTTGCACACGGTTAAATGGTTTAGAGTATAGCTATTTAACAGTAATAGTTTTATTTTTGCACAACCAAATGGTTTCAAGACAAGGAAATGATTAAATAGTTCTCTTTGATCCAGATATTTAACAGATACTATCAATTTGGGTCAGAATAGTAATTTACAAAGCTCGTTGCTTCGATGTGGCACAAGGCCGAATAAATGGGGCGCCCAGTGAGACTCGAACTCACTCGTGTAGGTTTGCTAGTCTAGCTTGCTAACCGTTACACCTCCAGAGGTGCCCAATTTGGGTCAGAATAGACTTGGTAGTAATGGCTAAGAAAGAGTACTCTGCATTTCTTAAAACTCCAGAACTGGAGCCTCATCCTGAAATAGTTTAGAGTCATCTCTAGAACACTCGTTGGAATCCGAGGGGTGGTCCTACTCCTATCCAGAGACGTAGACGATGTATTCTACAGCCCCAGCAGACGGAGCTCTTGGAAAATATTATGCATCTATTTGTTCTCCCTCTAGCAATGGGTAATAGTGCATAATGGATTCTTTTGCCTTGGTTAAGTGACCAGTCAAGGAAAAAACTCTGTGCTCAAGCCAGCATTATTACGCTTAAAAAAACTGACCTCGTATCACATCCAATTCGTGTGTATATATATATATATATATATATATATATATATATATATATATATATAGATAGATAGATACACACATTCAATGATAATCTAAGAAAAAACCAGTGCTTCCGTCCAGGATCGGAGCCGCGGTTATTAACTTATTTTCGTTACGAGATTCTGATTTTTCTTCAATCGTTAATGGGTCAAGGCTACATGTGACAGACAAGTATGTAAGACGACGAAGCCAAAAACAAATATATATATACACACACATATAAAATATAATTTGATGAAAAAGAAAAAATGTCAAAATTAAATATAGTGACTTAAGCAAATTAAAACAAAAAAAAAAAAAATAAAAATAAACCAAACAAAGAAAAACAACAACAAAGATGGCGAGTATGACCTTTACAACCACGGTCACGATTTGGGAAGAAGAAGGGGGCAATTTAAGAAAATCGCAAACAATATATATCACACGACAACTGACGTCACCATGAAGTTCATCAAGTTAACTGAGCTCTTTCGTACAGACGCTTATAGCAAAAAGCATCGTTATAATAATTACTTCCAAAATATTATCTCTTATTATTATCATGAATAACAATCATCTCTTTGAATGTGGTTACTTTTTTCTTGACAGGTTGCAGATGAATAAATAGATAAAAAGAATAAAATAATAATTTAAATATCTGTGCAACTAGTGTTTCCTTGTTCTAGTCGAAAACTATTGTTGCTGCAGTTTTTTTTTCCAGATAAAGACTGTCAGCATTATCGTATATTGTGATCTGGATTACTTAAGTGTTTTATGATTAAATAACCGCTGGGGGTCACCAGTATTTGTCAAAAAAGTCCTATTTGAAGTGACACATCTGAACCACACTGACCCAGTCGAAAAAATAATCGGAATTTTTTTTTTCTTGACTTATTTTTATTGCATTCAGTCGAGCTTCATCTTTTTAGACATTACTCTGTCAGCAGGGCTTAGAATACGTTGATTGAACCCCTACCAAAAAAATGCGTGTCCTAGGTATGATACTAAACTGCACTTGATGGTGAGGCTTCAGTTCTGGAGATCTGGGGAATGTGGAGTAATTCTTCATTCCATTACTCCCAGTTCCACTGACTCAGAGTGGTAGTACACATTAGAGTCGCATCTATGGGTCGAATAGAACTGTTTAAAAATTATTCGTATTCAATAGGACTGGAAAAAATACTTTAGAAACAGCAACACAAAAATGTAAATATAAATGGTTCCCTAACCTCCAGGTATAAAATAACCCAAAATGAGTTGGCATGCCATTAAAATCAATCAATCAATTAATAATCTTCTCAGACAATTTTTTAGTTTTGAAAAATATTGATTTTCTATGCTTTTAGAAAAGGAGGAGTCCAATTTATAATTTAAATTCTATATTGAAACTGTCTGACTTTCTGACAAGAGTTGTCTTCCCATATTTTTGTTTTCAAATGTCAACTTTGAAATGGTACTCAAGTTATTGAAACTTGGGTTATCTCCCATTACTACTATTAAAGATTTCCACCTCCTCATTGGCCCAGTGGGTAGAGTGTTCGAAACAGTCTGGGAGACCGGGGTTCAATCTGAGGTCGAGTCATACCAAAGACTTTTTAAAAAATGATACTTAATACCTCCCAGCTCAACACTCAGCATCATAAGGCATGTTTCAAGGGTAAAGTGGAGCAATCTAGGGAAAGGAGTTGCGCCCTCCCCTACCCCTTGGTGTAGTAGCTATTGAAAAAGGAGCCTTCGGGTCGCCCTCAACTACAGTCGCCAACTTTACTTTACTTATAGGGGAAGGATAAAAATTCAAATTAGAGGAAGATCATTCAAGTACCTGAATGTCCTTTTGTCAGAAATTGTTGCAAAACCCAAGAAATTAGGCCTGGTGTAATAGTTAGCAAACTTGATGAGCAGACCATTTAATGAGTTTATTCTCACTAGGTGCCTCATTATGTCTAGTTTTATGTCACAAGTAAGTTAAGTAACTAGTGTAAAACCCTAGAAAAATCAGTATTTTCCAAATCTGACAAATTGCCTGAAAGGAAGGGTCTTCTATATACTATCTCAAAGATTTTTCTATTTTTATCGATAGGATTAATCTGGTTCAACTTTACTGAGAAAGTTCAAAGTTATTCAGCTTCTACTTCGTATCCGACCAGATTCAGAGGTACACATGTATATATGAAGTGTTATACAAACGTTTAGGCAATTTGGTAAGGAAACTACTTTAAAAGGGACAGAGAAAACTTGGTATTAGGTAAAGTAATGTGTTTTTTGTTTTGTTTAGGTCTTTTAGGTACCGGACATTGGCCTAGCGGTTAGAGTGTTCGCCAATGGGCCGGGAGACCTGGGTTCAATCCCAGGTTGAGTCATACCAAAGACTCAAAAAAATGGTACTTGATGCCTCTTTGCTTAACACTCAGCATTATAAGGTATAGGTAAAGTGGAGCAATCCAGGGAAAGGAGTAGTGTAGTAGCTATCGAAAAGGGAGCCTTTGGGTCACTCGCGACGATGGTTGCCAACTTTACTTACTTACTTTTACAGTCATGGCAAAATGAATTATGCGAGAGAGAGAAGAACCTAAGTTTGTTTGGTAGAGGCATCAACAAGGAGGTAGATGGGTTATGTTTTGTGTCTGAAATTATCAGTATTGAGTTAGTTGAACCATGTAAGGTAAACGATGTGTAGCAGAAGAAACTTGAATTTTTGTTTGGCGCATAATTTAATTTGACCGTTAGAGTCACCGAACATTTTCACCCAATCAGGATGACTTGTCCGATTCAGCCCGAACTATATTTCCTAGCAGCACCAAAAATTGAAGAAAGCCCGCAAATCTCTCTCACTCAGAAATCCTCAAAGGGGTACTGAATAGCAGTAGCAGTATCAACCATTATGAGGAGAGCCATCTAGTTTATGGATCCCTTGGGTCTATTCTTCTAGACCAAGGGATTCTAGTTAAAAACAAATTAGATGATACATTCTAACAACTTCCTACCTTCTTTCCTTTATACGAGCCTCACAGCATACCAGTGTAAACCCCTTACGTCATGCTGTCATTAAAACCATGATACAAAACCTAATGACGTCTTTGTTCTTCTCTACCACCTTCATTTTCCATCAACATTTAGCGAGGGGATAACAACCAATGAAATACCAACGCAACCAACGTAATACCAACATAACTAACGCAAAACCAACTTAAACCTAAAAACCCCAATAATGATAATAATAATAATAATAATGTTATCCCCATCGCTATAGATTAAATAACTTATTCTTACATGGGATTCTTAAAAGGCCAACTTTTTGACATGATATGGCATTCAAAGGAAAAGTCATTTTGATGCCTAACAATGTTCCTGCCACTAATGCAACATTGAATATTTAGGTAAATTAGGGTTTTAAAATAACAGTCTTACAGTGTGGCAACCATGTTTATCAGATAAAGAACTTTCGGAGCTAAGTTAAGAGGCATGTTAATGAGGGCAGTAAGCCATTTGTATAAAAAAAAAAAACTAACTTTTGGAAATAAAATTAGCTGTTTGTGAAGCCATTATCCCAGAAGAAATTCACAAATTATTTTCTGTTAGCAGTCGTCTGCTTCAAGTCATTAGAGAGAATGGAAATTATGTCAATAAATAATATTACTTGGCTGTTTTGTTGTTACATTCATCTTGTCATAAGTAGTTTTCTAAGTCACTTCTTTGAATATTATTGTTGATTGATTGATTTTAATGGCATGTCAACCCATCTAGGAGTATTTTATGCTTAGAAGTTAGGAAAACATGTACAATGTACATTTATGTTTATGTCTTTAGTGTAGTTGTTTTATGAGATTTCTTGCATGCAGTTATATGATATCAAGTATTCCTATCTAATACAAATAATTTGCACACAGTTACATGATATCAAGTATTCTTATCTAATACAAATTATTTGCACACAGTTATATATCAAGTATTCCAATCTAATACAAATAATTTGCACACCGTTATATGATATCAAATATTCCAATCTAATACAAATAATTTGCACACATCTATAGGATATCAAATATTCCTATCTAATTCATTTCCTCGGTATAACGTCAAACTACATCTGATGGTGAGGCTCCAGGCTAGGAGTTTGGAGAATGTGGAGTACCTCTTTCATTGAAAGGTATTTTAGCTCCACTCTGACTTGGAGCTGCAATAACTGTTAGGGTCCAATCTATGGGTCAAATATACCTGTTCAATATTTTACCAGGCATTATTATCAATATCAAATAGAATTTTGAGTGTTAAATAGCAATACTTGAAACCATTTAACTGTATGAAATCAAATTAGCTCTGGCTCGTTTAAAAAATGTTACTTATAAACTATTCACTTCCAAATCATATATATGTATAAACAGGATTTGGCATTAAATAACCTGCAAGGTTTGATAAAACACAACCAACCAACATATCTAATAAAAATAATTGGCATGTAGTTGTCTGGTTTCAAATATTCCTATCTAATCGTAAAAATTCTATAGCTTCCAGTAATTATTTCTATTTGATAATAGTCATTTGTTTGCATACAGTAATATGGTTTCAACTAACTAATAATAATAATAATAATCCTAAGTAAAAAAATCATAGCTTCAAGTAACAATTCTTAATATGAACAATTTATAGTTATATGACATCAAGTATTCCAATCAAATACAAATAACTTTCCATCAGATCTACTTAACCCACTGAAGAGACCTTAACAAGTACAACCACTCCAGGTCAGAAGAGACCTGATAGTAATGGGTATAAAGAGGTGACTCCATACTCCCTAGATCTGGAACCTCACCATCAGATACAGTTTAATATCATATAACAGGAGTGGGTCTTACCTCTCTGCTGGGTGTACAGTCAGTGTATTCTAAGCCTTACCAACAGAGCATTTCACATCATTGGAGAGAATGGAAATTATACCAATAGATAATAGTACTTTTTGCTTTGTTGTCATATTCAACTTGTCACAAATTATTATTGGTTGATTGATTGATTAATTTCAATGGCATGTCAACTCATCAAGAGCTATTATATGCCTAGAGATTAAGGAATTACATTTTTTGTACATTTATATTTACATTTTTTGCATAGTTGTTTTTAAAAAGTTTTTTTTAACACAATTATGATACTAAGTATTCCTTTCTAATGCAAGTAATTTGCATATAGTTGTATGGTTTCAATGTTTGGTTTGGTTTGGGTTTATGGCATATCAACCTTTGTAGGTTATTTAATGCCAAAGCCATTCTCCTAGAATAACAGTAGTGGTACTATTTAACCTATAGCTGGGAGGATAAGGGGGTTCATACCTTTCCCAAGGGTATTTGCCCGAAAGTGAATGTAATAGCGTGAATAGAGTATGAACTCACGTACTACGATTCCACAGTCCATCGCTTTAACCATTACACCACGAGGACCCCCCCCCCAGTTTGGTTTGGGTTTATGACATATCAACCATTGTTGGTTATTCAATGTCAAAAACTGTATTTACATATATATTAAATATATGATTTTTAAACACATTTTGTACATACATACAGTTAAATGATAAAACAGTTCTATTTCAAGCAATTCAATTTAGCATAAGTCATTTGTTTGTACTCAATTTAAATGTCAAACAGTCCCATTTGACCCATAGACAGGATCCTATCAGGTACTACTCTCTGGGGCAGAGTTAGTAGTGGAGGGGTCTTACTCCTTTGCAGAGAGGCTGTCAGTGTATTCTACAGCCCCAACTGACAGGGCTGTATATAGTTTCAAGTATTCCTGACTGATACTAATAATTATATGGTTTCAAGTAATTATTTTTGGTAAATAATAGTCATTTGTTTGCACACAGTTGTAGTGTCTCTAGTATTCTTGTCTAATACTGATAATTTATACACATTGGGTTAGTCACTGAATTTCATTTTTTAATCCTTATATACCCTCATGCACAATGATTTCTGAGATGATTGCATAAGAACCTCATACTTCTCAGCTGCCTGACTGCTGTTTGGCCACTAAGCCTCTAATTTCAGGTTTGAGCTGTTTGTTGCTTTTAAAAGAGAAAATTGATCAGTACTGGGTTAAAAATTAAATATTCTTTTGTAATCTTCTAGTGAATGAAATATCACCGGGAAATTGATCTCTTGAATTTAAATCAATCAGTTTTAATTACAACGCAATAATTTAAAGATTCTTGCTTCTCCAAACCTGATTAATTACCATTAAACCTCCCTTCAACAAGCACATTATTTTTAAATGGATTTAAATGGATTAGCTAACCTTATTTGACCTCTAGTTCCTCTTTTAACTCTTTTGTGCATCTTTGATTTTGGGTATTTTTTTGTTTCTTTTGTTTTTTTTTAGATCAACAAATTTAAAAAATCAAGTGAATTTGAAAATAGATGATTTTTATTTTCATTCATCTGATAAAATTTCTTAACATCTTTATTCCTACTTTCTCTGAGGTCACAAAACCAAATCTAAAAAAAAAAAAATGTACAATTAAATCTAGAAAATAGGGGAAATATTAAACAATAGTTATATCTCAATTATCTTTGTTAAACACTGAAGAAGAGGTGTATCTGTATATGTAACTACATTGGATCCAATGAAAAGTCAGAGTAATCAGGAAACAAGATATATTTTTTTTAATTTTGTTTTTACATTAACATACCATATCCCTGTATAAAATATTCAAATATATCTTCATCATCAACAACTTGGTTGGAAATTAAGTGATGTCAAACTTGAATTATCTTCATTCTTTATATAGAAATGGCCAGATTATGAAGTGAAACATAAAAAATGTATTTAGAATATTTCGATTATGAAAAGAAAAAAAAAGAAAGATTTTTAGTACAAACAATCAAATATTTTTATATTTTTAACAATAGACAAAAATATCAAATATAAAAGCAAAGAGAAACTTTGTTCTGGTCTTGCTGCAGAAAAATTAAAATATAGTTGATTGATATTAGTAGCATGTCAACCTGTCTAGGGTTATTTTAAGCTTAAAGGCTAGCGAATAGCATTTATTGTATATTCATATTTACATCTTTGGTGTAGCTGCTTTTTTAAGAGGGTTTTTTTTTCATAGTATCTAGTATGAATATTTTTAAACAGATCTATTTGACCTAGAGATGAGAGCCTAATAGGTACTGCCACTCTGGATCAGAATACTCCCAGAAATAATGGCAATGAAGGAGTACTCCACACTCCACATATCTCCAGGACTGAAAACTCACCATTAAATTTAACCTAGTATTATACCCAGAATACCTTGGGGTATCTCTCAACAGGGGATACAGTCAGCATATTCTAAGCCCAGCCAACACAGCAGAAAATATTTTTTCTAAATTTAATGAATTTTATTACCTTTTTTTCTTTTACAATTCTAAAATAAAAGTGCAATTCTTTAAAAAATAAAGAGAGAGCAATCATTTCCAATCTAAGAATGAAAAAATAGAAAATGGATTTCTCCTGAGAATGGTACAGAAAACACTTAGAAACACTTATTCAACTTGTCATGCTATATATTCCATATGGATGTTATATATATATATATATATATAATGAATGAACATATATTAGATTTATATATTTAATGCCATGGAAGTTTGTCTGCGACCTTTGGTTTCATGAAGTTTTAACAAACAAAAATCTTCAGGCAGATAACGAAAGGGAATGTTATCTGCCTGAACACTGTTGTTTGTAAAAACCTCATGAAACCAAAGGTCTCTGACAAACTTCCATGGCATTGAATATATAAATCTAATATATATTTATTTATTATTATTATATAATAGCTCTATCCTAGATATTGAGCACTCTCCAAATTATACCGCACTTGGTTTGTCACAAACCCACTAAGTGAATTAGTGACAACACTGTTACAATATATGGGAGGGAGAGAGAGAGAGAAAGAGAGAGAGTGCTTATAGAATAGCTTAAAGTTTTCATGACTACCTGGTAATATAATAATGTGAACAAGCTCAAACCTCCAAGTAGGCATTTGAACTTGTCTTACACTGCCTCTTTAGACACAATCCAGTAAATGAACTTTAAATTATACATTTTTATTTCACTATAATGATAATCATTTATTTTACAAGTATTATTATTATCATTATTATTACTTATCTAGTATTCCAGTTTAATACTAATAATTCATACTCATATGATTTAAGGTAATGATTTTCCATTGTTGGTTATTTAATGCAAAATCCTTTTTATACATATATATATATATGAAGTATATGATTTCTAAACAGATTTTGTAGATAACATTTTTAAACAAGCCTTGGCTCATTTTTTTCACAGTTAAATGGTTTCGCTTATTTCTGTCTAATATGTTGTTGGTTGGTTGTTCAAGTTTTATGGCATATCAATCTTTGTAGGTTATTTAATGTCAAATCCATTTTATACATATAAACAGTTCTATTTTAAACAATTCAGTTTAGTATCTCAGCTCATTGGCCTAGTGGGAAGAGTTTTCGCCAATGGTCCAGGAGACCTGGGTTCAATCCTTGGTCGTGTCATACCAAAGACTTTAAAAATGGTACTTGATACTTCCTTGCATAACTCTCAACAATATAAGGTATATATCAAGGTTAAAGTGGAGCAATGTAGGGAAAGGAGTAGTGCCCTCCCCTATGTCTTGATGTAGTAGCTATTGAAAAGGGAGTCTACTGGTTGCCTTCGACTACAATCACCAACTTTTACTTTTATTACACAGTTTAAATGCCAAAAAACAGTTCTATTTCAAACTATTCAGTTTAGTCAACCAAGTCAGATGGTTCCAAATATTGCTATGTATCACTAACAATTCAATTCAACATCAGTCATTTATTTACACACATTTAAATGTCAAATCAGTTCTATTTCAAGCAATTCTCTATTTGACCCATAGATAAGACCCTATCAGATGCTACCACTCCAGGACAGAGTGGACCGGGCAGTAAAAAGGTACTCCGCATTCCCCAAATTTTCAACATTACTGGAGCCTCATCATCAGATTGTTTAGTGTTATATCCAGGATACTCATTGGGGGGAGTCTTACCCCTCTGCTGAGATGCAGTTGATGTATTCTACATCCTCAGCTGACTAGGCTAGGAATATTTGTGCTATGCTCATTTGTATTTGTTACTGATGCTGCAACTACTATAATAGTCGGTTGAATGACATGTCAACCCTTATTGTTTAACAATTATGTTCTCCAATTATATTCACTTAAAAAAAGTATCCTCACAATCATTTTAAACTAGCAGGCATTTCATTATTTCAAACAGATCCATTTGTTGCATAGGTGGAATTCTGGTAAATAACATTTTAAAACGAGCCTTGGATTATTTTTTTTCACAGTTAAGTGGTTTCACTTATTTCTATCTAATACATTGTTGGTTGGTTGTTCGGGTTTCATGACATATCAACCTTTGTAGGTTATTTAATGCCAAGTCCATTTTTCTACAAGTAATCAGTTCTATTTCAAACAATTCAGTTTAGCATGAGTACATAGTTTAATTGTCAAAAACATTTCTATTTCAAGTTATTCAGTTTAGTCAAATAGTTCTAATTTAAACATTTCAGTTTAACGTAATTACAGTTTCAATTTCAAAAACAGTTCTATTTCAAACAATTCAATTTAGCATAAGTATGCAGTTTAGTTCTATTTAACCCATAGTCTATCTAATACAAATAATCTATTTACTATAAATCAGTTGTTTGCACACAGTTAAATGTTGTTATGCATTGCTAACACTAACAATTCACTTAAAAAATCATTTGTTTACACTCAGTTTAAATGTCAAAGTACATAGTTTATGTGTCAAACAGTTCTATTTGACCCATATATAGGACCATTTCAGGTGCTATCATTCCAAGCCAGAGTGAAACTTAGAGCGATGGCAATGAAGGGGTACGCCGCATTCCCCAAAGCTCCAGCATTACTGAAGCCTCACCATCAGATTGTTTAGTGTACTATCCAGGGCACTCATTGGCGGGGAAGTTGTACACCTCTGCTGAGATGCAGTCGATGTATTCTGCAGCCCCAGCCAACTGGGCTATATCACTTCAAATAATTATTCTTAATAGAAATAATTTTCACACACTTTTATATCATCAAATATTCCTTCCTATCTTATACAAATAATTTTTAAACAGATCTATTTGACACATAGATGGGACCCTAACAGGTACTACTGGATCAGAATCAAGCTGGGAGTAATGGAAACAAAGGGGTACTACTCCATACTCCTCAGAGTTCCAAAACTGGAATCTTAAAATCAGATTCTGTTTTGTGTCATATCCAGGACACTCTACCCTTTTGTGAAATACCTAAGTTCTTGCAATACCCAGAACCAGACGAGCCAGTTTTCCTTTTTGTCCCATCTAAAGAGGAAAATTAGCTAAGATAGAGCCACAGATACTGATCCCAACACAATGGTTAAAAACTTGTTTTTCTGATAAACCAATTATTATCAATACTGGAATCCACACCAGTCTGTAATAAAAGCATTTGTTCGTTTCACAAACCATTAATAGAAATTCCGTTTTCAGTCAATATTTCATAAGTATGGCCTAACACCAGATTAATTTCAAAGGATTCTACCACACTATTCTATTCCTGTGAATGCTTTACTTTGATTATACCTTTTGAAATTTTCAGAAATATCTCGAGTCCACATGTTTCCACCTGTGTCTTCAGGTAAATAAACCTTGTTAGATCTCATTTGAGTCTCACCATCTTGTGATATAAGTAAAAAGAAAATGCCAATTCAAATAAACAGGATTTTTTGTCCTATGTTGTATACAATTAAAATATTTTCTCTAAAAGTTAGTCCTAAGGTAATCTGTAATGTTTATAAAACAAGTAGTAATAGAAGAGGGTGTTTGCATTTCACTTTATGCTAATACCCTTAGGAGAAGCATGAATTCATCTATTTTCTTCCCAGCTATGGGTAAAGAGTGGAGTAGACTGAGCTCTCTAGTCTTGGAGAATGAAAACTCTGAATTTCAGCCAGCTGTACTCTGCTTAAAATCAATTTTGTGTCACATTCCACACATTATGGATGGTTTGGTTTGGTTTCTTTGTTTAATGGCATATCAACCTTTGTAGGTTATTTAATGCCAAAGCCATTCTCCAAGAAGAACAGTAGTGGTACTATTTAACCCATAGCTGGGAGGATATGGGGGTTCATACCTTTCCCAAGGGTATTTGCCTGAAAGTGAACGTAATAGCGCGACTGGAGTACAAACTCGTGTACTATTATTCCGCAGTCCATCGCTTTAACCATTACACCATGAGGACCCCCCCCCCCGCACATTATAGAGGAGTTTAGTAAATACTGATATTTAGAAAATGTTCTCTCTTTTCGTCATATTTCATTTTTTTTAAAAAATCATCCCCAGAACATTGTGACACTGAGTCATGTCACTCTTTTAAAGATAGATTAATAAAACTCAAACAACATACATGACCCACGAAACAGCTAATAATCTAACTTTTATGAATAAAGTAGAAAGACATTATGAGTTATATCTTAATTTGCCCTCAAAATGATTACTAACACAAATTATATATTGGAAGACAGAGTATTAATAAAACTAATGAAATTACTGTTCACTTTTATTATTTTATTACTAATTTATTCCATCTTATTACTATTGCTTTTTATCACAATTGTATAGTAACTTGGAGTGTTATGATAAAAGACAATAATAATAAGATAGGGCAAAAATTCTAATAAAATGAGAGGAATAAAGAAGAATTATTTATTCTGAGTGCTGTGATAAAATCACAATGGATGTGTTGCGCTTTATGATCATGAAAGTTATATAATGATATTAGATGGAAAGAAACTGGGAAAATGACAGGAAAAGAAGAAGTGAGATTGGAAGAGGAAAGAAAACTAAAGAAAAAGGAAAAAAAATGTGAAAGGAAGAAAATATGTAGAGAGAGAGAGGGGGAAAGGGGATGAAAATAGACAGACTTGTTGGGTAGATATCAAAATCCAATGAATGAAAGGATGTCGGGATGGAAAGGCATCAAAATTACAATATATTAACATTCTTAAAGGAGAGGAAGAGAGAGATCAAAAAGATAGATAAATAATAGGATGCAGTAGTAAATATTTGTGTATTTTTATTGCTTCTTTTTTTACACATATGAAATGGAATTATGATTGTATAACATTGAAATGAAAATATGAACAGGCAACACAGAGAAAGATAGGGAGAGAACGAGAAGAAAAAAAAACAGGCGAAGAAGAATTAGACATGAGATAATGGAGAATTTTAGTTGTCAACACATAAGGAAATTTCATGGGTCAAGTGAATAATAACAATTTCCTTTGAAAATTATAAAATATTGTCTACTTATGAGCTAAACTAAACTGACTGATTTTCTTACAGCCTCACTGCTAATTTGCAACTTTGTGTGTTTGTTTATATAAAAAAAAATGCAAAATGATGTTTTTTCTTTGAAAATAATAAAATCTATCAAATAGAGGAAAGAATATTCTGCCCAACAAATAATCATTAAATAGTACAATTAGTAGAGAAGCTGGTGTGTTTAACAAGGCTTTACCTGAACCTATAGGAAGTACAAGGTTGATCTTTTGGTGGGGCCTAGATTAATTGATTGATTTTAAAAGAATATCAACCTGCCTTGTGTTACTTTATACCAAGAGGTAATGGAATCATGTTCATTACAGATTCATATTTCCATTTTTTTTGTGTAGTTGCTTCAAAGAGTTTTATTTTCTTCAGACATGATCCTATCAAATAGAAATATTTTTCAAACATATCTATTTGACCCATAGATGGGACCCTCTAGGTCAGTGGATCTGGGAGTAATGTCAAAGAAAGGGTACTCCACACTCCCCAGAGATCCAAAACTGGTGCCTCATCATCAGATGCAGTTTGGTGTTATACCCAGGACACTTCTTTTTTTCTAGTGGGGGAGGTGTCTTTTAGTCAGTGTATTCTAAGCCTCACTGACAGGGCAATGATCACTTATGAGGTGGATGGAATCACCACTTTTCTAATAACTTCACAACTCATCTGCTACTTGAGACATACAGTATACTTGGGTCAATCACATAGTAGAAGCCAGCAGACACACAGGGAGAGGAGTAGAGGGAGGTTGCTAACTGGAAACTCTTGGAGTAAAAAGAATGAGACCCCTTTTGCCTAATTGGCATGAATTAAAACGGGGGGGGGGGGGCAGGATAGCTTGAAACAGGACAGTTGAAAAGAGAAACAGTGCATGAGCAGGTGGGAAGAAAAGGTAGGACCATGTGTAAGAGAATGGACAACAGAGAAGAGACCTGACAAAACATAATTTTCCATCATGCCCATATCGAGTCTTCACATTAACCATCACTCCTCAGGTAAGTCTTCACCTTATATCTCCTGAACTTTATTATTAGTTGAATGCTAATAGAATAAATGTATTTTATATGTGGCTGAAATCACCGTTGTGTTTAATTTTATTTTACTAGTCATTCTGATACATTGTTTCCATGCAATAATTCCTCAACCAGTTGTCGATACCTTTTTTTATTATTATTATTACCCATGAGATATCCCTTACAAGCCAACCCAGGTAAATAGGATGAATTATAAATTTTTGATAGTTTACATACTTCATCGCCGATGTGTCCAGGACAAGGAATACTTAGCTATTGAGAATATCGTCCAGACATAATAGAAGAGACCAAACATACTTTATATGTGTTTATTTACAGAAACAAAATAAGCTAATGCAGCTTTGAAAATTGTAGGATTTATCAAAAAGATTATTAAATAGCCTATTGGCAGAGAAGCTAGTTTATTTAACTAAGCTTCAGCTAAGGCAAGTGGAAGAACAAATTTGAATCTCACAAAGAAACTAAACACTATCATTAATTCCTCATCTGTGCTGTCACTTTTTGGTGGAAGCTAGAATATACTGATTGCATTCCAAGCAGAGAAGTAAGAACCCACTTAAAAAAAAAAAAATAAAGATAAAAAACAATGTCCTGGGTATGATATTAAACTGTGTCCGGTGGTGAGGCTTCACTTCTGGAGCTTTAGAAAGTGTTAAGTCACTTCTTTATTGTCATTTGTTCCATTTCTTCCAGATAATAAAATGTTTACCTATGTAAGAATACAGCAAATAGTTATCTCCCTTATAAGATTAGCATACCTTTTAAGAGCATCACAAGATTTTTCAAGACCATCAGAAATCCATTACTAACTTCTTTTTACCTCTGTTCTTTGAACAGAAGAGATATTGTCTCTGACCATACCAGGGAATAGTAAAACCAGATGGCAATATTAGGTACACTTGTTAAGTAAGCCTTTTTTCATTTTATATCCCTTCTACAAACTGCTTGCTCATAAAACAATATATGTATTATTCTACCATGGGAATGTTTGATAGTTTTTCTTTTAATACTAATTGTATGAGCATTTATGTATAAAAAAGTTTAAATGTTCTTTAAGTGCAAATGAGTTCATCTTGTCTTTCTTTCTGTTGCATTCAGTGTTAGTATATTATGGATTTACGAATGCTAATGTTGGTGAATGTGAACTCAACTGAATAGCTTCTCTTTAAAATGATGGTAAAGATACATTTTGGAATAGTATAGAACTGGAGATGATAATTGTTAAACTGACTTCAACAGAAAATAATTCAACAAGGGTTACCATACTATAAAACAAACAACCAGCTAACCAATGTTCTGTGCTGTTTCTTATTGTGATAGATCTACAGCCCAAATGAGATATGATAAAAAACAATTTAAAATCAAGAGAGGAAAGAACATACTTGACAAAATTTATAATAATAATGGCTGACAAAGCTTTTTCTAAAAATACAAATCCTTAAAAAAAAACTATAAAAGTAAAAAAACATTCGCAACAAATATGGCACTGAGAGAGATTGAGAAACAAAATAAAGGATGAATTTATAGGTTTGATTTGACCTCCTGCAAACTAATAACCCATTTTAGCTTAATTGGTAGAGCAGCTGGTATATCTAATTGGTTTTCTTTGAGGCAAAAGGGGATGTCAGTTTGATTCTCACTGAGGGATGATATTTCATTATTACTTCTGATCTGTGCTGTTCTCTGCCTTTGTAGAGTAACTCAAGTAAGTTATGATAAAAAGCAACAAAAAATTTAAAAAATAAATAAAATAGTTAAAATTAATAATAGTCATTTACAATGCCTCCTCTAGAAATAAGAATTAAAAAATTTTAAAGTTTGTGAATTCGCCAATGGCTTGGGAGACCAGGGTTGAATCCCAGGTCGAGTCATACCAAAGACTCAAAAATTGGTACTTGATCTTGCCTTGCTTATCACTCAGAACTATAAGGTATGGTTCACGGGTAAAGAGGAGCAATCCAGGGAATGGAGTACTGACCTCCCCTACACCTTGGTGTGGTAGCTATCGAAAAGGGAGCCTTCAGGTCACCCTCGACTAAGGTCGCCAACTTTACTTACTATAATGTCAGTGCTGCCGTGAAAAAGGAGGAAATCTTTTAATTTTTTTCTTCATTTTGCCAGTAATTATAGTTTCAAGTAACTAATGATAATCATTTGTAAACTATTTAAGTTCCAATAACTATTTTTATTACAAATAATTAGCACAAAGTTATCCAGTTTCAAGTATTCTTATCTAATACTAACCATAACCGGCTCATTGGCCTAGTGGGTAGAGTGTTCGCTAATGGTCTGGGAGACAAGGTTCAATCCCAGGTCAAGTCGTACCAAAGACTTTAAAAATGGTATTTGATACCTCCTTGCTTAACACTCAGCAATATAAGGTACATATCGAGGATAAAGTGGAGCAATCGAGCGATAGGAGTAGCGTCCTCCCTGACACTTTGGTGTAGTAGCTATAGAAAAGGGAGCCTTCTGGTTGCCCTCAACTACAGTCGCCAAGTTTGCTTACATATGGCTTCAAATGTCTATTTAGTACCAAAGACTAAAAATGGTATTTGATACCTCCTTGCTTAACACTCAGCAATGTAAGGTACGTATCAAGGGTAAAGTGGAGCAATCCAGGGAAAGGAGTAGTGCCCTCCCCTACACCTCAGCGTAGTAGCTATAGAAAAGGGAGCCTTCTGGTTCCCCTCAACTACGGTCGCCAAGTTTACTTACATATGGCTTCAAATGTCTATTTCTATTTAATAATAATAATTTATTTGCACAAAGTTATATAGTTTCAAGTTTGACTACCTAATACTAATAATTTATGAATAACTATCGACCAGTCCATTGGCCTAATGAGTAGAGTGTTTATCAATAGTCTGGGAGACCAGGGTTCAATCCCAGGTCAAGTCATACCAAAGACTCAAAAAATGGGACTTGATGCCGCCTTGCTTAGCACTCAGCACTATAAGGTAAGGATCAATTGAAAGTGGAGCAATCCAGGAAATGGAGTAGCACCCTTCCCTGCATCTCGGTGAAGTATTTATTGAAAACGGAGCCTTCAGGTCACCTTTGACTAAGGTCGCTAATTTTACTTACTTATTTCTGTTTTGTAATAATAATTTGTTTGTTCACAGTTATATGGTTTCTAGTATTTCCAGGAATGATTCCAAGTAATTAATTATAATAATCTTTTGTAAACAACTTTAGCTTCAAGTAACTATTCTCAATGCAAATAATTTGTATGTATTTATATGGTTTTAAGTATTCCTAATATTATTGGCACATCTAAACAAGATTTTTGTAAGAGAAACACACTTAAAATTAGAGAATAAAGCAATTTTCAGTTCAATTTGCAAATGGATGGTAACTTTGTAGGTCAATGCTTGAAATAGAAATTATTTTTGATTCATCCAAATTATCAATATAATTGGAAAAACAGTGCTAATTGGTTGCTTGATTGGGTTTTAAGGTGTATAGACCTTTGTAGGTTATTTAATGCCAAATCCATTTTTATACAAATAATCAGTTCTATTTCAAACAATTCAGTTTAGCATGAGTACATAGTTTTGTTGTCAAAAACATTTCTATTTCAAGCTATTTAGTTTAGTAAAACAGTTCTAATTCAAACAACTTAGTTTAGCGTTAGTATGCAGTTTAGTTCTATTTAACCCATAGGTAGGGCCCTATCAGGTGCTACCATCCTGGACTAGAGCGGACCAGGGAGCAATGGCAATAAAGGGATGATCTGCATTCCCCAAAGCTCCAGCATCACTGGAACCTCACCATCAGATTATTTAGTGTTATATCCAGGATACTCGTTTAGGGGTGGCGGATCTTACCCCTCTGCTGAGGTGCAGTCGGTGTATTCTACAGCCCCAGCTGACTGGGCAAGGAAATCCTAAATTAAAATCCTTCACTCCTTTGTAAATAAACATATTAATATTATCATTGTCTACCATTACAACAGAAACTCAACAGGTTCATTGGTGATCTAGTTGAGAAATTATAATAACTAAATGAAAAGGATTAAGTTTAAACTTATCTAATTATATTAACTAGCTTACTTCAGTTAGTAGGGAATGAAAGACACTCATCTCTTCTCTTGAGTAGAATACAGGTTAATAAAGTGTTTTATTAGGATATTTTCAGAAAATCAATCAGTCAATAAATCAATAAACAGATCACACAGAAAAGAAATCTATTTCCCTTTTGAAATAATAGAAAATGTTATCTTAATTATCTGGATTATTTCTTTTTCTTGAGAAGGAAACCGATTATTGGTTTTGGATTTGTCTACACAATCCAAGAATTTTTTGTTTATATCTAATTATTCATAATCTTTCAATTGTTGTCATAGTAACCCAGGTTCCTTGAGGACTGACAGCAACAAAATATGCAAATGTATATGTGTGTATATTTTAAAATAGGAACATTGTAATCAATGTATATATTTACCTATGCCTCTGCACAATCATGATGTGACACAAGGTCAATTTTTATTCAGAGTTTTACAGGTCTGAATTCTGAGTTTTCCTTCTCCTAGACTAGTTGCCATACCAAAGTTAAAAAGCCCAGTATAACCTACTATTTACCCATAGCTGGAGGGAGAATAATTCCATTTCACATAACACTAATACCCTTGGGAAAGGTATGAATCCAATTATTCTCCCTCCAGCTATGGGTAAATAGTAGAGCAGACTAGGTTCTTCAGCCTTGGTGAGGCAACTAGTCTAGGAGAAGGAAAACTCTGAATTCAAACCTGTTAAACTCTGTTTAAAAATTGACAGGTGTTGGTAAATATGATGAGTTCAGGGTTATTCAAAAATACAATTCACAAAATGAGTTTCCAAAGCATACGTATTCAATATATATGTATGAAGAGGAATTGGCTTTAAACAACCTAGAAGGGCTGATATATCATAAAACCAAACCAAACCAAATCATTTATATTTAATATATATGTATAAAGAGAATTTGGCTTTAAATAACCAACAAGGGTATATATGCCATAAAACCCATCTAACTAAATCAAACTGTATATTGGCATAACGGTTAGAGTGTTTGCCAATGGCCCGGGAGACCTGGGTTCAATCTCAAGTCAAGTCATACCCAAGACTCAAAAAATGGTACTTGATGCTACCTTGCTTAACACTCGGGTAAGGATCAAGGGTAAAGTGGAGCAATCCAGGGAAAGGAGTAGCACCCTCCTCTCCACCTTGGTGTTGTAGCTATCAAAAAGAAAGCCTTCAGGTCACCTTCAACTACAGTTGCCAACAACTTTATTAATATTAGGTAGGAATACTTGAAACCATATCACTGAATGTAAATTAATTATTATCAAATAGGAATAGTTTCTTGAAATCATATAATTGCTTATAAAAGAAAACAAACTTTCGTATCAAATAACCCAGGAAGGTTTGACATGCCATAAAATCAACCAACCAACTTTTACCCAAGAGGTAACCATAGCATTTTGCAGTAGACTCCAACCCACCTAATACTATAGATTGCTTCTGTAATTAATTTTCAAGAGTTTTTATGTTATAAAGGATTGATTTTCAATAACTGATTTCAATACCATGGATTTTTTTTCCAAATCTCTCTTAGCAATCAAATTTTTGATAATGTATTAAAGTTCTGAAATCTTCAGTTTTTGATTTAAAAACACACGTACACACAGATACAATTGAAAATCTTATTTTTAATTAAACCTTATCAGAAAAATTAATTCAGTTAGTTTGATTCACCTGAAAATTGTTTTCAGGCAAAAGTTAAGCCAAATCACTCATTGATTTTTCTTGTATTCATTATGTTAATTAAAACGTGAATGATCTAATCCATTTATCACCCTTGGACGTCAGTAAATTTCCATTAGCATCTTTTAAGATCTGGAGGGTTTAACAGTCTTTGCAATGTTAGAGCACATAACCAACCAGGATATTTAAGCTAAACATATTAATTAAAACAACCTTCTACACTAATAAAGGCAAGTGATTAATTTGTTTGATACTGTTTTCTAACAGGGCATAAAATTTTAGGTCAAAACAAATATGCTTCAACTACCATAGTCAAATAGCAAAATTAATTGCTTGTAACTCTTTTCAGAGAAGGAAAACTCTTAAATCAAACTTGAACTGGCATGTCCATAATGTGAAATAACTCAAAACAATTTTTTTAAAATGCTAATTTCTCAGTTAGCTGTCAGTTTATGAAATATAAAAACGGTATAAAGATTTCTTATGCTCTTTCTTAAAAGTACTAAGTAAAGTTGACAACCATAGCCAAGGGTGACCAGAAGGCTCCCTTCTCAGGAGCTATGACAATGAGGTGTAGGGGAGGGCACTATTCCTTTCTCTGGATTGCTCTACTTTACCCTTGATACATACCTTATAATGCTGTGCTAAGCAAGGGTATATCAAGTACCATTTTTTTGAGTCTTTGGTATGACTTGACCTGAGATTGAACCCAGTTTTCCCCGGCCATTGGCATATTTCTTTCAGTTAGATATTCTAACAGGAACCATTCAAGTTAGACTGAAAGTAAATAGAGCCTCAACTTCATGAAGAGCTCTATACTTCTGGCTTTCTTTCAGACTTAGCTAGGCTTACTATATACCTCCATGAGTTTTTCCATATCAAGTTTTCAAACTTTGTTTTTTTCTTTAAATTCTAATTTGCCTATATCTCACTCTCTCATCTCTTTGGTGTTTCTCCTGAAGTCTCCTCTACTTACTCATCATGTATGTATTTCTCTCTCTCTCACGATCCATCCCAATCTCTGTCTCTCTTTACCTCTGCAACCAATCCTGACGTTTTCTCTCTTTCCCACTGCTCATCCTGTTCTCTCTCTCTCTCTCTCTCTCTCTCTCTCTCTGTACTAATCTTGGTCCCTTCCACTCTCTGTATCATAACCCATTCTGGTGTCACTCTCACCACCTGTCCTGCTCTCTGACCTTCCCCACTTCACACACACACACACTTAAAAGTATCCTGGCCTCTCTCTCTCCCCTTCTCTCTTACATATGGACATGTATTTAATCTCACCCCCCACCACACTTGCCATGCTTTGTCTCTTTCTGTCTGTCTCTCTCTTTCTTTCCCTGATCACTAACACATTTGTCCTGTACACACACACTCTCTCTCTCTCACACACACACACACACTCACTCTGCCCCCTCCCATACATATACACTCAGTTGATCTTGTTTCTTTTCCCCCATTCACACTTGCTCTGCACACTCTTCCCTCATACACACATTAGCCCAGGTCTCTCTCTTTCCGTTCACCGCACACACCCATCTCAAAATTCATAATCTTCTCTCTGTCTTCATTTCATCCTACTCCTTTCATTCATTCTCCAATATTTTCAATTGTCAATTTCTTCACTTCCTATTCTCTTTCTTAAATCATCAAATAGATTTTTCTCACTTTCTCTCTCCCTATCAACTTCTCATCCTTCATTGTCTCTTGGCAATTCCTTCTAATTCTCTAAGAACTTCTTTACATGCTCCATCTCCAAATTGTCTCTTTCTTTACCTGCACCAAATATCTTGCTTTTTTTTTTCTCTGAAGATTATTAATTTTTAAAATTCTTTGTGACATTGAGATTGTTTACCAGTTGATTTCAAGATGCAAACAATATAATAATTGAGCTGTTTTATATTGATGTGAGGTTTGATTACAAGATTGAATGCACTTTAAAGAACACAGGCTATTCTTATAACCTTATTCTCTTACACTTGATTATTGAATGTTAATTTCGTACAAGACTGCTTTCATTCAGTCTCTTTTTTGGTAAACAATTCAAAATAAGATTATACTGCTTTCACTTAGCTACAAGACAAGTTTTCAGCTCATCTTGATCTTTGAATTGTACAGATCAACAGCCCTATTGGTGGAGCAAAGAATATGCTGAAAAAATGGGGTGTCCTGGGTATGACACTAAATGTCTTCCAGTGGTGAGTCTCCAGATCAGGAGATCTAGGGCGTGTGAAATCACCTCTCCATTGCTGTGCTTAGTTGACTCGGGCTGTAGAATATGCCAGCTGCATCTCAGCAAAGGGTAAGACCCTCACGAGTGTCCTGGATATGTCACTAAACTGTGTCTAATAGTGAGGCTCCAGTCCTAGAACTTTGGGGAATATGGAGTACTCCTTCATTACTATTACTCCCAGGGTCACTCTATATGTGGTCCAGGATTTGAACTTGTGTTGCCGTGTCCATTTCCTATGATGATAACCATTACACCACGGGTACCTCCAATGAGCCTGAACTCATTATGCACACACTTAAATGGTTTCAAGTATTTCTACCATGAATAATTCTAGTGCCAATTTATTAATTGTTTGAATAGTTATCTATTCCACGTTACTCATTCATTTGCACTAAGTTAAATGATTCCAAGTGTTGCTATGTATGCCTAACAATTCAATTAAACATCAGTAATTTGTTAAATTATCAAACAGTTCTATTTCTAACAATTCAATTTAGCATAAGTCATTTGTTTACACACAGGTTAATGAAAGCAATGAAATGGCATTCCACATACCCTCGAGTTCCTGGATTGGAGCCTCACAATGAGATGACTTTGTGTCATATCCAGGAGACTGACTGCAGAGATGTAGTTGGTGTATTCTCCTGCCCTAGCTGACTGACAAGTCACTATTCTTAACACAAACAATTTGCATATATTCATATTGTTTCAAGTATTATCTAATAATAATTTTCAGATATGACCTATTTGATCTATAGATGGAACTTTGACAGGTACTAACTAGGCCATTGGCCTAATGAGTAGAGTGTTTGCCAATGGTCTGGGAGACCAGAGTTCAATCCCAGGTTGAGTCATACCAAAGACTCAAAAAAATAGTACTCAATGCCACCTTGCTTAGCACTCAGTACTGTAAGTTGAGGATCAAGGGTAAAGTGGAGCTATCCTAGGAATGGAGTAGTGCCCTCCCCAACACCTGAGTGTAGTAGCTATTGAAAAGGGAGCCTTCTGGTTGCCCTTGACTAAGATTGCCAACTTTACAACTTTTTATTATTTTGGAGCAGAGTGAATATAGGAAAATAAAAATAAAGGGGTGACTTTGTACTCTCTAGAACTCAAGAACTAGAGCCTCACCACTAGTTGCTGTTTAGTGTCATACCTAGGACAGCCTTTTTTTATGTTTGTTGGGGGGTCTTATCCCTCAGTAGAAGATACAATCAGTGCATTCAAAATTCAGCCGACAGGGTAGTTGTTCTATACCCTACTCATGAACATTAATGGGTGTTCCATTCCTCATAAATATATTGGACACTATTGTAAGAGGGTGAAAATATATCAACTAAGTAGTCACCACTAGCAGCAGTTACCTTCTTCACGCCACTGGTAAGTATTGTGTTTTGTTGATGTTATAAAGATTTCCATTTCATTTCCAACCTCTGTTTTTGTTATTTCTCATTCAGTAACCTTTTTGTTAGGTTACAACAGTAGTGTAGTGTAATAGTGGTTGAGTTAGGCTAGTAGGCCATTGCTAATTAGTTTGATTCTTATTGAGTACTCCATTCATCTGGCCTTGGGCCAAAGTAAAGTTAAGCTTAGTAAACTGGCATCTCACATGGTGAATTGAGCTAAGCTGGGTGATAATTGCTTGTGAATTGGTTTCTCAGTGAGTGCCCATACTTCTGGTCTTCAGCTGAAACTAAGCTTAGTAAATTAAAGGAGGTTTATGAGATGGAATATTGAGTCAGACTAGCAGACTATTGCTTAAGAGTTTGATTCTCCCTGTGTTCCCTTTTCTTCAGACTTTGTGCTGCAGCCAAACAAATTACTACTGTCAAAGTGGCATGTCAAACTAAATCAAAGATTTGTAAATTCGGCATGATTTGCATTATAATAAAGCAGTGTTATCTGCACTCTGTCCTTATTCCCTCATAAGGTAAGTAAAGACTTTTTAGGACAAAATGATTGCATTATTAAAAAAGTTAAACGTGTCTTAAGTAGGTGTGAGGACAGAAACTTGATCATACTTGCCACTCATAAAAGCATTTGTATATCCAAACTATTCAATTTTTAAAGCCTTCTAATTACTAGGCACCTTATGTATGTTTTGATTATAAGTATAAATTTTCTGGCAGAGTGATATCTATATGGGTTGTGTATGAATTCACCCAAACCATTCATCATGAAACAGAAGGTCAAATTTTTAAGTGGAGTGCAACTGGTTTGAATTTAGAGATTTTTTTTTCTGATACCAGTTGCCATACCAAAGTTAAAGATCTCAGTTTGGCCTACTGTTTATCTAGAGCTCGGAAGGGTAAATTGGATTCATGTCTTTCCCAATAGTATTAACACTATGTGAAATGCAAACAGCTTTGTTCAAGATTTCAACTATATAGGCCATATAGTAAAAAAAAAAACTTTTTGATTAGCCTGTTAAATTTTTTTTTTCCATTTATTTATATTACTCAAATGTTCATTATGCTACTGCAACCAATAAAAAATGTCACACCCTATCAAGATTTTTATTAGAGCAAAACACTATAGTTGATGAAAGAACTGTCCAAAGAATGACTTGTTCCAAGCACCTTTGGCTAATCCATTAGCTTTTTGCCATAAAGGTTGTGGGAAATTCTCATATGAACGTGTTGCTTCATGTATTTGAATTTATATTGATGTGTGAGTATTATGCTTTTCTTACAAGTTACAAAGAGTTTTAATTAGTAAACATAGCTAGAAAATTGTGTCCGTGTTCAAAAGAGATGCAACTGATTGTGGGTTTTCTAGATTTTATAATGATACATTGACAACGCTGCACACTCACACAAGGATTTTTTTTTTTAGGTTACCGCAAAAGTGCGCATAGTTTGACTCCCAGGAGCCAAATCAACACAGAACCAATTTCACTTTTATCGATAGACAAATCTAGGGATACCATGTAATAGAAAAGTTTATGGTAAAATGTCTTATTTTCTCAATTCAGTTGCAAACAAACAAATATAGATATTATAATAGAGTGTTGCCTGTAATATGACAGTGTTTTAATGTTGGGTATATACTTTTGACATTGTTGATAATATTGGGTTTTTCCAGTTTTGGTCATCCATACTTTATACTGAGACATGAATTTAGGGAATAAACCGACCTGACCAATTTCTAAATGAATGAATTATAATTTTTTGCATTTGAGCTGGACACAGTTTTTTAATAATCTAAATCTCTCTATAACAGCTATAATAAATAAATACAAATTAGAATCCTTCACTCCTTTCTAAATAGAAGCACCATATTATCATGGACCATTGTCTCTTAATGCTGTCACAAGATGTCTCATTAAAGATAAAATTCACATCAGAGTCACAACTCATTTTTTTAACCAAAGTTCATATAAACGGAAACTAATCCTCACATCCCCTGTACAACTAATCTTCGGTGACTAGCCTCCCATCCATCATACCAGCAAATTGGATGGAGCGTAATATTTAGATATCCTTTATCAAAAAAATTGCCCTATCAGTGGGACTTAGAATACATTGAGTGTATCCCCTGCAGAAGGGTCAGACCCCACCCCCAAAAAGAGGTGTCGGATAACTCAACTGCATCTGATGGTGAGGCTCCAGTTCAGGAAATTTACAAAGTGTGGAGTACTTCTTTATTGCCATTACTCTTAGGTCCACTTTGACTCAGAGTGATAATACCTGTTAGAGTCCCATCTATGGATCAAAGAGACCTGTTTGAAAATTATTTGTATTTGATAGGAATACTTGTTATAAGACTGAGTGCAAACAACTTAAGGAACTACATGTAAAATGTAAATATAGAGAGAAATACAATGTATGTGATTGTCGAACTTCTAAGCATAAAATAACCCTACACAGGTTGATATGCAATCAAAATAAATAAAAAAAGGTATCCTATAAGCTAGCAATTAGACCAAACTTTAAAAAGTTATTCTATGAGACAAGAGAGAAAAACAGAGAAAAAAATATGCTAGGAGAGAAAGAAGAGGCTCAAGAGAGGAAAAGATACCTGATAAAAAGGGAAAACTTAGCATTAATAGAAATTTTCCAAAGATCATAGTGTATTCAAAACAACAATGTAGTAAACAACATTGTCAATTCTTAAAACCAACAATTAAGGTAAATCAATTCTTAATGCATCATTAAATTAAAACTGTGAAATAAAAAGTGAATGAATAAGAAAAGATTTTAAAAAATAGAAAATGTAATCTATTGGCTCAATGACATTCATACGGGTGAGAGAGTACCAAATATATTTTTTTTTTATTTTCATACTAGCAGAATTAATGTAAGCTAGCTCACTTAAAAACCCAATGATAGGAGCTGAAATTTTGGCTCAAGATGAGACATTCAAAGTGATTTATCAAAATACATGAAAAATAAAAGTTCTTCCCTCATAAAACTGCACTTTAACTCGTATCTTGGTAAGCAGCAGACTGTGCATAAATCTTCTCACAATATTTATGGTTGCTTGAAACATGAAAAGATTAGAAAGGAAAAGAAAACTTTCCTTTATCTCGTTAAATAAGCATGAAAGGCAGACAAATTTGTTTTTTAATGGAAAACCACAAAGAAAATGATACTGATTATTTAATAATCCCTTCAATTATGTATTGATGAAATTAGTATCTTTCCAACTGGTTGACCATTGGAAAATGTTTAGGAAAAACATATGAAGGATACATAGGAGCAGGAATTCAGAGATAAAAGAGAGATATACATATACCCAACAAGAGAAAAAGAGAGAGAGATAAATACATGCTCAACAAGAGATAGAGATCTTGCATATCCCTTTATGATCGTCTGTTCTATGTTACATTGCTTGTAGATGTATATGATGATCAATCTTGTTACATGAATATGTAATGTGGGCCTTACTCTGATTGGTCTAGTTATATGAATTTAGGCCTTACACTCTGATAGGCCAACTTCTATCTCCTCATATTACTTCACTTCTTCTTCGGTCAGTTGTCTTGTCACCTTGATCACTCTGATGTCTCTTTCCTGTTGCCTTCTGGGTTCTAATTTTTGACGAAGAATGACAATGTGACTGTTTCATATATGCATTTTACCTTTATCTATTTCTTGAAGAATTTTCTCTTCATTGCCACCTTGGCCAAAATGGAGAGCCAGAGAGTGAGATGGAACATTCCGTCACTAAGTTAGTGGTTTTTCCCATTAACTAACATCTAACTCAAAACTGTTTTGGTCACCTGACTGAAACTATCAAATCAGAGCCATGGTCTCAGATTGATCCAGAGTTTAACAGCTGTTCTTCAAACTGGTTGAACTTCCTATATCTTTCCTCTAGTTTAACAGTTTAGGACCTAATTTAAATGCTACACTACATATCAAAAATAGATCTCACCAATCTTTTGTGGAACAGAGATAAGAGCTTAACAAGAGAAAGAGAGAAAGGAGCTCAACAAGAGAGAGAGAGAGAGAGAGAGTAAAGTGCTCAATAAGAGACAGAAAGAAATGCTCAACAATTGAAAGAGATAGAGAAGTGCTGAAGAGAGAGAGAAAGAAACATTCTGCTCCCTAACACTATAGAGAGAGATGGTGAATTCTTGCAGGAGACAAAATAAGGGGCTGAATTTTAACAGAAGAAGCAGAAAATCATTTACTGATTTTTCTAAAATTCCTTCTTGGTTTCTTTTATTGGTTGGTTGGTTGCTTTTTATGCCATATCAACCCTTATAGGTTATTTAATGCCAAATTCTGTATATATATATATATATATGTATATTGAATATGATTTGTAAACGAATAGTTTGTGAGTAACATTTTTAAAAAGTCAGAGCTCATTTGTTTGTACACAGTTAAATGGTTTCAAGTATTGCTATGCAACACAAATAATTCTATTCAACATCAGTCATTTATTTGCACAGTTAATCTGTTTAACAGTTCTATTCGACACATAGATGGGATCCTAACAGAGTAGACCTGGAAGTAATAGCAATGAAGGGATTCTCCACATTTCCCAAAACTACAGGACTGGAGCCTCACCATCAGATTGTTTAGTATCCTATCTAGGACACTCATTTGCAAATAGTCTTACCTCTTTGCAGAGATGCAGTCATCCTATTCTACAGCCTCAACTAACTGGGCTGTTCTTTTATTGATTTGCCTGCTTTTGCTCTATATAGTTTGAAGGAGATAAAAAAACAACAACATTGCAATTAAAAGTGAGAAATGATATTAGACAAAGAAAGAGATAAAACTGAGGCACAAGAAATATAGAAAAAGTACAGAAAACTAGGAAACAGTAACAGAGAATAAGACAAAATTCTCTTCTGCCTTTTTCTGTATTGCTGTTCCATAATGTAATATTGTTGAAAGATAAATCATAAGAAATATTGAGGAGGCTTTCTATGGTATAATGGCTAACATACAGGACTGTGACCTTGTAGTTCTTCTCCAAGTTTGGCTTTGCCATTAAAGAACACATGAAGGCTGATATGCCATTAAATGAAGAAACCAAATCAAACCATTGAAAATATAGAAATGAAGTGAGTAAAAACATAGTCGTGGGGTCAAGGCAAAAATGGGGTAGGAGAAAGAAAAAACAGTCTGGAAATGGTAAATACTGAGCTGGAGAGGGTCTAAGATAATTTTATAAGATAAACATAAACTGTAGAAAAAGACACTTAAAAGAAAGAAACAGAATAAAAATATTATGCAAAATGAAAGATTAAGTATATAAAGAAATATAGATATAGAACAGAAAAACAGACAAACACAAAGGAAACCCACCAGCAGTTTATATCCTAAACAAATAAAACCATTATTTCAAAGACAATTATAGTAAACAAAGCTGGTTGCTGATAATATATATATATCATACACACATACATATATTTACATATACACAAATACAGAAACACACACACTCACATATGTACACACACACATGTACATATATATATGTACATGCACA
Organism: Sepioteuthis lessoniana; assembly: GCA_963585895.1. NCBI lineage: Eukaryota > Metazoa > Mollusca > Cephalopoda > Myopsida > Loliginidae > Sepioteuthis > Sepioteuthis lessoniana. The sequence goes on along the minus strand of OY757905.1, from coordinate 58,252,996 downwards.
CACATATACATAACCAAGTATACACACATACACATATACACACAAAAATACACAAGTATGCATGCACACAGACATATATTCAGACACTCACACATATATATATATATATATACATATACACACACACACACACGCAAGTACATATGTATATAGAGAGACATATACACATCTATTAATACGTACTTACGCATGTGTATATATATATATATATATATATATGCACACATATACACACATATGTACATATATATGTGCATGCACACACATGTATGCATAATTATGCATATACACACTAACACACCCAAATATGCACATGTACACATATTTACACAAAAATATACAAATATGCATGCACACACACACACATATATTCAGAAACTCACATATTTACATGCACACATACACAAGTAGATATGTATATAGAGAGACATATACACATCTATCTATATGTACATACACATGTGCATGAATATATATATGCACACACATATATATTTACTATTTGATAATTAGGAAATTATCTGCACAATAACTAGCATTGTCAACCATTTTAATGAATACAGTTAGGAAAGCTAAAATATAGGATTATGTAGCAGCACTTCAATTCCAATGTTGACCACAAGACACCAGCAGAAGAAACAGAAATTAAAGAAAATTACCAATGACAGATATTTACTAAGTGCTATAGGAGTTGAGAGAGAGAGAGAGAAAAAATCAAGTATATGACTGTGCTCAGAACTGTTTTAAATGTCATGAGAAAAAGACCTGGAAAGGATCATCATGTCAACTTCCACCTACCACACACACCTTCCAAACAACTGACCCATCCCGTCATCCTTTCTTGATTACCTATGACATTTAGTGCATTCTGGTGCTTAAAACAAGAGGAGTGGCATGCATGAAAAAAAAAAAAAAAAACACATAAAAAACACTTTAGAAAAATAAAAATTTCATTTACTGTTGCTAAAATTGGTAAGGAATGTCTGTAGGGAAATTTGAAACAGAAATGATGAGTTTGCATGGTGGAAAGGAAACTTAATTTGTGTTGCCAGAAAATGAAATTAATTTTAATTAAAAGAAAACAACAACAATCACTTTTGATTTAATAGACTGGGGTTGTTTGAATTTCTAAAATGAAGCATTGTCAGCATTTTTTAATTTTGGACTGTTCTTTCTTTCATCTAAATCAGTGGTTCTCAATTGGGGTCCATATAAGATTTAGGGGAGTCCACACAAGCAAAATAGTAAAATAGAGGTCCACTAAAGAATTTTAGTGGGCAATGAAAAAGTTTTGCTTTCAATGAATTTTTTGCTAGAAATAATGGGATTTCCATCTCTAATGCTTAACATAGTTCAACATGGTAAATATGAAGTAAAAACTATGAGTGGGAGAGGTCCCTGTGGTATAATGGCCAATGTGATGAACTGTAGCCTTTAAGTAAGTGAGTTCAAACTCCAGTCATGCTATTATATTCACTTTTTGACTAATATACTTGAGAAAGAAAGGTATTAAGACCCTTATTTCCTCAGCTATGTTTAAAATCACTGCTGTTCTACTACAATGATTGCTTTGGCAATAAATGAACAAGGAAGGCTAACATGCCATCAAATAAAGAAACCAAACCAAACCAAGCCACAACTATGAGGATTATTCCTTCAAGCAACTGCCCGTGGTGTAATGGTTATCGTCATAGGAAATGGACACGGCGACAAGAGTTCAAATCCTGGATGAGACTGATTGCATTTCTCATAGCACTAATACCCTTGGGAAAGGTATGAATCCAATTATTCTCCCTCCAACTATGGGTAAATAGTAGGACAGACTGATTTCTTCAGCCTTGGTGAGGAAACTAGTCTAGGAGAAGGAAAACTCTGAATTCAAACCTGTTAAACTCCACTTAAAAAAGACCTGCCCGAGCGGGGTGGGGGATAAATATTTCTTCAAGCAACTCATCAGTGTTGTGGTGCATTGATTTAATAGCTGAAAAGCAAAAAAACAATGAGTATGTATTTACCAACCCCTCCACATGGGCAGAATAAGAAACAAGGTTAATTTTTAAGCAGAGTTTAACAGGTTTCAATTCAGAGTTTTCCTTCTTCTAGACTGGTAGCTTCACCAAGGCTAAAGAACCCGGTCAACCCTACTATTTTCTCATAGCTGGAGGGAGAATAATTGGATTCATACCTTTTTCAAGGGTATTAATGCTATGCAAAATGTAATCAGCTCTGTCTAGGATTTGAACTCATGCCGTTGGGTTCATCCCCTATGATGATAACCATTATACAACAGGCACCTCCTAAAAAATGCAATGAGTTACTGAAGTATATTTTGGGTAATAAGAAAAAAAAGAAAAGAAGCAGCTTATATTTTCATACATCAGTGTTGTTGTTCTTCCCTGTATACATCACTTAACCATGGATAAGGGATACAGTCAGTGTATTCTTAGCTCTAATAATGAAGCAAGGATTTACCAGAGTAAAATAGGAATCAAAAGGGTCCTTAGGTTGTAAAAAAAGGGGGGTGACATTGATTTAAATCATTGTAAACAAAAAAACAACTGGGACATTTTGTTAACAAGCAACAAAATATTTCATTTTCATTTTTTTGATGGACATTTATCAGTCATTAATATCATTCATTTTTTTCTTATGATTTTCTTTCATTTTATTCATTTTAGTTTCAATAAAAAGCAACTAAAATTAAAAAGAAAAACAGATTGTTATAATTCCATTAACCATAATCAGATACAAGTGTTAAGCTTCAGTAAGTATTCTTTGTTATTTACCTTTAGTCAGGATTGAACCTGCAACCCCCAGATGATTTCACTGAGGTGCCACATGTCCTGCGGGAATAATTATCTTAAACTTTAATAAAAGCAGCTCTATGTCCTTTATTTTTAATAATGAACATTTTCCAACTTGTATGTAATATGTGTAAGAATTTAAAGTTAATAATGATAAGCAACAAAATAAGAGGAAAGAAACGCATGTAAAAAATGAATCTTCTGTAAAATCATGATTGATCTGTGAAAGAATGCTTGAGGAGGTGTCCGTGGTGTAATGGTTATCGTCCAAGGAAATGGACACGGTGACACAAGTTCAAATCCTGGCCGAGATTAATTGCATTTCACATAGCATTAATAACCTTGGGAAAGGTATCAATCCAATTATTCTCCCTCCAGCTATGCATAAATAGTAGGGCAGACTAGGTTCTTCAGCCTTGGTGAGGCAACTAGTCTAGGAGAAGGAAAACTCTGAATTCAAACCTGTTAAATTCCGCTTAAAAATTGACCTTGTGTCACATCCTGCCTGAGCGGAGGGATTGGGTAAATATGATTGATCTGTGAAAGAATGAAAAATATAGTTCTTTGAAAATAAAATAAATCACTTTGTAACTCACTTGAAAGGCACTCATATCATCCCACTTATTGTTGTAGGAAGAATTCAAATCCTGAATGAGATTGTTGGCATCTGACATAGTGCTAATACCCTTGGCAAAGGTATGAATCCAACTATTCTCCCTCTAAATAGTAAGACGGACTGGGTTTTAATATGGTATAGAAACCAGTCTAAGAGAAGGCAAACTCTAAATTCAAACCAGTTGTAGATCTGGAGAGGGACAGGTTCCACCCAAGTTATTCCTGCCCAAGACATGCTAAATGAGTAGTGATGCCATGACCAAACCAAGTGACAGGATGAGTGTTGCATAGCCTCTCAATAACCATGACCATGATTAACTATACAAACACATAATACATATATACGCTGGATACATACTGACACAATAATAAACGATGAGCGAAGACTTCCTGAGAAAAATATGTACCTCTCACTTTATTGTAAGGGTTCGAAAGGGGTTACTCAGGGTGTTACTGTGAGAGGGAGTTGGAGATCGAACAGAACTGCAATATATTGACCCCCACTCTTATGGCTGTCAGCGTTATGTCTTTCTCATTCTCCAGGGCTGCTCAACTGGAGGGCCGGGGGCCCACTCTGCTGGCTTTCTCTACTGCATCTTATCACCAACTGGTCTGGTCCCCAAACTCCATCGGGGGTCCTGAGGGCCCCTTCGGCTGGATGTGGCTTTCCCTACCATATCTTGTCTCCGACGTCTCTGATATCCAACTCAATCAGGGGCCCCCTACTCATCAGCAGCTCCAAGGGTCCCCTCCACCGGGCTTTCTCTACCACATCTTATCAGCAACTTCTCTGGACCCCAACTCAGTCAAGACAGGAAGTCTCCTGTCTTCACCGAGTAATATAATAGTTCAACGCCCACTCAATCTTTGGAATGGCATGTTTGATCGTTATCAAGCGGAAATAACTGTCATGCAGCTCACAGGTCACTCTCTTCCAGTGCATCAGTCTATGAGTGTACCATGGGAATTTTACCTTGTCCCATTTCATCAGCCAAATCCGCCCACGCAATCTCTTTCGATTACTGGCCATTGGAATGTGTCACTTCCTTCTGGTGCATCACTTTGAAATGGCATGTTTGCCTGGGCTGAAGGTCAATATATAACATAAGTTTTTTTGTTTTTTTTTAACTCACTTGAGACTAGTACCTTGATCTCTGTTGTTTTGATTACTGTTTCAAGCTTATGGGCTCAGAAAGCTCTTACTTTTTTTAGGTTATTCAAATTCATGATTTAAGAAGACACTCATTTCACAATGTTATATAGCCATGATGAATAGAAGCACCACAACATTAAGTGAAAAAATATAACTCTCTTTATTCTTCTTGGAGTCAAAGCTTCTGTGGTGTGAGGAAGACAGAGGGAGATGAAGTCAGACTGCCATACTGACCCATAACTTCTTAGCCGATCTGTGTGATGCTGCTCCAGCAGGGCACCCAGCCACTTGCTGGGGCTCTTTGTGACTGACCGAATCTCTTCTGACCACAAGCTGAAACTGACTCAAGACTCACTATCTCGTGGGCATCTGCATATAGCATTTCATAATACCCACACATTTCCGTTAAACTGTGTGACTACTTCCGCTTATTTACACAGATGTGTCCTGTGCAGAGAAATCTCTGATTGATGGTATGGTCAATATGCAACAACAATAGGAGCATTTTGATATTGTCAATGTGGTAAATTTGCATACATAACAATATTATTTAGATTAAAACAAATACCATTAAATCACTGATACAAGTTTTTAGTTATAATAAATGCTAGATTTGATATTTTGATTATTCTTGCATATAATATTCACTGCAACATTTTGTTTCCAAGTGAAAATAGTATATCTTAGAAAAAAATAATTGTAAAGAGAATTTTGAAATAGGAAAAACCATTAAAATTTTATAATTATTGCTGTTAAAAAGAGCATGATGAGGACAACAGTGGCAATAACTCCCTAAAAAGATTTTGCTGTTTTAAAAAGCTCAAAGGATGCTGAGATAAATGTATCAAGTGACAATAAAAGCACTTCAAAGGGGATTAAGGTACCACTGTTCTTGGCAGGATCATTTTTCATTAATATTAAATGGCTAGGTGATTTTTAGACAGACTCTGTGTGTGTGTGTGTGTGTGTGTGTGTGTGTGTGTGTGTGTGTGTTTGTATATATAAAAGTAAGTAAAGTTGGTGACCCAAAGGCTACCTTTCCATTAACTACTAAACCAAAGTGGAGGGGAGGGTGCTACTCCTTTCACTGTATGGTTCCACTTTACCCTTGATATGTACCTTATAATGCTTAGTGTTTAGCAAGGCAACACCAAGTACCATTTTTTGAGTCTTTGGTATGACTCGACTTGGGATTGAACCCCTGTCTCCCATGGCCATTGGTAAACACTCTACCCACTAGGCCAATGGGCTGACTCCCCTACCCCCGTATTGTTGAGTTCTCTGGCGAAGAAGTAATCATGTTGCCATTAGCGTTCATTGCAAGCGTCTTCGTATATGAATTGAGGTTTCGGCAGCCGTTGAACGGATGTATGTAAACAATAATAATTGTGATTCATAACCGTTTAAAATTTACTTCACAGCTAATGGCTCCTCGTGGCTGAATGGTTAGAGGCTTTGGCTTGGCATTTGAGTCAACCGGGTTTCGATCCCAGCTACGGGAAGCTACTGTCTAGCCACACTGATAAGTTCTGATAGAACGAAACAGATCTGTCTGTGGATGACTATATATATATATATATATATATATATATATATGATCTGGCAATCTCTCAATGCGATGGAAAATCAACAATGTCTGGTAGTATTGTAAGGTACTGCTGAGGAACACCTTGGTTAGTGGTAATGATGCTCTGACACGAGAGCCATCATCTGATATGTATGAGGCTGAATACATATATACACACACACATACACTGTGTTTCAAAAAATTGGATACCATTTTAAATGGACAGGGTATTTCAGAAAAAACTTGATATAATTTCATAATTTAATAACTGGACCAATTCTCATTCAGATGATCTCAAATCTTAAAAAAATGTGTAGAAATAACTCAAAATTCTGTCTAAATGCACTTTCTTTTCCAGTCTTAAGATATTTCTATATCTTAAAAGAATAAAACAGAATTTTGGGCTGTTTTTACACATGCTATAAAAATTAGAGATCATTCGAATGAAAATTAGTCAAGTTATTAGATTACAAAATATCAATGTCTCTGAAACACCCTGTATATACAAGGGGATTCTGAAATGTTTTTAAACTGACCAAGACCGACATGATCTGGAATAATGTAAGATATATTCTATTCTGTTTATTCAGAGAACAGTTTAACACATTTGGCAATCTTTCTTAAGATTTCTTAAACCTTACAACCTTAGTTTAGCCAAGCAATTTTCAGCACCCCATGTATTCTTTCACTTGTCAGTACCCCAAAAATTACTAAAGCTAAGAGAGTGATGAAGTAGCAGTCAAATATTTTGAGCAACAATAAGAAAATTCAAAAGTTTGCCTATGAATATTTAAATGCGGTTGGTAATGTGATTATTTCTCCACTGTCAAAATTTGTAGTTACACAATGCTTGTGTGTGTATGATCACTCAATACTATGGGTATGTGTGTGTTTAGTTTTGTTGTTACACAATGTGTGTGTGTCTGCATGATCACTCAATACTATGGGTATATGTGTGTCTAGTTTTGTTGTTACATAATATGTGTGTGCGTGTGTGATCACACAATACTATGTGTATGCGTGTGTTTGGAGATGCACATAACTCTATTTACTTATCTAAATAGAGATGTGTCATAATATATGATGTGACCCAACTACAGAACAGCTTTTCTTTTTTGTTTTTTATGTTTTTTTACTCCAAGTTGCTTATTATTTTCTGGCAGTTTTATGGCTATTTGAATGTTTTTTTCCCCTACTTGGCATTTTGGCAAACATCTGTGATTTACCAGTGACATTCATTTTCATCAGCAATTCACTGATTTTCAAAAAAAAAACTCCAAGTGCATTGACCAGTGGAAATAAAAGCTCAATGCTTCAACACATGGCATTTTTGTTAACAGGACATTTCTATATATTTTCTTCAAACACATTTATTTTGGTAAAGAATGCCTTGAGAAAAATCAATAATTATTCTCATTTACAATTGAAGATAAATAAAAAGGTCTACTGTTGTTTTCTGATAAATGGCTAATATACAGAGGAAACAAAGGATGACTTCAAAATGTGATGATCACTAGATATTTATGAAGCTCAGCTTAGCCTGACACAAGGCTATATAGGATGGAGATAAATGTGTTGCACCTATCTCCTAAGCCAGGAATATAAGTAAAATTTAATTCCAACCAGCTTTACTCCACTTAAAATTTGAGCTTATATCACACTGTAGCAGATGGATTGTGTGTGAATATATATATATATATATATATATACATACACACACACATGCGCACGCACACACGCAGACACACACACACACACAAATATATATATATATATATATATATATTCACACGCATAAATATTTCCACAATTTATCAAATTCTAGTATCTTTGCTTTTATGAATTTAATATTTTGCAATCTTTATTACAGAGTTTGAGTTCTGTGTGATCTTACACTTATTGATAAAAATACTCATGAGTCTATTTTGTTAATTGAATACTGTTTACCTGAAAATTCTATTTATTCTTTAGATGCTTTGTTCTTTCTCTCTTAACAACTGGAAAAAGTTGTGGTGTATTCAAAAAGTATCAAGGGTGAATCCATATTAACCAAAATGAGCAATGTGTGAAATACTAATTTTCTTAAAAGTAGTCACTTCAACATTTGAAACATTTGTGAAAGTTTTCCATAGGTCAAAACATCTCTGAAACTTCTTTTTTGATTTTGTGAAGAGTTTTGTTTCTTTTAGTGTTCTCTATAACTTATATTCTTACACTTGAGATTAATTTTCAGTTTAGAAAAGAAATAATCACTTATAGAGATAAGTCAGTAAGTTGAGTTTCACAGTATTTTCAAGACTAAGAAAAAGATGACAATCATAGTAGAGGGCGACTTGAAGGCACCCTTTTAACTACTACACTGAAGTATAAGGGAGGATGCTAATCCTTTCCCTGAATTGCTCCACTTTGCCCTTGATTGTCACCTTATAATGCGGAGTGTTATGCAAGGAGGCATCAAGTACCATTTTTTGAGTCTTTGGTATGACTCAACCTGGGATTGGACAATGGTCTCCTTGGCCATTGGTGAACACTCTAGCCCAAACACTATATATATATATATATATATATATATATATATATATATATGTAAGACTCATTTTAAAAGTCAATCAACCCATCTCGGGTTATTTTATGACTAGATGTTAAAAAATTGCATTTGCTGTACATTCATATCTATATTTTTTGTGTAATTAATTCTTAAATGCTTTTTTTTTTATACGATCCTATTAAATATGAATAATTTGCTGATAGATCTATTTGACCCATAGTAATTTACGAAGCTCTTAGCTTCAATGTGGCACAAGGCCGAATGAATGGGGCACCCAATGAGACTCGAACTCACTCGTGTAGGTTTGCTAGTCAAGCTTGCTAACCGTTACACCACCAAAGGTGCCCAGATCTATTTGACCCATAGATAAGACTCTTGCCAGTACTATCACCTTGGATTTTAGTAGAGCTGGCAGTAAGGGCTATGAAGGAATGCTCCTCACTTCACAGATCTCTAGAACTGAAGCCTCACCATCAGATGCAATTCAGTGTCATACCCTGGACACCTCATTTTGTTGGAGTCTTACCTCTCCATAGGGGATACAGTTGACATATTCTTAGCCTTATTTACTGATCTTATATACTCATACACAAAAATGAATGTGGTAAGCAAGTTGCACTAAAATGTGAAATACACACACACACACATATATATATATATATATATATATATATATATATATATATATAAACACACTCTTATCATCCTTTGTAAAGATATGAACCTCCTTATTCTTCTAGCTATGGGTCATATAATACCACTACTGTTCTTCTACAAGGATGGCTTTGGTATTAAATATCCCATGAAGGTTGATATCCAATTAAAGAATGAGACCAAACCACTAAACATTTTTATCAGGTAAAATAATCTTTACATCATGTTACAGAAAATCAACTTCTTTACACTCAGAAAAACTACATTTTTACACTCCACTCACTGATCATAGTCAATGAAAACCTGTGAAACTGATTCTTCAATCTCAGAAGAGCACTTACTTTAAAGAAAAAACAAAAACATTAGATATGACCTGTTATAATTTACCTAACCTTATAGAATAAATCAGTTTATAAACAAAGTTTTTAAATTTCATCAAGAAAAAAATAATCAATGATACAAAAATAGATAAACACATCTGAATATGGAAAATCTGCTAAATTTAAAACAATATCTGATTACAGATCACAACCCTTTTCTTTAAATTTCATTTAAAGTGAATTAGGACTTGTGAAGTCTGTCACACTATCGTCAACCTTCTAAAACTTAAAAATAAATTTATAAACAACAAACACCCTTTTGTTTCCCACCAAAAGAAATATCTAAACTATATTCAAATCCAATTATTCCTAAGCTAAAATCAGAAATCAGGTTATATATTTTCTTTTTATTATATTAAAAAAGAAAACAGACCTGAAAAAGAATAATTCTAAGTTTAAAAGCAACAGTAGAGAAAAAAAAAATTGCAATGTTTATAGTCCTCTGTCAGGAATTGAATATCAGAATGGAATTCATTTCAGCCTGACCCAAAAGAATCTATCAAAAGAAGTATTAAAACAATATATTATGGTTGTTCAGGCTCCAAGGTCTTCAAAATTATGTTTAGTTCAACTGCAGGGTTCCCGCAACTTCTTGGCAGGATGTAAATCATTTTCCAAGTTGAACATCCTGTTTGTTGAATATATTTTCAGTTAGAGCCATTTTGCAAACAAATAAGAGACCAATAATGATCCTTTATCCAGCATATTATCTTGGAGATGAGATACCAGCAATATAAATATTTTATGTCATGCACTTGTTAAAGCTCAAAGAACTTAGTTAAGCATCAGATAAGAATATTCTAATTCATCTATAGCATACTGATACTTAAAAGAATTACTCAAAGAACATTTACTTCCATTCTTCATGTGACTTGTTAGGGGCCAGAAAGAAGACATGGAAAAAAAGAAAGTAGATGGAATAAGTGTATTGTATAATAACAGAACATATACACAAAATAAGAGTGTTAGCACAGCAGGTGCCCATGGTGTAATGGTTACTGTCATAGGAGATGGACACGGTGACACGAGTTCAAATCCTGGCCGAGACTGATTGCATTTCACATAGCACTAATACTCTTGGGAAAGGTATGAATCCAATTATTCTCCCTCCAACTATGGGTAAATAGTAGGGCAGACTAGGTCCTTCAGCCTTGGTGAAGCAACTAGTCTAGTCTAGAAGGAAAACTCTGAATTTAAACCTGTTAAACTCCGCTTAAAAATTGACCTTGTGTCACATCCTGCCCAAGCGGAGGGGTTGGTAAATATGGTTAGCACAGCAGGTAGAAGTGTCCATCTGAAAACTGTCAGGTTCAACTGTTGGGAGGAAGTCTCCCCAAGTATAAATAGGGTTAGTATTTATGAAGAAGGAAGAGTTCATAATTATATAGATAGGTCACCATAACAATTCTCTTTTATCAAACTGAAAGTGGGAAAAATATTATGAATATGTTACCACAGGAGAAAATAGAAATTTTCTTTTTATTTTCAGTATAGTTTATGTCTTCATTTTTGTTACTTTTTATCATCACAGTCAGAATGCCGTTTATTTTACAACTTGAACACAGATTGGAAGTAAAATGACCACCTCTGATAAGTTTTGAACTCACAAACATTATCTTTAGGAGCCAGTCTGACATAAAACTATACCTTACTGACTATTAATCAAAAGGTAAAACTCAAATTTAGTTTTGCCATGTCGGCAGGGGCTGTGCAATATGCTGACTGCACCTATACAGAGAGGTAAGACCCCCTACTCTAATGAGTTTCCTGGATATGACACTAAATAATCTGATGGTGAGGTTCCAGTAATGCTGGGACTTTGTGGAATGCAGGGTACCCCTTCATTGCCATCACTCCCAGGTCCACTCTGGCTCGAAGGGGTAGCACCTGATAGGGCCCTATCTATGGGTCAAATAGAACTACACTGTGTACTTATACTAAACTGAATTGTTTGAAATTTAATTTGGCATCAAATGACCCAAAAAGGGTTGATATGCCATAAATCAAAACAACCAACCAATGATAAGATGTAAAACATGTATAAGAAAAATCGTTTTCAAGAAGATAAAATTTAAGAGTTACTCAAAAATAAATATAAACTAGAAAAACCAAATGTACAAACATATATATCATCCTCATCATCATCATGTCGTGCTGGTAGCATGGATATCCCTGACCCTCTCTCGCCACTTTTCCCTATCGTTCATCGCCTCAGGTAGGTCTTCTGGACAACATCTTGTATCCTCACATAGTTGCTGAATGTATGTTCGTGCTGGTCGTCCTGCTTTTGCACGGCCATGTGTGGGGGTCCATAAGAGTACATCACTTATGAGTTCATCCCTGCTTCTCCAGCAGTGTCCTGCATGTCTGGTTCGTCTAACTTGAATAGTTTTCGTGATAGGAGGCTGGTGGCCGTACAGTTGGTGTCTTGTGGGGTGTTGCCGCCAGGACTTGTTCAAGATTGCTCGCAACATTCTTGTGTAATTGCCGTCTAGCTTCTTCTCCAGCCGTTTTGTTAGAGTCCATGTAGTGCATCCATATAGCAGTATCGATGCGACCGCTGCCTGGAAGAAACTGCGTTTCATTTTATTGGTTAGGTCTGGTTTCCATATAATCGATAGCCTATTGATAGCTGTCCATGCTTTCGTTAACCTCATGTCAATGTCCTTTTTGGTTGATGCAATGCTGCTTCCTAGGTAAGTGAATTTGTCTACTAGTTTAAGAGGGGTTCCAACATATATATCCTATTTACCAACCCCTCCGCTCGGGCAGGATATGACACAGGGTCAATTTTTAAGTGAAGTTTAACAGGTTTGAATTCAGAGTTTTCCTTCTCCTAGACTAGTTGCCTCACCAAGGTTGAAGAACCTAGTCTGTCCTACTATTTACCCATAGCTGGAGGGAGAATAATTGGATTCATACCTTTCCCAAGGGTATTAGTGCTATGTGAAATGCAATCAGTCTCGTACCGGATTTGAACTCATGTCGCTGTGTCCATTTCCTATGACAATAACCATTACACTATATATATATATATATATATATATATATATTGATATTTTAATAAAATCTCAAATTAGATGTCCATTGATAAAGATATTACATTTGATCCTAGATGGAATTGTTGAGAAGTGACAGTTTGACCCAAGAGAGCAAAGAAGTACAACACTTTATCCCAGCAGAAGGTATAGAATAATGAACAAAGAAAAAAACAGAAAAAAGTAACACAATCTGAAATATGTCAGTCTATGTAAGCATAGTCCCCCAAGAACAGTACATCATTGCAGGATTTTTATTAGAGCAGTATAATTAAAATGCTTTAACTTACAAAATAAAGCATTTTCGCATTCACTTTATAACTGAATGATAATTAAGTGGGGTCTGCATTCATACTGAATCTATTTTTTCAATCATCCAAAATCTTACAAAAAAGTGCTTATTAGAATCCTTCACTCCTTTTTAAATAGAAGCATCAATATCATCATGGATAGCTTTTAACTATGGATAAATAGAAACATTAGTATCACTCTGGACTGCAGTTAACATTGAAATGCTAATATGAATCATTCACCACCACTTGGATGCTGACTAAGTGTATAGAGAAAAAGCTTGACAGAAATTGCACAAGGATGCTATGAGCTATATAAAACAAATCCTGGAAGCAATATCCCAAAAAACAACCGCTGTACTGCTACTGACCACCCATCTTAAAGACCATCCAAATTAGACAAATAAGAGATGCAGGACACTGCTGGAGGAGCAAAGACAAACTCGTAAGTGATGTTCTCCTATGGACCCCTTTAGATGGATGCACAAGTGCAGGATGACCAGCTAGAAAATATCTACAACAGCTCTGTACAGACACAGGATGTAGCCTGAAAGACCTGCCGGAAGCAAAGGATGATAAACACAGATGGCGAAAGAGAGAGTTAGGGAAATCCATGCTAGTGGTACAACATAATGATGATGATGAAGATCAATTGCATCATGGATAGCTTTTAACTATGAAATGCTAATCATTCCTTTCTAAATAAAGGCATCAATATTATTGTGGACTGCTGTTATAACAAAAAACAAAGATGTTTAAATCAATAAATCTTTTAAGTGTCAATAACCTAAATTTAAAAAATACTTCTCCACAAACTTTTCACAGAACACAATTAACTTCATAAGTTAGCATAATAAAAATATATTTTCCCAACCTTCCACTACCGGAAGATTATGTCACAAGGTGAATCTTAAGTAGAGTAAAGCTGGATTGAATTCAGTGTTTTCCTTCTCCAAGACTGGTTTGTAATATAAGACTAAAGAACACAGTCTGCCCTACTATTTAACCATAGGTAGATGAGGAACAGATGAATTCATTCCTTTCCCATGGTCATTAAAACTAAGCGAAATACACACAGCCTTGGCCAGAATTTAAATTCGGTCACTAATTCCATTTCCTCAGATAATAACCATTATGCTAAGCACAGCTACATTAAAAATGCAGTTTGTAAATATTTTGCCATTATAGAGATATATCTTTTCTTATCAGATTTAGCCTTCTATTTGTTTGGAGTAAATTTTACTTGATAACAAAGATTGTAAATAAATATTGTTTAGGGAAATTCTTCTGCCCAGGTTCAAATGTTTAACTTAGAGGTAAACAAACAAGAGATAAATTTCAATGAAATGATCAATTCTTGTTATGTAATTGCTCACCACGACATCCACTCATCAAAAAGTCACCCCAATTGATCTATTTTTTTGACTGTGATGAAAATTTTATGAATCCACATGAGAACCGACTTGAAACAGTCGGAAACTCAATCAAAATATTTATTAAAACTATTGTTTTTTTTTTAAATCATCATTATTAATACAGACCTTTCTCTTCTTAATATTTATTAAAACTATTGTTTTTGTTTTTTTAAATCATCATTATTAAATATCCATAATTTTTTGTACAGTAGCTCAAAAGTGAGCCTGGCTGTGTAACCAACAATAAAAGGTCAACCATAAGAACTTTTGCAATAAATGCAAGAGAAACAATTACATATATGAGTTGTTGATTTTTTTTTTAAATGACCAGGCAGTTAGTAAATAGCAGAGGACAAGGAATAACTTAAATTTCAAGTCAAGTTAAATGAACCCAACCCTGCACTATTGCCCCCATTGAGAGAAGGGTTACAGTTTAGCAGTTCCTTCGTTGACTCAAAAAACATCACTTCCTGTTTTCCTGATTTAAGACTGGTCAACAGAGAGGTTAAAACTCTGACTATAAAATGAGTGGCATTTTTTTCTGTGATCCTGTGTCAGATTTTTCCTGATGTGAACTTGTTGATATGTCTTCATTTAGTGTCTGTCCACTTTCTTCAACACTCCACACTATCTACTATGCCAGCATGGTAAAATTAACTTGAAAGTGCTAAATGAGGCAGAGCATGCAAACAAAGAAAATGCAACTTTTTTTTTCCTTTTTGAGCTCCTTTACGAGAAAATTATGAAAATTTAATAATGGAGACTAAAAAAAAAAGAAGAAATCAATAATTTTAATAAATATTAAGAAGAGAAACATCTGTATATCAATTGAGTTTTCAACTGTTTTAAGTCAAATCTCATTGGGATTCATGAAATCTTCATTACAGTAAAAAAAAAAATAGAACAGCCTGTAGGTCATTTGGGGTCACTGTTTGATTGATGGGTGTAGTGGTGAGCAATTACATGACAAGGATTTGTCGGGGATGTTGTGAGATGTGTCAGATGTATAAAACAAAATAATTTCCAATGTGGTTGTTGTTGTTGTTTTCACTCGCTTGTTCAGTGTTTAATTTCTGTAGCAATGAATTCCCTTTTCTTTGTCTTTGGTGGGAGAAGAAAGGGTAATATGTCTTTGCTTTACAGTGTGGTGCCTCTCAGGTTTTGGTGGAGTAAGGGAACAGTTCAGTAGCGTGACTTTTGTCAGCAGCGGCGATCTATAGAATTGGTTCATCACTTTCTTTTATAACCCATAAATGGATCAAAATGGGTATGAATATTTTTTTGGGGGAAAATACTTGATTGGTTTAAAAACATGTGGGCGCGAATTTAGTGTATGTGGTTTTGATCCTTTTTTTCTATGTTACATAGCCAGATATACGGATATGTGAAATAGACATAGAATGTTCATAATGCACACATAGGAATCCCAAAACACAAAAAACACTTACGACTTCTTAGTTCAGGTCTGAAATTTTTTATTACCTTTGAGTTAAAGGTAATTCGACACAAGGAGAGGGATACACAATCTTTCTATGCTGACTTTTCCATCTGCGTGGCACCCTGCTGCAACTACTGGTCTGATCTTGGCGAGCCCCGAAAGTCAACCGTCTTCTTCAGATGCTAAAACTCAAAGAACTAACTTTTCTCAAATCCCCCAAATCCTCCGCGCACGCTTCCGGTGCATGACATCATTCACATCCCCCGGTCAAATTTTTCTATCTGGCATTTTTATTTTGAAATCTCTGAATGATACGTCAACACCTGCGCTCATGTTGCACCTAACTAACCCATGCACTAAGTGAAAGGTTCTCAGTCTAACTAAACTGAAAGGCAAGATATATCAAATGAAATCTCTCGGCCATTATATCACATCTAGAATGTTCTAAATTGTTTCCTTTGTTCATTGGTTTAAAAATCTGGGCATGAATTTTGTGTATGTAAATAAAATTTATGCGACTGATTTATCCTTTGTTTGGCTAATCAAATAGCACTGGAGTTCGAAGCCAAGGATGCTTTCTTGATTTCATCTAATACCATGTTAATAATACCTTACATTTCACAATAAGTAATTCTCATTTTCACAGCTCCCACACATCTTTGACAAAGAGTAATTTCTTCACTCACTTCAATGGCCAGGCATGATTCACACTCAAAACATATCCTTTTGAGACCAAGCGACCTTACCTTACATATGTATGAAGGATAGCCCAAAACAAGTATCCATGAACTTAGTGAAAACTCAACACCATATAATGGACATTCAATAACTTGGCTTCTTTCTAAGTCCTCTGAACAAACTAAAGGAAAGAGAACCCTCTTGTACATTTCTGTATATTAATTCTACCCCATTTGTTGATTGTGTTGTTGATTCTCATTTCTTCCACCCTTTCTATCTAGCAGAAAGTATGACAAACCTTAGTGATCAAGTTGGCTCTCTTCCTCTCTCTTCTTTTATCCTCCCTTGGATTACCATATATGAACATAACATAACTAATACCAATAATCAGTATTCCAAACTAGGTAAAATGCCAGGATATTAAATGCTGAATTTTTAAAACAGGCAATTCCTCTCTATTTCAATCTATTTTATTTCATCTGGCTCTGTGCTACTCAAAACAAATTTGTAAGGTTTATTGTGAGGGACCATACCTAAAAAAAATATATCAAAGTTATTCCCCCTGAGGGATAGAAAGGTAGTTGCCTCTCATGGACAGTGCATTGTGAGATTTGGAGAGACAGGAAGCATGGACACACGTGTGAGACAGAGAAAGATATTTAGAATCCACCATGACACATGGATAGACATTTTGACTGGTGCCCCATAAGTTAAAACAGCTTCTTTTTGTCTCTGCCAATGGTTAATAAACCTAACTGCTTTGTTATACACCCATGAGTTCGTCTCTTTTCCGTTTTATTAAAATATTTTCTTTGTTTGTAAGAATGTAATAGTCATCTTTGAAGGAAATGTAACTGATAACCAGAGTTCAAATTCTGGACAGAGATGTTTGTTTTTCATTTTGTACTAATCCCTTTAGGAAAGGCATGAATCCATTTTTTCTACCCACTCACCAACTATGGGTAAATAGTAGGGGAGACTGAGTTGTCTCATCTAGAAGAAGGAAAACTCTAAATTCAAACCAACTGTACTCCACTTAAAAACTGTTCTTGTGCTGCCTTCCACTTCAGGCAAAGGGGCTGGGTGAATACATTTTACATGAAGCAAATCTGAGTAAATATGATAAAAAAAACTAATATATACTATGTGTCATTTATTCAAGGAAAGAGACCAGTAAAGTGACTATCTAACAATGCAGCACTCTTAGTAAGCTTGCAGATATCTGATACAAGTTTTCTTGTAGGTACCATGTCAAAATGTGTACTATTCCGTGTATGGTGTAGAGGCATCCTGAAATGATACCAAATTACCTAACAAATATCTTAATTCTGAAGTATACAAATAAATGAACTATACAACTTCTCAATTATCTCTGTTGCATTTAAGTACACTCAATATATCTTGTCAGACTTAGCTTTTTATCCTCACCCAACCATCCACCAAAATCTTACCTCTTGAAACAATTTCACAAGGGCTACGAAAATTTGACAGCAAGTATATCAACAGAAATCTTGAGTAAATAGAGTTAGTTCTCTATTTCTTCTTGATTTTTTAGTGAGGATGATATGAAGTCAAATGATAATCTGATTTGGACTTCTTTAAAGTAACAGCTCTTCATAGCTCAGCTTTTTAGAGCAGCTGGTACATTGAGCCAGGTTTCCCTAAAGCAAAGAAAACCTTAATTTGAATCTCACTGAGAACTCCTCATTTATTATTTCTCATCCTTGCAGTTCTTTGCTATCAACTCTTAGTAATTGGTAATATAACAGCTCTATCCTGTCAGTTATGGTCATATTAATTCCTGACCACTGATAATGTTTTCTTTCTTATTTTTAATACATATCTTTAATAAAAATATCACAATTGCTCAGGAAAGTAACTAATAAATTCAACAAGACTCCAGTTAGATGTTAACTCCTAAGTGAAAGTCCTACCCCCTTTTTATTAACAAATAACAATGACAATTGTCACAGATATTGATAGAATTCTACTAAGTATGGCACAAGGATCTAAGAGTTGTACATCCACTAAGGATTATATTACATTGATTATGTTCTTTTAAACAAATGTTCTGCTCTTAGTTTAGTTAGGTAGAAAACCTGAAGTATTGGCACCTGTTATAACTGCTGAGGAAGGTAATTGTAATTAATTTGATAAAAGACACTAGTCAGATGTTAGCTCCTGAGAGAAAGGGTATGTCACCATTTTTAGCCAGTGGGTAGCAATAAGAAAAACTGAAACTGTGTCTACATATATCAAACTCAAATGTAATTGTCTCACGTTTCCTTACAGCTGGAATTTGCTATTTCATTATATATGCAGTCATCTGAGTGAATTAAAAAGTTTTGATATAGTTAAATCTTTCTCATGATAGCATAGATTATACCTATATATTAATTCTATTGTAACTACCAATCTATCTATCTTTGTTCTCAAGATTTAGTGTGCATCAGGATAAGAGTAGTCGGAATATAGACAAAATAAGCTAACAGTATGCTTTTACTCCATGTATCAGCAGGCAAACCAGGTAATGAAATTAATTTTTAGCACATCAGCTCTACCCATAGTGACCTTGCTAAAAAACTTATTCCAGGAAGCCCCTTTCGACCATCTTCTCTTGCTTTTGTAGAAATATTTCAGTCATATTGGAATTCTAATAACCAATTTCCTTTATATTTTTTTTCAAAACTTTCATAAAAATTAACCATACCAATATGCATACATCAAATTTCCACAACTAGATATAATATTGGTGCAGTTAGAGATAGTATAATGCAGTGAAAATTTATGAATATTTGCACTTATTAATAAACCCTCAAGATTTTCTGTTGCTTAAATTATAAATATCAATTTCATATATTTTAATATTAAAATAAAAGTTGTGCAATTCAACATTGAAGAAAATCAGGGCACCAAAAGAGGAATTACTCTGATGAAAAATATCATAATTAACTTTTAAATGAGTAAAATATTATTTTCAGAAATTTATCTGTTTAATTTATTAAATATATTTAGTTATTATATAAGAAAAAAGAACCTTTTTAAAAATCCTTAACAAAATCTTCTTTGAACATGAACAGGGAATTCTAAATATATTTAACAATTAAAAAATTCCACCATTTGTCACACTGACAAATACCATTCTCCTTTGAACTGCAACTATGACACTAATGCTTCATTGGCCCATGCCAACTATGTCTAAAACAAATACAAAAAAAAAACAACAGTTTCAATACACTTTATATGGTTTGAGATAATAAAAATTAACTACATCTAAATTCCATAAAAGCAAACTGAAGCATTTTTCGAAAATAGTTAGAAATACAATCAAAAGTTCTTGTAATCTTGATGCTTTTGGATAATTTCTATATTAATTCAATCAAGAATTACATTTCTTTGTTGGTAAACAAAAACATTGCAAAAAAAGTTGTACATACTTCCTTATTTGTTACTTTTAATCAAACACACACACACACACATATATATATGTTCTTACGCAGAAATTCTGCCATATTTACTCAGTTTTAGTCTAAAATAAAGCAACATTTGTGACCCCATCCCTAAAGAGAATTCAACTCTCTAAAGCAGCAATAACCTTCAAGTTTGTCAATTCTTTTTTCACAGTAAGCTACCTTCCCACCCCTGTCCTGTATTCTATATGCACAGAAGATTGAATACATACATACAGTTCTATTTTTGTGTTACTTTTTGATAAATAAAAAATACTAACGTAGGTAAAACTTAAGCTCAGAGGCCAAAATAATTGTGAAAGGCTTTGGAAAATAAGTTTATTTTACTCCTGCACAAAGAAAAATGAATTATGAAGATAAATTTTGATATAGTGATGAGAGAAAGAAACAATAATGTTAATGCTATTAAAACTTAGAAAATAAAACAAAGAAAGCATTTTGACTATTTCAGTGTCAATGCATTTTCATTATATATAGAGTGAGAGAGATTGATATTGTTCTATTCTGTCAGTCTTGCTTAATTCCTGATTGCAGACAAACCCTTCTTTCCTGATCCTTAATACTTTTCTATAGTAAAATCATTAGAAGTGCATTTACTTAACATAGATAAGAGTTAATTTGGTTATTATTGCATGTCTTGATTACTGACAGTACTTTTCTTCCTCATTTTAAATAAATTCACACACACACATTTTTCTGATGATTGTGTGCTTAACATGAAACTGCAAGTAACAAATTTTAATTGTTCATAATTCTAATCTTTTTTAGTTTTTATACCAGCTCTGGTATAATATATATATATATGCACACACATGCAGTCGGCATATTCTACAGCCCTTAGAACAGGTGGAATAGGAGGGTTAAAGAAATTAAAGAAACAATGTGCCAAGTGTGTTGAAATGCAGAATGAATAGATGGAGTAGCATAGATGTTTCATGTATTTTGGTTAAACTGAGAACTTTTCTGTACTTCCTCCAAACATTTGCTCCAAGTCATTTCCTTTTTTGATCAGGCTAAGGGCTTTTCAGAGTCCTTCACATAACGGCAAGTAATTACTAAGGCAAAGTAATCAGTCAATCTTTATAAAATAAGTTTTCAACAAAACCTTAATCACAATACAAAAATACCTGAAAATATTCTGAAAACGATTCTGATAATATTCTGATAATAATTACAAAATTTTCACACAAGGTTTTGTATAAGAAAGAAGAAACAATTTAAATTAAAAAGGATATTTATTTAACATGCTTGCACTACTCACTTTATATACGAAATGCAAGACCAACTAATTTCTGCAAATTTCATCATCTATTATTAAATGTAGCTTGTAGCAGCATCCACAACATGTCAGAATCAAAACTGTGATGCATAGTAGTATATACTGAAGTTGAAAAGCACAGGAGAATTATGCCCATCTCAACTGTATTAAAGATATCGAGGTTGAAAGACATTGGGAGTATTATATCAGTCTAAAAGGAAAATATTATTTATTGTGTTAAGTGCTCATACCATTCAGTAAGTATATCTTGGTTTGTGACATGTCAGGAATTGAACATGAGATCTTCTTATGACAAATTGTTGGTTGGTTCAATTTAAAACAGTGTGTGATTACAAACAATAAGTATTTGTAATCACACACTCTTTGAGTGTGTGATAACAATTTTGATATTTTAGGATGTATTTCATCTAGGCTTTGATAAAAACTCAAGTTTGCTGTCAGTTGCTTTGAATAAGCCGCCAGTGCTGGAGGGTGTCACTGCGTGTGATGTTGTGGCAGAAAAATTAAATGCCATGCATGCTGCATGTAAGGCATACATTGCTAGTGAATCGTCTGAAAAATTAAGAAGAGCTCTGAGGCACCAAGTTCAGCTTGCAATCTATGCCAGGTATAACAATGGTGATCTCGTTTATTTCAAGAGGAACAGTAATCGTGACTGAGCACAAACAAGTCTTGGTCAAACACAGTGGCTCCTATGTCAGAGTTCACCCATGCCAACCTCAGATAATGGGCAGGAAAATATGAGTAATGTTGATCAGATTCCTTCGACAGATTTAAGGGGTCATTTTGATGATAGTGAATTGCCTAATGAAGATGTTATGGTTGACTCTGAAGCCTTGAGTCAGCCCGAGTCAAATGGAAATGAACAGAGTTGCGTTGAATCGGCTGAAGAACCCTCCAAAGTGGTAGCACCAATCGATAGCCTTGATTTACCGAAGCCTGTGATGAAAATTTCTCATCTCCCAAAAATTGGTCAAATTTTGGATTGTCGTCTTGCGGATAATAGTTAATTTAACAAAGTTGAAATCCTTAGTCGAGCTGGTAAAGCGATGGGTGCGAATAAGTTTTTCATGAATGTGTCCCAAGGAAGTAAAACTATGTGCTTAGATTTTGAGAAAGAGGTCAAGTCATGGGAATTGATACGTGACATGCCAAAACAATGTACTCAGCAAAGTTTTCTGGCTGCTGAAGAAGATCTGACAACACTGGAGGCTAAGAGAAATGAATTGGACAACTGGGTTTGAAACAAAGTGTACTCTGTAGTAAAGGATACAGGTCAAAATAAAATCACTACAAGATGGGTTATGACAGAAAAAATGGAAGAGGGGAGGAAAGTTGCCAAGGCTAGATTACTAGCTAAGGGGTTTCAAGATTCAGATGGTTCATCTATGAGAACAGACTCCCCTACATGTTTAAAAGAAGGCCTAAAACTTGCATTAGCAGTCATCACAACTAATGGATGGAAATGTAATGCCCTAGATGTCAAAACAGCCTTTCTTCAAGGTCATCAAATAAATAGACCTGTGTACCTAGTTCCTCACCCCAAAGCAAAATGTAAGAGGGACTACTTATGGAAGCTTAACAAATGGGTGTATAGCCTCAATGATGCCTCAAGACATTGGTATTTGACCATGAAGGCTGAGTTAATTTGGTTGGGAGCCGAAGTATTGAAGTATGATGAAGCTATTTTCACTTGGAATTTAAATGGAAAGCTTCATTGTATAATTTCCACCCATGTTGATTATTTCTTGTGGCATGGATCTAAAGTATTTCAAGTATCGGTAATTGATAAAATTAGATCAAAATTTGTATTGAAGTCAGAAGATGCTGTCAAATTCAAATATTTGGGTTTGGATCTTAAGCAAAGTAGTCAATACATCATGCTAAATCAAGATTTATATGTTCACAAACTAGATTATTTGCCTGTTCATGAGGGGTTACTCGATGCTCCTTTATCCTCTCATGCTGAAACAATGATTCGGCAAGTGAATGGAAAACTAAATTGGATCGCCACTCAAACATGTCCAAATCTAAGCTTTGACGTTAGTGAATGTAATTCATTAACGAAGAAACACAGGGTGGAGTGTTTTAGGCAAGTAAACAAGCATATCAAAAAAGCAAAGAAGGAAAAATCACAAGTTGTTATACCGAACTTGGGTTGCTTGAGTGAATTGTCGATCATTGGATATTCTGACGCATCTTTTGCCAACTTAGATGATGGTGGATCTCAAGGTGGCTATATCATCTTCGTTGTTGGAAAGAATGGTAAACATTTTCCACTTCACTGGCAATCCAAAAGAATCAGAAGGGTCGTCAAAAGCACACAAGCTGCTGAAACTCTGGCTATTGTAGATCGCGCGTAAGTGTGTGTCTTTTATAAGACATTCATTTGTGACCTGCTATACATAAATACTATGAAAGTTAAGACCATACGTAAAACTGACAATTCTGGTATGCACTACTCGACGCATACATCGACACAGATCCTAGACAAGCGTCTGAGAATTGAAATGGCCATATTGCGAGAAATGATAGCCAATAAAGATATTCATAATATAACCTGAGTACCAAGTGAAAACCAGGTTGCCGATGTCTTCACGTAGAGAGGTGTTCCATCATCCAAGATTCTACAACATATGATAGGCACAATGACAGTCAGCATATAACTCACCTCAGAAGAAGACAAAAAGAGGGAAGAGCTGTTAAGTGCTCATACCATTCAGAAAGTATATGTTGGTTTGTGACTTGTCAGAAATGAACATGGGATCTTCTTATAACAAATTGTAGGTTGGTTCAATTCAAATGGAACTGTTTCAACCAACCAGAAGCAAGTTTAGAATTGTAGCAGATGCTACTTAAGACGCACATAAATTTGGTTATGGGTAGAATTGATCTTACAGGGGGAAGTGCTGACAGTCTGAACTGTTGCAAACATAAGTTAACAAACACATTGAATAATACATTGAACTTTGTGAATCGAATTACAAATCTACAATGAATTAAAAATCTTAATTTTTGTATTTAATAATTAATCAATTAACCTCTAAACTTTTAGACAGAGTAAGTACTTTTAGACAGCATGTCAATGATATAGATCATTATTCGTTAAAAAAAACATTTAAAAAAGATATTTCTACATTGTTCACATGAACTATTTATTTTCTGACTTTCAGCTAACTGTATACAAGTGAAGGTACATTTCAAATTCCATGACAGAAATCTCTTAAATAAAATCTATATTACAGGACAATAGGGCACTTCAAATGGTGTAATGGTTAGCAAGCTAGATTAGCTGACTTTTGTTAATGTGTTTGATTCTCACTGGGTGCCACATACTTCTGGCCTTGTGCCACAATTAAGTTAATCTTAGTAAATAACTATATGCAAAGAGAGAACATGTGTACCTTATGTGGTGAGATGGTTAGCAGGCCATTGTTAGTGAGTTTGATTCTCACTGGGTGCCCTATATTTCTGATCATATGTCAAAACTAAGTGTTATAGACAAGTGTACGATTACAAGAGACAATGGACAAAAGATTTAATTTTGTTTATTTTTAAATAAATAAAAGTTGGCATATTAGAAGAGATACAGGCTCTCTTCTTCCACCAGATAAGGGTCAGGAGGTGAGTGGGTATAAGTTGTTCTTAGCTGGTTGGTTTGTTTGCTTGCAGCCCAGTGGTGTGACGTGGGTTGGTAAGCTATGGGCAGTCTTGGTCAAGTGTGTTGATTGTGATGTGGATTGGTAGGATGTCAGATATTTACATTTGCATATATATATTTAAAAAACCTACAATAAAGATTCAATCAAAAGAATTGAAAGACCTGTTATTAATAATGTTAGTTGTTATATTTTCATATTTTTCTTTTGATCACTGGCAATTATGCTTAGATATCTGATTAACAACTTCATTTTGTTATGTTTAAAATTGACATTAGTAATTGTTTTAAAATGACATGAAGTGCCTGAAGCAAGCCATTAAAACATTAACAAAACGATGAAATTTCAAAATAGTGCCAATTGTGTTTACATATTCTAGCTACTAATTTTGATGATGATTGGAATTAAAAATGCACAAAGCACAACATGAAATGAATAATACTTAAAATGCTTTGTCATTACTATTGGTGACAACATTCTGAATATAGGAATAACTACTTCTTCAAAAGAATTTAAAATACATTCAGTGGATTAAATCAACTTCTCTGCTATGAGCTGGATGTGACATAAGGTCAATTTTTAAGTGGAGTTTTCCTTCTCCTCGATTGGTTGTCATACCAAGGTTAAAGAGTTCAGTCTACCCTACTATTTATCGATAGCTGGAAGGAGAATTGTTGGATTCATACATTTCCAAAGGATTTTATCACTATGTGAAATGCTAACAGCTTTATCCAAATAATTTGCTAACAGATCTATTTGACCAATAGATGGGACCATAACAGGTACTACCACTTCTGGTCTGAGTGTCTCAAAGTAATAGCCATTAAGGGGTACTCCACAGTTATCAAAGCCCTACCAGATGCAATTTAGTATCATATCCAGGATACCACTTTTTTGGGGGGGGGTCTGACCCATCGTCAGATAAAGAAGTCAGCATATTCTCAGCCTCACAGACAGGGTGGTTATCACTTTAAAGTGTGGATTCCTCTTGTAAAGCTTCAAAATATGATTCCAGACAAGTAAAGTTGGCAACCGTAGTCGAGGGCGAACAGAAGACTTCCTTTTCAATGGCTACAATACCGAGGTGTAGGGGAGGGTGGTACTCCTTTCCATGGATTTGCTCCACTTTACCCTTGATACGTAACTTATGTTGCTGAGTGTTAAGCAAGGAGGTATCAAGTACCATTTTTAAAGTCTTTGGTATGACACGACCTGGGATTGAACCCAGGTCCCCAGACCATTGGTGAACACTCTACCCACTAGGCCAATGAGCCAGTTTTAATTCAAGACAAAGACTGAATATACTATTCAAGATTCAATCATCTTTCAGTTTATGCAAAAATTTACATAAACTAGCAGTGTTTATCCATATTACAGATTTTAAGACAGTCATTGTTAAAAAAATAAAGGATATAAAGTTACTTTTATTAAAGTTTACATTAATTATTTCGATTTAAAAGTTGTTTATTTGTCTTATTATTACTACAATTATATGAATTTATAAAACATATATTTATTTAAAGACAGGCAAACTGGAAATATATTTTGGTAGATGACAACAGGAAAATATACAAAAGTTTTGATAGAAAACTTTATACTATAAAAGCTAATCACAAATCAGTTTTGAATACTCAGTTGGACAAGGGTCTTTCTTGATTCCTTCCATGATAACGGAAATTGGTATAATGGAAATTATGTATTACCTGCAAACTTCACCATTTAAATCATAATAATTAATAGTTTTGACTAGTATTTCATTGCCCATACGAGCAAAGCAAAACACTGGTGATGATAATCTTGTCATAGGTCGGAAACAAAAAGATACAGAAACCCAGTTAAAAGTTTATCAAACCTTTATTAATCTTGTGAGGCCCAGGAGAGATACAGGACTTAGTAAGTTACAGCCCCGTTTACACTAATTGTGCATATATAAGACAATTTCATGGTTAATTAAAGACTTGAGATACCTTCAAAAACTCCTAAAAATTAATGAATATTTTAAGGGTAGTATTAACTTGAGTTTTTAAAAATATTTGTGTTTCTAGGCAACCACTGAGATCAAGTATATTCTTTCCAAGTGACTCAACACATAGCCATGACAGAGCTGGTTCAAGTGCATATAAAGAAAGTAACAATTATCCAGAGAGTGCTGAGAGACTGACTCTCTTTCGCAGTAAGGGTTGGAGAGCATTAAGACAAAAGGTGAGAGATAAACTTCACCAAAAATCCAATAAGAGCTTGATCTCATACAGTGTGAAACCTTTCCAGACATAATATTAATAATGCTTAGAAGTTTGGTTGAAATCAGACCAAAAATGGTGGAGCCTTAGTTATACAAATGGACAGAAATTTGGTGAATTATAATATGGTACTAGTTTATTGATCAAAAAATGATAGAAATATTTAAGTAATTACATTGTACTTATATAAAGGTCATTCAGTAAATAAAGTGAATTTTGCCTAAGGAGTTGGCAACAGTGTAATATTTCGGACGGGCGCCGTCAATGAATTGCGGCAGTCTCAAGGTTGTAGAATGTGCGAGCTCATCAGCTGTCATCAGTCGTTGAGTACATGGGTCTGATGATCAAAAATGTCACAAACTTTGCTTGTGCAGGCAGAGTGACCTGTAGAGTCCAAGCGTGATTTTTATATAATCACGCATGAACTTTCACATGCTACACTACTGTTTTCACTGGTGATTGTTGAGCCTTCGGGAACCTTCGAATTGATCCATCAAATCTCTATATAAGGAAACCAAGTGGTGAGATTTTGGCAGTTCAAGACAGGTTTCCAGACAGGTTCAACAGAGGTCCACGACACCCCCGACCCATGTCATACCAAGTCTGTTGGCAATTCGACTGATATGAAAGTATCAACAGGCCAACGATAACGATGCCGCCGTCATCGCCAAGAAGAGGAGAGTGAACCTTTCTACGTATGCTAGCTGAAGTGCACGGAGGGAAAGGAGAAGTTTGATAGTGACAAAAAGAAAGAGAAGGTGAGGAAGCAATGCTATTGAACAAACTTTTTTAACCTCAGTCCGCAGTATTCCCCAAGAATAAAAATGACTACTATTTTCTTCCTTGAAATTTAAGTTTTGAGTGTTTCTTTTCTGCGATTTCATTTCTTTTAGACACGTTTTTTGGTCCTATGCAACAACAGGAAACACTGTTTACAGTTGAACCTTTTTCAAAGAAATCAATAGTGATGGGTCATTTCATATCCAAGAAGACAGCATGATTGGAGAATCAGTGCGTTTCCATTCCATGAACTATCTTTTTGACTCAGTCTTGAAATGGTAAACTCATTTTTAGCCCATTTGTAAACATGTTTTTTTTAACTAAAACATGCTTCTCTATACACATTAAACATTCATCTGTAAATTTCACATGGTTTGCATTTCTCAGCCACTAAAACTTAGATAATAGACCTCTGTTCAAGCCTCTGATTTGCAACTATTTTGAATAGCCTCAAAACAAATATTTTTGTAGGATTAAAATAATTTTTGCTATAAAGCAATTCCAAACAACGCAGACTTTATGTTCATGGAAAAGAAATCTAAAAAAAAGAAAAAATTTATTTAGGTTTTTTTTTTAGACTATTCCCTTTATTTATTGAATTACCCGCAAAAAATATCAAAACTATATTTTCTTCATTATATTCAATAATTTCTGATATATCAAACTAAAGGTATGAAAAAGTAACAATTGATTTTCTGTCTTATCTCTTATCCATTTATCTGCAAGCTAAAAAAAGACAAGTTTAAAACAACAGAAAATGGCATTTCTAATACCTTGTCAGAACACAAGATATCCACCATTGAATGATTATGGAATTTTATTTATCAAGTTCCAGATCATATAAATTTCTACTTCTCTTATGTCATTGAAGAGTCCATTAAAAAAGATGTGGATAATAAGGAGGAAATGATGTAGAACATTTATATATATATATTTACCAACCCCTATGCATAGGCAGAAAGTAACACAAGTTTAATTTTTTAAGCAGAGTTGAACATGTTTTCCTTCTAGACTGATTGCCTAACCAAAGCTAAAAGACCCATTCTGCCTTACTATTTAATCACACAAAAAATTTAAATATGAATGTATAATGACCACAATTCAAGAACAAAAATAATCATTTCCTATTTAGTCAGACTATATTTTTTTGGCAATTTCTCGAATTTTATTTTTGTCAACTCCTTTAATGTTCTGCACCTAGCTGGAGGGAGAATAATTGGATTCATACCTTTCCCAAGGGAAATGCAATCAGCCTCATTTCCTATCATGATAAGCATTACAACGGGCAACTCTGTTTTTCTTATTACATCAACCACTCAGCATAGACAGGATATGACACAAGGTCAATTTTTTTAAGCAAAGTTTAACAGGTTTCAAATCAGAGTTTTCCTTCTCCTGAACTGGTTGCCTCACCAAGGCTGAATACCTTAGCCTGTCCTACTAGTTAACCATAGCTGTAGGGAGAATGATATATATGAGTTAGCTGACCATAGTCGAGGGCCAACTGAAGGCTCATTTTTCAATAGCTACCACACTGAGGTGTAGGGAATAGTGCTACTTATTTCCCTGGATTACTCCATTTACCCTTGATGCAAACATTATAATGCTGAGTGTTAAGCAAGGGAACATCAAGTGCCATTTTTGAGTTTTTGGTACAACTCAGCTTGGGATTTAACCCTAGCCTACCAGACCATTGGTGAACACTGACCATAATGTCAATGGGCCTATATATATATATATATATATATATATATATATATATATATTATGTAGTTTGCAACATTTATAAATAAATAAGGCTCAATATCACTGATGGAGCATGTGTAAATCTAAATTAGAATTATGTAAACATGGAGTCCACAGTACTTGGTTACTGTCAGTTTCTAGCCAATGTGATGAGATAAAATTATTGTATAGACAAGAAAATAACAGTCTCCAAATGCTACAGACTGCGTCTACACTATCTTATTTTTTACGTCTATAAACATTCTAATAATTATATATATTCATATACACACATATACGAGTGTTCAAGAGACCAAGGTTCAATCCCAAAGACTCAAAAAATGGTACTTGATGTTCCCTTGCTTAACACTCAGCATTATAAGACAAGGATCAAGAGTAAAGTGATGCACTCCAGGGAATGGAGTAGCGCTCTATCCTACATCTTGGTGTAGTAGCTATTGAGAAGGGAGCCTTCAGGTCACCCTTGACTAAGGTCGCCAGCTTTACTTATATCCACACACAATTTTTATTAAAATTTAACATTAAAAGTCTTTTTAATCTGTAAACTCT
Source organism: Sepioteuthis lessoniana (assembly GCA_963585895.1). Lineage (NCBI taxonomy): Eukaryota > Metazoa > Mollusca > Cephalopoda > Myopsida > Loliginidae > Sepioteuthis > Sepioteuthis lessoniana. The sequence goes on along the minus strand of OY757905.1, from coordinate 58,222,693 downwards.
TCATAGTGATAAATGCACAAAAATGCAGAGCAATATCTGTTGAAATTATCACTTTAGTCAGAACAAGATATTATTATAGGGACCTGATTTATCTACCCTAACCCCTTTGCTTATAATGGTCAGTTATCTGTCCCAAATTTCTAGTTAAATTTTTTGCTCAGTCGCCCCCAGCCAACTGCTTCTCTGCAAATGAGTAAGACCCTCCCCCAACAAGTGTCCTGGATATAACATTAAACTATCTTATGGTGAGGTTCCAGTAATGCTGCAGTTTTGGGGAATGCAGAGTACCCCTTCATTGCCATCACTCCCAGGTCCACTCTGGCTCAGATTGGTAGCACCTGATAGGGTCCTATCTATGGGTTAAATTGAACTAAACTGTGTACTTATGCCAAACTGAATTGTTTGTAATAGAACTGTTTAGACATTTAACCGTGTGTAAATGAAAATCTGTACTTATACTAAACTGAATTGTTTGAAGTTTTATCAAAATGACTTAATTCAGCATTAAATGACTCAAAAAGGGTTGACACACCATAAAACAAAACCAACCAACCAACCAACTTGTTGATTGTTTTTGTAGCAGGTGTTTTATAGTTACAATAAAAACGAAATGAACATATTCAGTAGAGTATGTATTTTTTTTCTTTTCTCAGCTCCGATATAAAATTAATTACATACATCCACACACACAAAGGTAGGTTAAACTGTACTATTCATAATGTCCTAACAAAATCACAATATATTTCAACTGTAAAAAATATACAAGATGTAAAACAAGATAAAAACTCATGACTCAGTTTCATTATTAGGTTGGTTGATTGTTTTTGTAGGTTATTTAATGCCAAATCCATTTTTATGCAAATAGTTCTATTTCAAACAATTCAGTTTAGCATGAATACACAGTATAATTGTCAAAAACATTTCAATTTCAAACTATTCTGTCTATTCAAACAGTTCGAATTAAGCTAATTAGTATTAGTATGAGTACATATTTTTTTACACACAGTTAAATGCCAAAACAGTTCTATATTAAACAATTCAGTTTAGTATAAGTAGAGTTTCAATGCCAAAAACAGTTCCATTTCAAACAATTCAGTTTAGCATAAGCAAGCAGTTTAAATATAAGTACACAGTTTAATTGTCAAAAATATTTCTATTTCAAGCTATTCAGTTTAGTCAAACAGTTCTAATTCAAACAATTCAGTTTAGCATAAGTATGCAGTTAGTTCTAGTTAACCCATAGATAGGGCCCTATCAGATACTACCAATCCGGGCCAGAGTGGACCTAGGAGCAATGGCAATGAAGAGGTGCTCCACATTCCCCAAAGCTCAAGCATCACTGGAACCTCACCATCAGATTGTTTGGTGTCATATCTAGGACACTTATTTGTGTGAGGGGACAGTTTTACCCCTCTGCAGAGGTGCAGTCGGTGTATTCTACAGCCCCAGCCAACTGGGCAATCATTATTAGGATCATCAAATAAACTTGTTTGACTATATATATTGTACACACACACATACCCTAATGAAGGTCTAAAAACTGAAACATTTAACGATGGCAAATATTTCTACAAATAAAATCATTCTCTGAAGACCTTGTGTTTTTTTTATCTCAAAACATTTTCATACAGTCAATTTTATTTCTAGTTTTTCCCATATATATATATATATATATTGTATTTCTACATCTACATTTTTATATTTAGAGAAGATTATTTGTGTACAATCTTTGAAGTTATTAATTTTTTACATCAACTGAACAATTATGAATTCAATTTACTTTTTCTTCAAATCTTTTTATAAGTTTAACAACTAGAAACTGATAATTGAAGCTGCCAAACACCAAATATTACATTTTAATACCATGGGATTTCAGGTGATAAAAGCTTAATAAAGATTTTAAGCTGTAAAGATCAGTGAAAGAAAATAATCCTACCATTCTCAATCTTTTTCCAGTGTTCAAATTAGATTTGACATGTTACTATTTTAATACATTCAACAATCCAGGACCTGACTTGTTAATAATACAGTTCCTAATTTTTATGCACCAAATTCATTACAAATAGATTAAAGATTAAGCAACATAAGTAAAGCGTAAGTTGCATACAATATTTATAGAATGTATATTTTTTAGTATATATCATTTGAACAGAGCACAGCACTAAACATAAATCTTACATAGTGAAAGTGAAAGTAGGTTTGATAATGAAAGTAGATTCAAAAGTGAAAATATAATCAATAAATGGGTTGATGTTCTGCACCCAACAGAAATAAATATAAAAAGGAAAAAAAAAATCATTATTCAGCAAAATGACATTTACCAGGTCAACGGAATGCTGAATAGTAAATCTGTTTTTATTTTTTATAGCTTTTGTTGTCCAGGATGCCAAAGAAAATTTGAATAACAACAAAGCTTCCGATCAGAATAGATCCGTTATTCTGCAGCACAAAGAAAAAATATTTTCTTTTTATTTCTTTATAACATTCTTAAGCCATTTAATGTCAGAGAAGACAAATGAGGAGTAACCACATGGGCCAAATTTAATCCACTCGCAAAATAGTTAATTTTTTTTTTTTTTGCCTTGAACTGACTTTTAGTTTTATGAAAAACTTTTTTTACTTTTAGCATTTAAAAATAAAATGGCTACACTTATAAGAATAGAACTCAGTTTGAGTGTGAGAGTTTGTATTATGAGATTGAATAGTTATTTGGAGACTTCAATTTTGGGTAAAGGTCATTTTATGATTATTGGTAATCAATGGTTCAGATTAGTATCCTCAAATTTGAACATCAGTATATTCCAGCCAAAATGTTCTGACCTGTTTTATAGTGCATCTCCACTTGTAAGCTTTGAACAGAATAACTGATATCATCGGCTATATGTGTTTCGTTAAATAGATTTTTTTTTCTTCTGTCATGACTAAGATGCTACAAACGTAGGGTGATGTTGTATAAAAATGGTTTCAAGGTTTTTATTATTGTAGCTTGAGTACCTTAAACAGTCCTTGATTATTATCAAGGATATAAGTTGTGTTTGAAAGACAGAAAACTATGGTGTTATCAAGGACACAAAACATCTGACTTTTAACTCCTAAATTTCCAATACCAACAACTCCAGCTCCTCTGGTTTTGAAATGGCTGTAATTGACTAGATGTTTCATTTTCTGCTGACTTTATAGCATGAATGTTTCCTTCAAATTCTTTTTATATTTCTTAATGACTTGGTTCAAAACAGTGTTTTTCAACATTTTCTTCCCTTTGGCTCATTTTTGGTGTAAAAAAAAATTCAGACCTACACAACCACAAATAGAAATTCTTTGTATCAGGAAATAGATTTTGTTTTGGTAAATAAAATGTAAGAGAAAATATAAATCCTGACTAATGACTACACTTCTCCTTGTGTCTGTCTGTCAGCTAGTTAAATTAAACTTTCAAACCTTGGTTCAACTTGAGGCATAAGTCTCGTCTCTTTTCAATCTGCAATAAATTATTTCTTTATGAGTTCATCATTTGCTGTAGAAAATCTAGTCAACTCCAGGTTCATTTTAAAAATTTCTCAGGCCCATGTTGAGAATCCCTGGTTAAAAGTGATATTTCTTTTCTAACTTTTAAAAAGGAATAAAAGAATTCCTTAAAAAATCTCATAAAATGAATATGAATGATTACATCGACTTACAGAGCATATAAGATTGACTTTTACTCTATGTTGACAACACAATCTTGTAAAATATTAATAGTTATGGTTATAATAAAATATCTATAAATGAAACGAATTTCAGTTTTAACCCATAAGGAGTTGAAATTCCAGTACATAAACCAACCAATCAGATTAGAATAAATCAGATCTCAGAGGTAAGAAAACATCATGATTGGTGATTTTTTTTTATTGTGGAAATCAAAATAAAATTGTATGTCTAAGTTGCTTAGTTACCTCCCATCTCATACATCATTCAAGTAAGACAAGCATAACATGTTGGGTACGGCTGATGAAGCAAAGATGAACAGATAAATGACATCCTCCTCTGGACTCCTACACACTGACACACCAGTGTTAGCCGACCAGCAAAAACTTGAGAACTTGCCAAGAGTGATGACCAAAGGGATGGATAGTGAGAGATATTCAAAGGAAACCATGCCGTTGGCATCCCATGATGAACATGATAAATAACATGTTGTGTAGATTTTGGGGGGTTTGGGTTTGGTTGCATTTTATAGTATAGCAAGCATTGCAGGTTATTAAAAGCAAACTCTTCTTTATACATATATATTAAATATATATGATTTATAAACCCATTTTGTAGATGACATTTTAAAATGATCCCGAGCTCATTTTTTTGCACACAGTTAACTGGTTTCAAGTATTCTTATCTAACATGAATAATTGTATTTACTATTTAACTCCACACCCCCTAGAGCTCCAGTACTGGAGCCTCACCATCAGATTGTTTAGTGTCATTTTCAGGACACTCATTTAAGGGTGGGGAGGGGGTCTTACCTCTCTGCAGAGATACAGTCGATGGATTCTACAGACCCAGCTGACTAGGCAACAATTTTTTTGGATTATATTTATTTGCTAGTTTTTGTACTAGTGTCTTTCATTTTTTTTTTTTCTACATTTTTTAGACAAAATTATATGAGTACCAAAAATAAAAAAGAGAGAAAAAAAACTTATTTCATTTATATTTTGTTATTACTTATTTCATTAAAAAGTCAAGTATGCCATGAAATTAAAGCTTTATGTCCAAACCAATGAACAAGGGCAGTTAAAGCCCTTGAACCAACATAGTGCTGCCAAAAAGTGAAAAAAAAGTTATTTGCATCTTCACTGTCTTCAACTCCAATGGAATTGCTCAGTACTAACTTCATCAATCCTTACTAAGCAGTATCATCATCATGTCATGCTGCTCACATGGATTTTTCTATCTCTTTCTCACCATCCGTCCCTATCATTCATTGCTTCCAGCAGGTCTTCCAGGGCATTGTAAATCTTAGCTGCTATGGAAGTAAGGGTTATAGCCCAGTAGATCTTGGCAATTCCGAGGTCACATTTCTTGGGGAAAGGAAGGATGCAGCCCTTTGTCCATCTGTCTATTGTGTTCTGGTTATATAAAGCGTTGCAATGTCAGAGCAGTATGTCAACGAATTTCTTTGCCTTCTATACTTCTGGAAGTATTTCATCAAGACCAGCAGCTTTCCTGTTTTTAATTTTTGTTAGGCCTACATTGAAGAGTTTTTGCGTAAACTGTCCTAGTTTAATATCTAGTTGATTATCGATGATTTTTGTAATAGGTTCATCAGTAACTTTTTCTTGACTGCTAATGTCTCACAGGGAACTATATTTTGCTCTTAGTTTGGTTGGTATGCATTCTGCTGCTGCTGCTTCTATGTAGGCATTGACAAAGTTCTTGTATTTGTCATTCAGAGTCAGTGTTTCTGCTATCTCCTGAAGTGCATCAAATTTGTTTCTTAGGGTTATCATATATTTATCACTAATATCTCTATTGTTAAACATGGACCAGTCATAATGTGCAGTCTTGGGTGTATGTGATGCATTCCTGTGTAGGCCAAATATATCTTTGCCATGACAATTCGGTGGTCGGAAGACACTCCTTCAAAAGAGGAATATGCCTTACAATTCAAAGTGCTGTTGGTTCATTTCTTATTTATAAGGATATATTCTATCGGTGCTTTAGCATTATTTGCAAAGGTATAGGTCCATAGTTTTTCCTTCCTTTTCTAAAATTTAGTATTAAGGCATATGAGTCTATTTTCTAGTATGAAATCTGTTTGACGAGTTGTGTAAGCTGAATTTGTGGTCTATGTTTTTACCTATTTGGGCATTCATGTCTCCTCCGAGTGAATATAAATTATATATTTGTTTGCAGAAGATCTGATCAGTTCTAACATAGTGCTACCAAAGAGTGAAAAAGAATGACTTGCCTTAGATCAAACCCTATGTTCAACTTCAATGGAATTGCTTGGTGCTAACTTTATCAATCCTCACTAAGCAGTACAGTAAACATAGATTATTGTACACTGGTTTACTGAAGTTCAGATAAGCTCCAACAAAATGCTGTTGAAGGCTGAATTGGAAAAAGAATAAGAGCTCTAAAGATCCCTTGGTACCATTATCCACAAAATAAAATATGCAAATATATATTGATCTTGTAGTTTCAGTTGAACTAAATTCTAACAAATGATACATATTTTAAGTATCATATAGATGATTATAGTATATTTTTGTATTATCTATTGCAAAGGCAACAACAGGATTTATATGTAATAAAATTGCAAATCATTCTTTCTAACTAAAATAGCTCCTCTTAATTTTTTTTATTTTGTAGAATTTCTATCAGTCTGGTAGTCCATATAAATTGCTATGTACTGTTAAGTAATTATATTTAGTATATTTATTAAATTTAGTTGGGACTTTGTGAGGCTTTTCACCATCAAAAAGGAAACTTTGTAAAAGATTCTTCCTACAACATTTTTTAAAAATTATTAATGCTGTCAATTTTTTTCAAGTAATTTTTGTGGAATGAGACTTAAAAAAGAATGACAACCTTTAAATCAAAGTATAAAAAATCTGTCTCCAATTGGCCATGTTCAACCAAATTTTTACAGAAATCTGAATATTCAATTAAAATAACTAGTCTATATAGAAAGATTTTTCCCTCGGACCAAAGAATTGAAATCAAAATTCAATCTTTAATCAATAAGCTATGGATATATGACATTATAAGTTAAATTAAAATTGGAGAAGATTAAAAGTAATTCAATTTTTAATTGCAGAGGGGTGAGGGGTGCTGGAAGTATCTTTGCTGGATATCACAAAAATACACTTGTTGTTTAAAATCCTTTTTTTTTTTTCATTTACAATGCATACAAATTGAGTGCACAACATATTAAAACAAATTTAATCTAATCAAATTATTTCCCCTGCAGCCAGAAATACTTTATTCATTAGTGCAGATAAAAATTAAATCCAAGTAAGAGAGATGGAGAAGCAATAAAGGCAGTGAGCAATGATAAGAAAACATCAACCTTGCCTAAACCTACACTGTTTAAAATACAGTCAACACGAAAATGATATTGTTTTATTTCTTCAATCCCACTATCTGATAGAATTTGCTGTGTCACAGTGAAGCAGAAGTCAATAATATTGCCTAAAGCAAAATACCTTTTATATCAATGGATTCTAAAAGATTTCAGTTCTTTTTAAAATTTGTTTTTATTATACTCATGTTTTGTTTCTTTGTTTAATGGTATATCAACCTTTTGTGGCATATGCAAACCATCCTTGAAGAAAAATAGCAGTGATACTATTTAACCCATAGCTGGTGAGGATGAGGAAAGTTATAACTTTCCCAAGGTTATTAGTCTGAAAATGAACACAATAGTCTGACTGGAGTTTAAACAGACTTACTTTGAGAGTGGAGTTCAGCACATTAGCCATTACACTATGGGGATTCTCTCTCTATATTCATATGTGGATTGATTATTATGCATAGCAGGAATATATATAATTTTGCTAACTTTGACAAATTCTTATTTTCATCATCCTCATCATTAAAGCATGTTGACAGCATGGATTTCTACAACTCTCTCACACCATCAGTTGCTATTAGTCATCACTTTTGACAAGTCCTCTGGATGGCATTTATTGTCTGCACAGAACTGATGAATGTAATTTTTTGCTGGTTGGCCAACACTGGTGTGTTTATGTGTAAGACTTCATATGACAATGTTGCTAATGAATTCTTCCTTTCTTCTCTGGCAGTGCCCAACACGTCTTGCTTGAATGGTTTGTGTGATGGGAAGTAAGTGGCCTTACAGCTGCTGTTTTATAGGGTGCTGCTTCTGGAATTAAATGAAAACAGCATGCATCATCCTTGTGCTGTTCCTGTCTAGCTTTTTCTCTAGGTGTTTTGTTTGCGTCCAAGTGGTGCATCCACACAGTAGTACTGATATAGCTACTGATTAGAAAATCATTTTTATGATGTTTATTTCCTATGATATTATTAAAGGTTGTTCTTTTACTTCTGTCTCATCCTGTATGTAAGCCATGTAAGGTTTTAAACTAAGATATTGGGAATGGATTTAAATTTTTCTTTGTTTATCATCTTTGAGCTCATTAATCTTGGGATTATATGCATTAAGAACTGGAAGACTTTTCTAGAAAGCATAAAAAGAAGTTTTATTGCTTCATGAATTCACTTACTTGACACTAGATTTTAACGAGAAATTCAAATTATTTTGGGATGCTACAAATTCTTGAGGAGAACAAGTTTATATCTTTTCTGTTAGAATCACATTATTCTCAGAGCATATATATATATATATATATATATATATATATATATATAGTAAAGAAGTACTTGTGGCATAACATTTATTGTTAGAGGAAATTGACCTGGTAACCTGAGTTCAAACCCTAAACAAGTCTGTTTGCATTTTCATATCGCACTTATACCCTTGGGAAAGGTATGAATCCAATTATTCTTTCTCCAACTATAAATAAAAAGATAGGATTTTATCATTTATAGTTGAATATACATTGAATATACCCAAGACTCAAAAATGGTACTTGAAGCCTCCTTGCTTAACACTCAGCATTATAAGGTAGGGAACAAAGGTAAAGTGGATCAATTCAGAGAAAAGAGTAGCATCCTCTCCTACACATCAGTGTAGTTGCTAATAATAAAAGGGATACTTCAGGTTGCCCTTGACGATGGTCTACAACTTTACTTACTTTTGTACATTGAGAATGAAAATTATTGGGTATTACTTATTACTGATTTCGACACCATCATAACTGTAACTAATAAAAAAACCCTAGTTTGATTAAAAAAATATACTTTGTATACAGAATTGTGTACTTATAACTCGATTGTTACATCATATTTTTGGTTGTCGAGTTTTACTGCAGCGAAGTTTGGTAAAAATAAGACCTAATAATATCTGTTTTGATTGTATAATGTTCCACTAAAATCCTTGTATCTTTGGTTCTGAAGAAAATCAAGTCTTTATAAAAAAAATTGGTATGCATGTATTTATATATATATATATATATATATATATATATGATTCGGCACAAACCATCAATAAAAAGTAAAGCAAGTAAAATAGGCAATCTTTGTCGAGGGTGACCTGAAGGCTTCCTTTTCAATAGCTACAACACTGAGGTGTAGGGGAGGGTGCTACTCCTTTCCCTGGATTGCTCCACTTTACCCTTGATCCTTACCTTATAATGCTGAGTGTTAAACAAGGCAGAATCAAGTACCATTTTTTGAGTCTTTTGTATGACTCGACCTGCGATTGAACCCAGGTTTCCTGGACCATTGGCGAACACTCTACACATTATGCCAATGACCCAGTAAACCATCAATGGTAAGATACAATTATCACAAAGCTTCTTAAAGAAATGAATGATATGCAAATAGCTAAAACTAAGTACATCCTGGATTATAAAGAAAATCATGGGAAGGAGACCAAGGTTAAATAATCTCTCCTAAAAAATTTGTATGCTTTTAATGGAAATTGTGCTCGAAGGAAAAATACTATTTAATAAGTTTTCTGGATTTGAATAATTAGCTAAATAAAAGACTGAAGTTGGTAGCTAAGTGTGGCTATAAAAGCGAATATTTCCTTTGTGATTTGGCATCTGACCGAGTCATATTACTTAGTACATTAACCACATAAGTCATCTAACTTAAAAAGAGTGTATATTTGTTCAGTTGAATCTAACATAAATCAGATATGTTAAATACTAGCTCACCTAAGCATCAATATTGTGAAACTCCAAGTTGTGAGTTTTTATTTTATTTTATACTTGAAAAATATTGTGTACGTGTGTGTGTGTGTGTTTATATATGCATATGTGTGTGTGTGTGTGTCTGTGTGTATCATAAGTTGTGTAAGGAGTGGAATCCTTACTATATGACTCATTGTAGAAGATTTGTGTCAGACAAAAAAAAATTCATTACATTTCTCTTTTAGATATATATGGCGTGCATCTATGTATTTACCCTCCCCTTCCACACAAGCAAGATGTGACACAAGGTCAATCTTTTAAACAATTTTTAACAGGTTTAAATTCAATATTTTCCTTCCCCTAGACTGGTCGCCATATTAAGGTTCTGCCCAACTATTTACTCATAGTTAGCAGAGGAATAGTTGAATTCATACCTTTCCTCAGGGTATTAGTGCTATAGGAAAATGCAAACAGCCTCATCTAGGATTTGAACTTGTATCACCATAGGTTTGGTTGGTTTCTTTGTTTAATGGCATATCAACTCTTTTTAGGTTATTTAATGCCAAAGCCATTCTCCTAGAAGAACAGTAGTGGTACTATTTAACCCATAGCTGGGAGGATAAGGGGGTTCATACCTTTCCCAAGGGTATTTGCCCAAAAGTGAACATAATAGTGCGACTGGAGTACGAACTCACGTACTACGATTCCGCAGTCTATCGCTTTAACTATTACACCACGAAGATACCCCATTGTATCACCATGTCCATTTCCTACAACAATAACTATTACACTACAAGCATCTCCACTTGAGTGTGTGTATGTGTGTGTGTGTGTCATCATGGTTATAAAAAGTCTTTTCTCAGTCTATGGTAGAATTTTAAACAATCCCAAAACCTGTAAAATAGAGAATAATAGGCCTTTTTCTGTTAAACTGGTCTATGATATGTCAGTAAGAATGTTGTCCTTCTCCTAAAATGAATGTTGTATTGAAGCTAGATGCTCAGTCTATATAAGTATTTTAGCAAAAACTAAGAGATGGGTGAATATACATTTATCCAACCCTTCTACCATGAGAAGGATATGACAAAAGGTCAATTCTTAAGCAGAATAAAACTGGTTTGAATTCAGAGTTTCTCCTTCTCCTAGACTGGTTGCCAAGTTTAAAGAGTCCAATCTTCTCTACTATTTACTCATAGCAGGAGGGAGAAAAATGGATTCATACCTTTCATAAGGACATCTGAGATGTGGATGTGTGCAGGGGATAGATTAATGTGTTTCCCAAGGGAATTAATATTTATGAACACAAATTTGGAATTTGAACTTTGTTTACTGATTCAGTTTTTCGATCTTATAATTCATGTCATCCCTACCACATCTCCAAATCGGTGTGCATGTGTAGGGGTATCTCATAAAGAAAGAGAGAATGAATGTTTGATTAAAAAGTATTGAGACTTAATCTTGATCCTTTTAACCTCAGCAGCAGTATTCATGCTGCCAACTAGAAATATATATACCCAGGTGGATGGAATATCAGCCATCGATTCTCCACTTCTACGACCAATAAAATGCTGCTATCTTATATATGATTTTATTATTTCCAAATACATTTTAAATTGTCTAAAGAATGTTGTGAGAGTTTAACAGCCTGTAAAATGTTTACATAACATTTTGCTTTTCCACCTTTTTTTTTTTAAGTCAGGAGCCATGGATGACAGGCCAATGGTTGTGTGCAGCTCAAGGTTCTAACAGTGGAACTTAAATAGACATGCACAGCTTAACATCTTATAAAATGGCAAAGTCTGAATGAGTAAGTGCCAATTTCTGATATTTTTTTATCAAAAGAGAAGGATCAGAAGTGTTTCATCCTGATGGAATAAGTGTGTTGAAAGCCAAGGAACTATTTTGAAGAAAATTAACATTTCATTCATTGTTAATTTTTATCTTGGTGAATACAGGTTCATTCTATATACTTTTTGAATATGCCTCATAAAATTTTCTTATATTTTGATACAGAATGATTTTGTTGGCTGGTTAGGTTTTATGGCCTATCAACCCTTGTAGGTTATTTAATGCCAAATCCTATATATATATATATATATATATATATGGTAACTATATAAGATTTGTAAATGCATAATTTGTAAATAAAATTTTTAAATGAGCCAGAACTCATTGCCTGTACACAGTTAAATGGATATACATACATTATTTGTAAGTGAATAGTTTGAAGGTAATTTTTTTTTTTGAAAAGTTAGACCAAATTTGTTGGCACACAATTAAGAATTGCTATTGTTTGAACACAGTTAAATGGTTTCAAGTATTGCTATCTAACACTAATAATTCTATTTAGTATTAATCATTTGTTTACTCACAGTGAATTAGTTACAAGTACTACTATTTAGCACTAATAATTCAATTGAACCCTATTCATTCATTTGCCTACAATTAAGTGGTTCCAAGTATTGTTATATAATACCAATAATTCAACTTTTGCACTCAGTTTGATAGTTTCAAGTACTGTTATTCAACACTAAAAATTCTATTCAACATTACTCATTCATTTGCACAAAATTAAATGGTTCCAAGTATTGCTATGTAACGCTAACAATTCAATTCAACATCAGTCATTTGTTGGCACACAGTTAAATGGTTAAACAGTTCTATTTGACCCATAGATGGGGCTCTAACAAGTACTACCACTCTGAGTCAGGATGAAACTGAGAGAAATGGCAATGAAGAAGTACTCCACATTCCCCAAAGTTCCAGAACTAGAGCTTCACCATCAGATGCAGTTCAGTGTCATATCCAACATACTCAACTGGAGAGGGGATGTTACCCCTCTGCAGAGATGCAGTCAGTATTTTCTTTAGCCCCAGCTTTTAGGGTTGGGAGTGATTCTGATTATCTATAGTAATTAATCACTTGATTATTACTTTCTTGAATGTCTCATTTGGAATTCACAGTGGGTTTCTCTTGATTTTGGAATCTGTACAGCTTCTTATAACAATGAACTGAAACAAACCAATTTTACTGTTCTTTAATACTATTATATATTCCTTTGTCATACATCAAGACAAGCCCTAGAGCTCAATCTTGAAATTGCCTGTTTTGTATATTAAATATTTTCATGAGAATTCATTTGAAAAGGAAGAAAAAAAAGCAAAGGTTATAACTAGGCATCACCAGATGACCTTGCAAATCGTTAATATTTTAAGAAACAGCCTGAGTGACCTAAAAAGGATAATTTATGATTAAATTTCCATTTTCTAAGCAGGCTTTGTTTGATCTCCAACAGTTCAAGAATAAAATAAATGGGAGTTAAGCCTGGAAGTCTGACAGAAAGATAATGCAATATGATAAGCAAGGCAAAATAGAGGGTTGGAAAGGAAAATAAAAATGGAAGCTCTTAGTTGGTTGGGGATGAGAGAGAGAGAGAGAGAGAGAGAAAGAATCAGAAAAACAAAGTCTTCAATTTTTGCCATCCCCCTCATTCCAAACCAAAGGTTCCCTGGCTGTCTCCCCGAATAGTGGACACTGAGGATTAGAGAGCATGCAGTTTCAAATTTAATATTTCCTCATAGTTATCAACTTGATATTCTTTAAAACTCTAAAATATGCTCTTACACATAAACTAACTATAACAACAGTCTAAGGACAAAATGCTAGACAAACTTTGCATTAATAAAATGTTAAAATAAATTATGAAAAAAAAATAAAATAAATAAAATAAAATTCTATAGACTTTCTATAACTTGATTTTCAGCGACAGTTACCATATAGCTCTGGTACACTTAACAAAACCATTATAATTATCATAGGAAGTGGAATCAGTAAACTGAATTCAAATCTAAAATGAGGTTGGTTGCATATCATTTCATGCTAATGCCCTTAGGAAAATCCTCAGTCCATCTCTCCACCTTCTTTCTCAGCAATAGATAAAAAGAAGAGCAGACTGGGTTTTTTAGCTTTGGTAAAGCAACCAGTCTTAAAGAAAAAAATTCTAAATTTGAACCAGCTGTACTCTGTTTTAAAATTAACTGTGTTATATCCTGCTTGTGGTGAAGTGGTTGGGTAAATACGGATTATATAGCTCTGGAGTGAATGTACTAATTATCAAAGGAAAAAATCTTTTGCGGTTTTTGCCATATGTCAAGAAGCATGAATTCGTACTACTGATATGCTTTTTATAAAACTTATCAGCACAATTTTCTAAGATCATAAAAACTACATGAATGAATTTTTTTACAATTTCTGGAGATGTCAATTGCAGTCACAATTATAGCCCTTTTTTATTTCATTGATTAGATTGCATTAATATGTGTTTGCTGACAATCTCTTTCTTTCATATTTTGAATTCATTCCTATAGTGAAATCATTAGCAATGTATTTACATAAAAATAATTTTTAAAATGACTGTAAATTGTATTAAATCATTAAAAAAGATGCCATTAATTTCTCAGCAGAAGAAATTGAGTGAACTCATTTTTCAGTTTATTTTCATTATTATCCAAATCTCTAAAACAGTTGAAAGAAAAAAATTCTTCTTTTCAGGACTTTTTCTAACAAATCTAATTTTTGTTTTTTTTTATGAAAACCCATAAACAAAAGAATTTTTCTGAAATTTGTCTGCAGGTGGTCAGTTACTGGAATTCATATTTTGATTTATTTTTTTATTCGTTTTTTTAAATTATTGCTGCATGTTTAAAAAAAAGTTGAATACTTAACTACCATTAATTATAAACCCGAAGAGCCTCTAATGTAGAGTTGAATACTCACACATATTTGATTTGGTTGGTTGGTTGGCTGGTTCTTTAGGTTTTATGGCATATCAACCTTTGTGGGTTATTTAATGCCAAATCCAGTTTTATGCAAATAATCTATTCTCTTTCAAACAATTTAGTTCAGCAAAAGTATACAGTTTAATTGTCAAAAAATTTCTATTTCAAGCTATTCAGTTTATTCAAACAATTCAGTTTAGTGTAAGTATAGATTTTGTTTACACACAGTTAAATGTCAAAACAGCTCTATTTTAAACAATTCAGTTTAGTGTAAGAAGAGTTTTAATGTCAAAAACAGTTCAATTTCAAACAATTCAGTTTAGCCTAAGTACACAGTTTGTGAAAAACATTTCTATTTCAAGCTATTCAGTTTAGTCAAACAGTTCTAATTCAAACAATTCAGTTTAGCATAAGTGTGGAGTTTGCTTCTATTCAATCCATAGATAAGGCCCTATGAGGTGCTACCATTCCAGGCCAGAGTGGACCTAGGAGCAATGGCAATGAAGGGGTACTCCGCATTCCCCAAAGCACCAGCATCACTGGAACCTTACCATCAGATAGTTTGGTGTCATATTACCAGAACACTCATTGAAGGCACCTTACCCCTCTGCAGAAGTGCAGTCGGTGTATTCTACAGCCATAGCTGACTGGGCAAACACATATTTGAGAAGATTGTCTTAAATGGACAATATCTTAATCAATTCAGATATAAGCTATAATAAAACAATCTTCCAGTAGCAAAATCTTGATAATTTTAAAATTGAACCAATTTATTTGCTGAATTTTTTGATTAGATTGCATTAATTCATGTTTACTGACAATCCCTTTTTTTATATCGTGAACCCATTTTCATTGTAAAATAATTAGCAATGTATTTACATTATGAATATAATAGGCAAATGAGCAATGTTCATATAACCAAATGTAAATCCTTTTCTTTCTGATTTTGAATCATTTCTTTTTATTGTAAAATAATTTCCAATAATTTTTTTTGTTATAAAATACTTTAAAATTTTTTCTATAGTAAAACCATAAGCAATGCATTTACACACAATATATATATATATATTACATCCTTATTCTATCAATAACATTTATATTAACCCTCTCTGCACTGATTAAATCTAAATTTAGAAATACACCCCACAAACAGGTAATGTAACACACTAATCATAGGTTTTTGCAAATATCTTTTTACTGGCCAGTAAAAATAAAATGTTCAGCTGATGTCATTGGAAATGTGGAGATTTCTGGAAAGTATACCACAATCAAAAATGATCTAACTTGGTTCCTATATCTCAAGTGCACATGCTACGAAACCCTT
Organism: Sepioteuthis lessoniana; assembly: GCA_963585895.1. NCBI lineage: Eukaryota > Metazoa > Mollusca > Cephalopoda > Myopsida > Loliginidae > Sepioteuthis > Sepioteuthis lessoniana. Next base: position 58,206,836 of record OY757905.1, on the reverse strand, counting down.
TTCTAACTTGTAAAATATTACTTTGCAATATATTTACATTACCAGGGTTCAATCCCAGGTCGGGTCATACCAAAGACTTTAAAAATGGTACTTGATTACCCCTTGCTTAACATTCAGCATTATAAGGTGCATATCAAGGGTAAAGTGGAGCAATCCAGGGAAAGGAGTAGCACCCTCCCCTACAGCTTGGTAGCCATTGAAAAGAGAGCCTTCAGGTCACCCTTGACGAATGTCGCCAACTTTACTTTTCACTACATATATAATAGCTTTACTTTATGACAGTTATTTTTCTCTGCCTCCCACCAGACTGGACTTGACCCGAAGGTCAAAGACCCGAAAGTCAGATTATAGTAGGCATTAAGGGAAGGGAAGGGAAGGTCAGACCCGAGCCGAGGCTCAAGCCCTACTCGTCTATGCTGGTCATCAGCCCACTTAGAGCAATGTGGGCCGGAGGAGCCTAGCTGGACATGGACCAAAACACGGGTCTAAGGAACAGATGCCTGATTATAGCTTAAACTGGACAGCAAGATCCAGCGCTATACAAAGGTGACAAACGTCTCAATGTTGCAGCTCATCCACCCTAAGGTAGCTCAGGCAAAGCCGGGGGCCCTTCAGCCTCAAGTCAGCCTTTGCTAGATAATACCAGCTGGGGGCAAAGCTAACAGCAAATTAATGCTGTCGACCTCGTCCATCGCTTTACTCTATGACATTTGTCTTATTTTGCCTGGTTTTTCATGTATTTCTTCAGGGTGAGCACACAAATATTCTTGGTGTGGAGTGAATGACATCTTAGATTTCACTGCCCTCAAGCTTGGGAAAGAGTACACAAAGATTCTGCTGATAGAAAAAAGAAATATTTTGAGAAATATGTGATGTCACCATATTTATAAACATATTCCAATAAGTTTTGATGTTACTTGAAATTGAGGAGCATTTTTGTGCTCACTAGAGAACAAAATAATTACTAATTCATTTTCATCATACTTAAGAATCCTGTATGCCGTTTTGAACAAATCTTAGAAGCAGCACCCAACAAAGCAGCAACAGTGTAGCCACTTGCCTCCCCACAAACCATCCAAGATAAACAAAACATGTTGGTCACTATTGGTGAAGCAGGGGCTCATAAGCAACATTCTTCTGTGGACTCTTACACATGGACACAACAGTTTTGGCCAACCAGTAAGGACTTACATTAGCTCTGTGTGGACACTGGATACAATCTAGAGGGCCTATCAAGAGAGATGGCTGATAGGGATTGATGGTGAGTGTGTCAAGGGAATCCATGTTATTAGCACAACTATAATAATGAGCCCAAATTTGCCATTAATTCCATACCTCTTAGATACAAACCTATCAAATGTATTACCATAACCAAGCATGCAGGCTGAAAACCATACACTTCATCCTTGAATGGCAGGACATTAGAATTAACATAATACTTCAATTATGAATAATACAATAGTAATTTTAATGAAGACAAAGATGGTAGACTTTTTTGGCACTGATATTTTTATCAACCAGATGTTGGCATAATGGTTAGAGTGTTCACCAATGGCCAGGGAGACCTGGGTTCATCCCCAGGTCGGGTCATACCAAAGACTTTAAAAATGGTACTTGATGCCTCCTTGCTTAACACTCAGCATTATAAGGTATGGATCAAAGGTAAAGTGGAGAAATTCAGGGAAAGGAGTAGTGCCCCCTATACCTTGGTGTAGTAGCTATCGAAAAGGGAGACTTTGGGTCACCCTCGACTATGGTCACTAACTTTTATTTTTACCAATATATGAAAGCATGTATACTTGGAATTGCTTGCAAAAAGATGGATATTCATATTAATTCCTGATAAATGAAAATCCATTTTTTTTTTTATGTTCAATCCATGGACAGAATTTTTTCGACCTGTTTAAACAAATTTTAAGCCAATATTTTGAGTTAATATTTTCGAGAACAATATTAAATGATCAACTTCTTGAATTCTTATTATATTTGCTATATATAACCCATTAGGCAACAGGTCTAAAAGTTCATTTACATTTTCCTTATTTTTTACTAAAATATTACATTTTTCCAGAAACTTGAAAATATATCTATACAAAGGTGAACAAAGACAAATAGGAATATTTCTTTGTAGTCATTTATTTTTGGATTGTTCTCAACTTGTTTTGACTTGAGGTTATCTTCATGAGAAAAAGTTTCAGCAAGGAGAGTTTTTGATTAGTTGATATGTTATAAAAGAAGCAATAAAAAATGAACTGGTGATGTAGTTTCATCATTCATAGAATGAAAATAATTTTTTTTCTTTTATATATATATATATATATATATATATAAAAATGTAGTTTGCTATATCTATCAATAAAGAAAATTCAATATTGGTAGTAAGTAAGTAAAATTGGTAACCTTAGTCGAGGGTGACCCAAGAGCTACTACACCGAGGTGTAAGAAAAGGCACTACACCAAGGTGTAAGGAAAGGCACTACTCCTTTCCCTGGATTGCTCCATTTTACCCTTGATCCATACCTTATAATTCTGAGTGTTAAGAAAGGCGGCATCAAGTATCATTTTTTTAACCTTTGGTATGACTCGACTGGAGATTGAACCCCAGTCTTCCAGATCAAGCACTCTACTCATTAGGCCAATAGCCCAGTACTAGTAAAGTTAGCGACAGTAGTCAAGGGTGACCCGAAGTCTCTCTTTCCAATATTGACTACATCAAGGTGTAGGGAAGGGCGCTACTCCTTTCCCTGGATTTCTCCACTTTACCGTTGATCCATATCTGATAATACTGAGTGTTAAGCAAGGAGGCATCAAGTACCATTTTTTTAAGTCTTTGGTAAGACTCAACCTGGGATTGAACCCAGGTTTCCCAGGCCATGGGCGAACACTCTAACCATCATGTCAATGTCTGGTATATTATTAGTGATAGATCATATATATCTTTAAGTTAGGTCAGACTTGATGCTGAATCAACAGTGCTTAGTGTGATGATTGTATAGGCAAGAAACTGACAGACATCAAGCACTGCTGACTCTGCCTACACTACCCTAACTTTATATATATATATATATATATATATATATATATATATATATATATATATATATTACTGTTAAGATTTAAAGATGAAAGTGCCAATAAGTCATAAAATCTTTACAGTGCTTGATATACACAAATATAGACCAATATGAGAATATGTTATCAATAATAAAAAATACAAGGCAGGATAAAAATTCATGACTGAGTTTCATGGCTATGATCATCATAATATCACCAGTTCTGCAGGAAAATTGAAAAACAAGAGACTAACTCAAACTATAAAAATGTACAGAAGTTTTATTGAATATGTCACATGTGTAGATTATCAGTTCACCTGCTGATCATGGTTGTGAAACTTTACACTGCCTTACAGTCTTTATGATTGCTTATATATATATATAAGTAAAGTTGGCGACATTTGTCGAAGGTGACCCGAAGGCTCCCTTTTCGGTAGCTACTACACCAAGGTGTAGGGGTGGGTGCTACTCCTTTCCCTGGATTGCTCCCCTTTGCCCTTGATCCTTACCTTATAATGCTCAGTGTTAAGCAAGGTAGCATCAAGTACCATTTTTTTTGAGTCTTTGGTATGACTCAACCTGTGACTGAACCCAGGTCTCCCGGACTATGGGCGAACACTAACCATAATGCCAATGCCCGGTATATATATATATATATATGTATATACACACACACACACACACAGAAAGTAATATATATATATATATATATATATATATATATATATATATATATACACACACACACACACAGAAAGTAATATATATATATATATATATATATAATGAATGTATGATGATATTGATTAGATTTTCAATTATATTTCAGGTAAATTTTAAATTAATTTTTCAGAGATGTGGTCTAGTAGGTCATCAATACTCAAAAACATTGGGAGAACAAGAAAAAGACTGTCAGCCAAAATGTCCAAAAAGACTCACAACTCAATCAGGATTCACTGAGTTCCATCCAGGAGGCTTAAAGACTTTAAGAGAGGACACACAAGGAATCAATAAAAATGGTAAAGAAAGAGAATGATCCAAAATGGCAATGAGGTGATGGGGGAAAATCTGGTTCGGTAGAGGGAGTGGAGACTACAAGCTGATATCTGGCTTTTGTTAGCTCTGTGGATGAGAGTAGGGGTGTTTGAAGATGAGGAGTGGATGGATGAGTTTCAGGGCTAGGGTTGGTAAGAGGCAGCTAGATGAAGGTTGGTAGTTGGGATATGGAAAGGAAATATTCCATTCAGCCTATGGAAAACTACCTACCCCACCTCCCGGGGGTGGGGAAATAATTGAGGCTTGCATTTGTTGTTTCTCTTGTTTGTTTTGGTATTCAATTTGAGGATTTTTTTTCTCTTTTAAATCTATGTTAGCAAATTGTGTTTAGCTGTTAGAAAAGAATGTTGTTGACAAAGATGAGAAAATGTCCATAGCAGGGCGAGGGTGTGTTAAAAAAAAAAAAGATGGGAGGAAAATGGATTATAGGAGTTTCTAATGGGGTTGGGTCTGGGGGTTAATTATAGAATAAAACTAGAGTAAAGTCAAAAATTAAATTTAAAAAATACATAAAGGAAACAAGAAAAAAAAAATGGAAAGTAGAATAAAGGTGGGAGAATATGAGAGAAAGAAAAATGAAGACAAAGAGAGAGAGGAGAGAAGAGAAAGAATGCAAGAGGAAGAGAGAGAATAGGAAGAGAGGAGAGCAAGAGAAAAAGAGAGGAGGAGAGACCAAAGAATGAGAGAGTGAGTGAGTGGAAGAGTGGAGAAGCAAACAGAAGTTTAGAGGAGAAAGGTAGAGAGAAAGAGGGAGAATTGGAGAAAAGTAAAGAGATAAAGAAAAAAGTGGAGAGGGAAAAGAGAAAAGAGGAGAGAGATAGAGAGAAGAAAAGTAGAAAGAGGAAGAAAAGAAAAATAGAGAAGTTGAAAGAGAGAAAAAAGTAGAGAGAGAGAGAAAAGAAAAGTTGAGAGAAGAAGAGAAGAAAAAAAAAGTAGAGAGAGAGAAGAGGAGAAAAAGAGGAAAAAAGAAGAAATCAAAGCAAAGAGTGAGAGAGAGAAGTGGAGCAGAGAGAGAAAGAGGAGTGAAGCAAAGATTGAGAGAGAGAGAGGAGGGAAGCAAAGAGTAAGAGAGAGGAGGGAAGCAAAGAGTGAGAGAGAGGAGGGAAGCAAAGAGAAAGAGAGAGAGAGAAAGGAGTAAAGCAAAGTGAGTGAGAGAGAGAGAGGAGTGAAGCAAAGATTAAGAGAGAGAGAGAGAGAGAGAGAGAGAAAGGAGTGAAGCAAAGATTAAGAGAGAGAGAGAGAGGAAGGAGTGAAGCTAAGATTAACAGAGAGAGAGGAAGGAGTGAAACAAAGATTAAGAGAGCAAAGCAAAGAGTCAGAGAGAGATGAGGAGCAAGCAAAGAGTGGAGAAGCAAAGAGGAATAGGAAATGTGATGAGAGAGAGAGAGAGTTTATTTGACAAAGCGTTGAAAAAATAAAAGGAGTAAAGAAATAGTAAACAAAGAAATGAGGATTGAAATAACATGGAACGAATGGGAGACAAATAAAGAAAGAAAAAGTGAAATACTCAGTGTGCAGTTAATAGAGAAAGAGAGAAAGCTTAAAAGCAAAAAAAAAAAAAAAAGTCTAACAGTGAATAAAGTGAGAAGTAAAAAATACAGGGTATACTGTAAACCTTGACCTGTACCAATATTTCCTTCGTCCAAGAAATCAATAATACTAAGAAAGAGAGAGAGAGATGGGATTAGAGAGGAGACGGTTAATATTGAGAGAAAAGTAGAGAAACGGTGGCTAAAAGAGAAAAAGAGTTTTTCCTTACTTAGAAGATTGTATTACAACAATCTTGGCATAACACAAAATTTATTTCTCTATATTTAGCCCAGTGCATGACTCAAGTGAGCTTAGTAAATATCTGAAGATTAACACAATCACTGAATATTAATCTTTTGTCATTTACTTTATATATATATATATACACACACACACATATGAATATTTGTTCAAGGGCATACATATTATATAAAACTGTGTAGTCAAAATAACTGCTGCTTATACCCTTAAGTTATTATTTTTGATTTGATTTGGTTTGTGGTGAAATGCCCTATCAACCTTCTTGTATTATTCCATACCAAATCAATCCTTCTCAAAGGTACTATTTAACCCATAGCTAGGAGGATAAGGGGGTTGCATACCTTTCCCAAGGGTTTTGTCCAAAAGTGACCATAATAGCACGACTGGAGTTGAAACTCGCTTACTACAATTCTGCAGTCCAGTGCTTTAACCATTACACCACAAAGACACCCGCACTATTGTTTTTGGATCTACTTATCGTTTATGTTGAGCAGCAAACATTTCAGTTCTTGGCCAACTTAGAGATTCTTACTTCATGAGGATAACTAATTTATTTCAACTGCACAGGCCATTGTTAGGTTTAGTTGAGTTTTATGACATATCAACTCTTTTGGGTTATTTAATGCCAAATCCCGCAAGAAACATTTCCTAAAGCAAAAAGGACGTAAGACTGAAGTCTTATCAAGAGACTATTCTTTATTCCTAATCTGCATTAGTGATTAATTTTAATGATATGTCAACCTGTTTAGGGTTATTTTATACCAAGAGGTTAAGGAATCGTATTCATTGTATGTTCATATTAACATTTTTTGAGTAATATTTTTTCAAGAGACATTTTTTTACATAGTCTAATTGAATATGAATAATCTTTAAATAGCTCTATTTGACTCAAAGACGGGACCCTAAAAGGTACTACCAGTCCAAGTCAGTGTGGATTAGGGAGTAATAGCAATGAACATGCACTCCACATTCCCCATATCTCCTGAACTCGTGCCTCACCATCAGATGCAGTTTCATGTCATGCCCAGGAGACTCCTGTTTGAAGGGGTGGGAGGTTTAACCCTCTGCAGGGAGATTACAGTCAGGATATTTTAAGTTCTACCAACAGATCTTTCATGTATTGATGACCATAGAATAAGTGGTTCCAATAAAAAGCAACTAAAATTAAGATAAGTGAAAAACTAGTCAAAAATTAACAATGTACTATCTAATAAAAACACAAAATTTCAAAAACTTGACTCCATCTCTTTTACCTCTAGCTATAGGTAAATGGCATAGCAAATTCACTTTAACCTTGTTACTGCAACCAATTCAGGAGAAAGAAGTTGGAATTCAAACCAACTATATTCTGCTTCAAAAGTGAACTTGTGTCATATCCTACACAAGGCAAAGGGGGTTGGATAAATTGATACACTACTATCATTATTACTAAATTGCATATCTGATAGGAATATGTTGAGAAATCTATCTTCTAAAGATTTCAAAAAACAAACCAATAGAGCAAGGAAAATAAATTGTGTTAAAAGAAAACAATTTTTAAACATTTTTTTGCAAATGAGGAAAATGAACCATTGAACTTTTACCAATGAGAACCTGCTGAGAAATTTCCACTGTTGAAAAAAAAAAATGACACACATTCTGTAAACAAAGCAGTAGACCAGAGAAAACAATGATCATTGTAAAGATGCAAACTTTTAATCATGGTGTAATGAATATCATCATTGAAAATGGACATAGTGACATGAGTTCAAATCCTGGATGATTCGTTGGTTGTTTTGTTTTATGGTGTATGAATACTTTTCAGGTCATTAACCCCCAAATTAAATCTTTTTGATAAACGCTTCAAACAATTCAGTTTAGCATAAGTCTAGTTTTTGGTTTATGCACAGTTAAATGTCAAAACAGTTCTATTTCAAACAATTCAGTTTAGCATAAATATGCTGTTTAAATGTCAAAAACAGCTCCATTTAAAACAATTTAGTTTAGCATTAGAACAGTTTTTGTTTATACACAGTTAAATGTTAAAACAATTTGATTTCAAAGTATGCAGTTTAAACACACAGTTAAATGTAAAAACAGTTAATTTCAAACAATTCAATTCAGTGTAGTTATTCAGTTTAGTCCTATTTGACCCATAGATAGAACTCAGCAGGTGCTACCACTCCAGGTCAGAGTTGACTTGGGAGTAATGGCAATGAAAGGTACTCCGCATTCCCCAAAGCTCCAGCATTACTGAAACCTTATTATCAGATTGTTTAGCATCATATCATGGGTACTCGTTGGGGGAGTTTTACTCCTTTGCAGAGATGCAGTCAGTGTATTCTGCAACCCCAGCTGACCAGGCCAAAATCCTGGATGAGCATGTCTGCATTTTCATAAAAACTAATACCCTTCAGTATGCATGCAAATATTCTCTCTCCAGCTATGAGTAAATAGTAGGGCAGGCTGTTCTCTTTAATTGTGGTATGGCAACCAGTCTAGGAAAAGGGAAACTCTGAATTCAAACTTGTTAAACTCTACTCAGAAACTGACCTTGTGCTCATGGTGGAGGGGTTGGGTAAATACATAATGTTTTAATATGCAATCACATTTAATATAAGAGTGTCTTTAAACTTTCAAATAAAAATTTCCAAAAATAATTTTTTAAAGAATATTATATAAAATGAGGTGCTTTAATATTGTAGTCATTTACTAAGCTTTGCTTTGTTTGATACAAGGCATTATAAACATGAGGAACATGTATTCTAATTATTGCACATGGATAGTTTGGACTGAAAGAATATTAGAGAAATATAGATGAGATCAACAAGATTAAGAAAAGAGGTCAAGAGAAGATATACCAAAGAATACAATACTAAAATGAGAAAATAAGTGTTTATTATATAACATAAAACCTTACTACCCCAGGCAACTAGCCTAATGAGTAGAGTGTTGGTCCAGGAGACCAGGGTTAAATCCCAGGTCAACTTATGCGAGAGAAAAAAAAATGGCATGGCCTTGCTTCACACTCGGCATTAAAAGGTATGGATCAAGGGTAAAGTGGAGCAATATTGGAAATGGAGTAGCGCCCTCCCCTACACTTCGGTGTAGTGGTTATTGAAAAGGGAGCCTTTGGGTCACCCTCAACTAAGATTGCCATCAACATTATTATGAAGTTGAGCTAGGTATAAGTACTAGTAGTCTATGGTATCAAGGTAAACATTAACCAAACAGATAACATAGCTTCACATATAATTGGCAATAGAAAGACTAATAAAAATTGATTTAAAGAAGGTCACTCAAACTCAGCCAGAAGAACAGATATATTCATCATAAGCAAGAAAAAAAATCTTCGATAATAGATATCGAAGTTTCAGCAGACCAGAGAGTAAAAATAATTGAAAATGAAAAGCAGGACAAATATCTAGTGCTTGCAGGTGAACTGAAAAAAATGGGACATGAGAGTAAGGATTATGCCCAACATCTTAGGAACACCTGGAATATTTTGGGAATATACAAGTAAAAACCAAACCAAACAAAAAAACAATGAATAAAAAGAAAGTTAAGAAAAACTGAGGATCTGATGAAGAACAGAAACCACTCAGATGACAAAAATATATAAATAGATAAAAAGAACGAAAGTTCAGATGAACTGAAGAAGAGAAACCACCCAGATGGCAAAAAAAGAATGTAAATGAAAAAAAAAAAAGGAAAAGTTCCAAAAAACTGCAGAAGAGAAACTACCCTGATGGGAAAAAAATTTAAAGAAAAAGAAAAAATTTCAGCAGAACTGAAGAAGAGAAATCACCTAGATGGCAAAAAGATATATAAATAAATAGGTAGAAAGAAAGTTCAGGAAAACTGAAGAGAAATCACCCAGAATGGTAAAAAATATCTATATAAATAAATAAATAGAAAGAAATTTCAGGAAAACTGAAGAAGAGAAATCACCCAGATGGCAAAAAAATATATATAAGTAAACAAATATAAAGAAAGTTCAAGAAAACTGAAGAGAAATCACCCAGATGGCAAAAAAATAGATAAATAAATAAAAAGAAAGAAAAGAAAACATTCAGAAGAACTGAAGAGAAACCACCTAGATAGCAAAAAATATATAAATAGATAAACAGAAAGAAAGTTCAGAAGAAAACCACCCTAATGGCAAAAAAATAAAATAAAATAAATAAAAAGAAAAAGTTCAGAAGAACTGAAGAGAAACCACCTAGATGGCAAAAAAATATATAAATAAATAAATAGACAGAAAGTTCAGGAAAACTGAAGAAGCGAAACCACCCAGATGGCAAAAAAAAAATATAGATAAATAAAAAGAAAGAAAGTTTAAAAAACTGAAGGGAAACCACTCAGATGACAAAAATATAAATAAAAAGTAAGTTCAGAAGAAATGAAGAAGAGAAACCACTCAGATGGAAAAAATATATATATATATGAATAAATAAAAAGAAAGTTCAGAAGAAATGAAGAGAAACCACCCAGATGACATCACTGTTGAGAATGCTTGAAATATAGAAGAAACTTGCTTTCTCTCCAACATCAGTGATATGCACCAGAAACCTAGTGTGAAGATGTAAGCCAAGTGTGAAAATGTAAACCTAGTGTGAAGATCTAAGTGCATAAAAACAATGACAGCCAGAAGGTAGAAGAGAACAGTCAGAATATACAATATTGAATCAGGAAGCTGCTGGAGTGTACTCATCCAAAAACAATTTCAAAAAAAAGCAAAACAAAGAAATTAGAGCAAATCAACTACATTCATTAAAAAGATTATCAAAAAATAAATAACATTTAATTTATTTTTTATTTCTATCTTGGTAAATACAGCTTCAGTTTCAATACTTCTTAATCACACCTCTTCAATCTGTGTGTGTGTGTGTGTGTGTGTGTGTGTGTGTGTGTGTGTGTGTGTGTATTTATCTGTCTCACTTTATAAAGTAAGGATCAATTTGTTGTTATGCTAACATGAAGTATTACCCAAGTAGAAAGAAAAAAATCCTGACATGATGAAATTGAAGATACTGAAGAAGAAAGGACATAAAATGTCAGAAAGTAAGGAGAAGACTAAAATAAAGGAAATTACAGTTAGAGAGAAAAGAGGAAAAAAGAAGAAAGAGAAAAAACAAGATAGGAGAAGGAGAGAAACAAATAAATACAAATATTTATCAATATTTTGTTTCTACAAAAACAAATTTTTATTTTAATCTTGTGTCCTACAAACTCCTGATTTTTTTTTTAAATCATATTTTTGGTTGCCTATTTTTAAATCAGTATGCTTTAGAAAATCAGAACGTACCCATTTACATTATCTGATATTCTAAAGACAAAAATCACTAAAAATTGAAAGTTTTTTTGTGGAGGTAATCTGAACACAAAATTTGGCATTTGCTACCAAAAATTCATTTGAAATCCATGTTTAACTCCTTGTTGAATCAATTGGGATTTTGGTGTTTCTACCAATTACAATTGCCTTTGTTTCTCATAGACTGTTATCTATGTTTGGTTTGGTCTGTTTTTATGGCATATAAACCACCGTTCGTTATTGTTGTGGACCAGTAAAGGGTCCGGAAGAATAACACAACTTAGGTTTGCGTGGAAAAAAGCATATAAACAAAGTGTAATACAACATATGTAAAAAGTGTTAGAAGTCAGTCCGACTGCCAAGTGTTTACTGGGAATAAGTACAGTGCCTTGTATTAATAGTCACGGAAGAGTTCATTACTGACCGCAGGTTGGGTACCATAACAGTTATTTAATGCCAAATCCTGTTTTTACATATATATTAGATATATATGATTTGTAAAGACATTTTGTAGATAAACACTGTTAAATGATCAAACAGCTATTTTTCAAACAATTCAATTCAGCATAAGTCAGCAAAGTTAAATGGTTGCAAGTATTGTTATGTAAAACTAACAATTCAATTAAACATCAGTCATTTGTTCGCACACAGCGAAATGATCAAACCGTCCTATTTCAAGTAATATAATTTAGCATAAGTCATATGTTTGCACTCAGTTTAAATGCCAAACAGTTCTTTTTAACCCATAGATATGACCCTATCAGGTGCTACCACTCTGGGCCAGAGTGGACCTTGGATCAATGGCAAGGAAAAGGGTACTCTACATTACCCAAAACTCCAGCATAACTGGAGCCTCATTATCAGACTGATTAGTATCATATCCAGGATATTTATTGGCAACTGGGCTGTATTGCTATGTGTTTAGTTTCATTTGGGCCTTAGTTTTAAGTTTTACATAGAAAAAATAAGTAATTTTATTGTTTGTATTCATCCACTTTATAAATAAAGTGGAGGCACTTGTGGTATGACTGATATCTTCATAGGAAATGGATTTGGTGAGCTGAGTTCAAATCCTGGACAAAACTGTTAATCCCATGAGATCATTAAAATTGTGGGTGGCACATTTATTAAATTAGTGATTTGCCTCTATTTCAAGATGTCCTCCATTCTTTATCCACAAGCACTTCCTATCAAGCAATGTAAAAATACTGTTTATTATAAAATTAGGCTGACAGGAAAAAAAGGGGAAAAAATACTTCACAATAATTGAAAGATAAAAGAAATTTGGATATCAACTGTAAAAAAAGTTCTCCTTTATTCTAAGAGGAAATGAAGCAGGAAGAAAAAACAAGAAAAAACATTGGAGAACCTAAGAATAATTAGACAATAATTGCTGATGAATTACAAAAATTAGATACTGAGACTTCACTTCATTCTCGTCCTAAATTGATAACCAATTTAGGACTCCAATGAAGTGAAGTTTATTTTTTATTGTTTTTTAAAGCCATACAGAGATATTATCAATGAATATACTTTTATAAATAGACCTATAAAAAATGCCTTCAGCAACCATTGATTCAAATATCAAGTCACATCCTATTTATAGAATTTTTCATGATTAATAGCAAATAAATAAATAAGGGAAAATATACTTTAACATTTAAGAGTTATCTCCCTTGAGAAATTATTCTGATTCGAGTAAACACTAACACTGACTGTATATTATTATCAAGTGGAAGTGTGTGTAATAAATGAAGCAAGCATTTATTTTACAAAAAACACATACCATTCATACACATGTAAAGGTTGATTTTTGAAACTCTAATCTTGACGCAAAATTTGGCTTCAATATGTAAGTAATATTGTTGTAAAGATGGAATTCAAATATATTGAGAAGGACTAAGAACAACCATTAGCTACAAAAATTATGTAAATTGAACGATTTTGCAACCATGAATAAAGGATCAACCTATACACGAGAATTTAAGTTGTTTGTTTTTCAACATAATCTCATTCTTTGTCAATGCACTTAATTCATTGGTGAATGTTAATTACATAGACTGTTCATTATACAGTGAAAATTTAAGATAAAAATCAGCAAAAAAGTTCATGTTGGACAACAGACTTATCAATTTACTACCCTCATGCATTATATATGTATACTAATGTTCTTCAAATTTTTTCTTGGAGGAAGAACAGGGGTGACTATTTAGGAAAAAAAAATAGTGCAGTGAATTATATATATATATATATATATGTTTACTATGTATTAGGTATGTGCAAAAGTTCTCAGTGTCTTTTTTTTAACAATGCATTTATTCAACTGATAGTGTAATAGTTATCATCAGAAGAAATGATTTAGTTTCTTTGTTTAATGGCATATCAGTCTTTGTAGGTTATTTATAGTCAAATCCATCTTTGTAGAAGAAAAGTACTGATATTATTGTAAGTGACATTCTTCTATAGACCTCTACATGTGAACATGCCTGTGTTGGCTGATCAACAAGAACTTATTTACATTAGCTCTGTGCAGACACAGAATGTAGTTTTGGAGGACCTGCCGGTAATGATGGATGATAGGGATGGATGGAGAGAGAGTCTGGGAAATCTGTGCTGTCAGCTCAACTTGTTGATGATTATTTGATCCATATATTAGGAATAATGGAGTTCATACCTTTCCCAAGTGTATTTAGTTGAAAAATGTATAAAATGGCTTGAGTAGAGTTTGAATTCACTCACAATATGAATGTAGGAAATGGACATGATGAGCAGAGTTCAGATACTGGATGAGACTGCTTGCATTTCAATTCATGCTAATGCCCTTGGAAAAGGTATGACTTCATCTCTTCATTCCCCATCTAAAGGTAAATAGTAGAGCATACTGGGTTTTTAGCCTTAGTGAAGAAAACAGTTTAGGAGAAAGAAAATGCAAAATTAAAACTCCACTCAACTAAAAATTGACCTTGTGTTACATTCTGCTCATGTAGGGGTTGGGTAAACACACTATTATAATTAAATTGTAAATGATGATAAAAATATGCTGAGAGATCAATCTTAGAGAAATGTCCTAGTTCTAAAAAAACAAAGCAATGGATTAAAAAAAATGTAAAGCTCATAGAAAACATGCTGAGGAATCATGTTAAAAGAAGGCATTTCTTTTTTTTTGCAAACAAAGAAATGAACCATTGAACTTTTAACAGTTTAAACCTGCTGAGAAATTTCCTTTGTTCAAAAAAGGACACACATTCTGCAACAAAACAGTGAACCAGAGAAAACAATGATGATTGGTAAATATGCAAACTTCTGCACATACAATCACATTTTATATAAGGTTCTTGAAAAAAAACTATCGAGATTGAAGCTGTATTTATCAAGAAAGGAGTGAACAATGAATGAAATGTTAATATTCTTCAATATGTCTTTCAATGCAAAATGATTTTTGCAATAGTCAAAAATTTTTTAAACATTACCTTTGACATGGTATTAATTAGAATTGACACATCGAAACAGAAGTCTAGATATGTAGACATTATCTCATTATTATCTAAGTTGCTCAAGCTCTATATACTTCATTAAAATGAGTCAATATCCGTTGATTTGGATCCTGATTTAGTTTACTAGCCTATTAGAGTAAATTATTGACCTCATGATTTTCAGTTCAACAGTCTAAGCTGAGCTGCCAATTAAACATAAAATATACAAGTTAATTTGGTTCCTTGTGAATTATTTAACATATGCATGCTTAAACTTAGATTAAAACCTCTGAATTCTGGGAGTCAAATTATATAAAGACATATGAGGTGCAATTAAAAAGTATTGAGACTGAAACTTGACATTTTTTAAGTACCAAGTGTCTCAATATACATGAGACCCATGTCACTGCTAATAACTTTACTAATATTAATGTGTTCTTTTTTTGTTTCAGATTTGAAAATAGTATACTATAACAACTATTAACCCTTGATCACAATACCTTGGGCAAGAGAGGAAAAATATTTTGTGTCATTACTTACTTGGAGACAAAATCATTCAAAACTATCTCAAAATAGATGAACCCCATTAATATGATAATAATTTATTACTGAGTCAAGAAACTCAAAAAAAGATTGCATATCCTGGAAGATGATAAATGTCTAGCTCAAAGGATGCATTTTTTACAGGATGTGTTCCAAATGACCACTATTCCACTTGTCTCAATATTAAATCATTATCATATTAATGGGTTGCATCTATTTTGAGACACCCTGTATATTTGGTTATAGAGTTTCAATAAAGTAGAGTTTTGTAATATATAATATCTAATATCCGTTTTGATTTTATTATGTTCCACTAGAAATTATGAAATAATATCATCTTTGATTTTAGAGAAAATTAAGTTCTTATGAAAATTTGCGAGAAGTGTACTTACTAGTATAACTATTTATAAGGATTGTACTTATTTTTGAACTGATACATATTCCTACTTTTGCCAACAGAATTTCAATGCTGCAGAGTTTGGGATACATAATACCTAAGTATATATATTCTTATTGAATAAAGTTCCACAAGAAATAACAAAATCCGGGTATTTTTGGTTTAGATGACAATTAACTAAGAAAATTAATAGTTAGGTGTACTTATTTATGAGGAATACTCTGCATGTGTGCATTTGTTTGGGGTTTTATGGAATATCAACCTTTGTAGGTTATTTAATGCCAAATCTATTTTTATACAAATAAACAGTTCTATTTCAAACAATTCAGTTTAGCATAAGTACACAGTTTAATTATCAAAAACATTTCTATTTAAAGCTATTCAGTTTAATTAAACAGTTTTGTTTCAAACAATTCAGTTTAGTATGAGTATAGTTTTTGTTTACACACATTTAAATGTCAAAACTGTTCTATTTCAAGCAATTCAGTTTAGCATAAGTATACAATTCAGTTCTATTTGACCCATAAATAGGACCCTATCAGGTGCTACCAATCCAGGCCTGAGTGGACCTGGGAGCTATGGCAATGAAGGGGTACTACATATTCCAAAAAGCTCCAGCATTACAGAAACCTCACCATCAGATTGTTTAGTGCCATATCCCAGTCACTCATGATGGAGGGTGTCTTACCTCTCTGCAGAGAATCAGTCAAGCATTTGTGCATGTGTGTGTGTATATATATATATATATATATATATATATATATAAGGATAGCATAGACACTGAGTTTTATGATCACACAGGCAAGAAACTGCTAGTCATGCAACAAATGATTATGTTTACACTATCCTAACTTAGTCATATTTGCTCTCTCAGTGGAATTGAGCAGCCTTTATTTATAGATATAGCAAACCATATGCATATATCTATATTAATACGTATGTATATGTAATATTCAATTATAAGAAACTCTTAAGATAATAACCATACTAAGCCAAGCTTGTTACAAGTTTACTTTTATGAAGTACCTCACCAAGATCTAAATTACTCAATAGATTATGGAGCTAGCTAACCGCAACATGACCTTGACTGACTCAAACAAAGCTTGGATCATTTCCATTTTTGTGAAGCACCCAATAAAGATAAAATACGCTAGAAAATCTTTTTGTGAAGCCAGCATTAAAACTTCCACTATACGTGGGTGTTTAAAATTACAAGTAAAACCACTTCATTTTATAGCTGAATGAATAAGTGCTTTTAAAGAGCATTTGAATTTATTCTTTTTCTTTTAAAACATTTCTTTTATTTATTTTCTTTTATCTGTACTTTAAGATAGTACGTATTTACCCAACCCCTGTGCCAGAGGCAACATGTGATACAAAGTTAATTTTAAAGCAAAGTAAAGCCGGTTTGAATTCAAAATTTACCATCTCCTAAATTAGTTGCTGTACCATGGCGAAAGAATCCAGTCTGTCCAACTATTTACAGCATATTCTAAACCTTGCCAACAGAGCTGTATTGATAGATATGACTATTACTTTATTTCTCAATATCTTGACACCATCTTTGTTATTATATTTCAAACCATTAATTATAATAGGATATTTTATTTTCAATTCTAAGATGATGCATTATCAGCCATTATACTTGCTCTTTCCTGGATGTCTTAGAGATATTGACCCAACTGACTTTCAAAAAAGAGGCGGTAGAATTAAAAGAAGAAAAGAAATGCTAGTCAAAATTAATAATATTAGTTGATTTTAACACCATATCAACTCGTCTGGAGTTATTTTATGCCTTGAGCTTAGGGAGTTGCGTACTTTTATATTTACAGTTTTGTGTAGTTTATTTATTTATTTTTTTCAATTTAATTCAAAACCCTCTGGGATAGTGTTTTGATAATTACTTAGTGAGGTTCCCTCAATAAAAAAAGGCCTTGTGCCGTACTCGCATGTACGACGGGTGCTCGAAAAATACTGGTATGATACTGATTATATGTTTATAATTATTGGTACAATTTTATTGCTCCCAAGAAGAACAAAATGTCATCCATGTTGTTATTTTTAAATTGATCCTTCATAATGGCTGCACTGAAAAAACGTCTAATGAGAGCTAAACTTCACATTGGCTGCATTGAAAAAAAACGTTGTCTTATCAGAGTTAAACTTCTCATTCTATGTGAAAATGTTGCTACAGTGTAGCATGTTTGACATGCTATACACAATTGGTTTTCATTCTTATTTTGTATAAAGGAACTTGTAAGTCTTTTGTAATGATTCAGGGTATTAGTGACTCGTTCTTTTCTGAATTTTCTGAAAGCTGGTTTCCATTTTCCTCTCATAGATTTTATGATCCAAAAGACCTAGGTTCAATCCCAGGTCGCATCATACCAAAGACTCAAAAAATGGTACTTGATACCTCCTTGCTTAACACTCAACAATATAAAGTACGTATCAAGGGTAAAGTGGAGCAATCCAGGGAAAGGAGTAGCACCCTCCCCTACACCTTGGTGTAGTGGCTATTGAAAATAGAGCCTTCTGGTCGCCCTCGACTACGGTCGCCAACTTTACTTTTATGATTTACCCAACCCCTCCGCACAAGCAGGATTCGATACAAGGTCAATATTAAGCAGAGTTTAATAGGTTTAAATTCAGCTTTCCATCTCCTAGACTAGTTGCCATAGCAACATTAAAGAGCCCAGTTTACGCAACAATTTATCTATAGCTGGATGGAGAATATTCGGATGCATACATTTCCCAAGGGTATTAGTGCTATGTGAAATGGAAACAGCCTCGCCTAGGATTTGAACCCAGTTTGCCGTATCCATTTCCTACAATAATTACCATTAGACCATGAGCATCTCTATAAGAGTTTATTGTGTATGCTATTATTCCGATGATGATATTGATGTTTGACATGTTTCATCTAAAAATGAAACAAGTACTTCACTACTTCTTTGAATGTAATTAATTTTACTCAGAATTACAGACAATATTTATTGTCTTAGTTGCTTTTACAAATTTCATGATTTGGTAGATAATGTTATCTTACACGTAAGTTTTAATAAAATTTAAAGCATGACTTCTGATAAAAAAACAACAACAAATCAGTTAATATTAACAACAGCTATGTTTAGAAATATATGTTAGGGTGAATACTTCTATTTTCTGTTATCTTTCTTTGCCATAGAAATATCGTTGATTCAAAAGTAACTTCTTTTGGTTGGTTGGTTGGTTGGTTGTGTTTTATGGCATAAAATACAACTAAACAACCAATTTGTGTGTTATTTAATGCCGAGTCCTGTTTATATATATATATATATATATATATATATATATATATAGTTTGTAGGTAACAATTTTAAACGAGACAGAGCTCATTTTTTGTACAAGATGGAAATCAAACCTGACCGATAAAATGAAACGCAGTTTCTTCCAGGCTGTGATCATGATGATACTGCTATATGGATGCACTACTTGGACGCTGACTAAACGGTTGGAGAAGAAGCTAGACGGCAATTATACAAGAATGTTAAGAGCAATATTGAACAAGTCCCGGCAGTAACACCCCACAAGGCACCAACTATATGGTCACCGACCACCTATCACGAAAACTATCCAAGCTAGACGAACCAGACATGCCGGACACTGCTGGTGAAGAAAGGACGAGCTCGTAAGTGATGTACTCCTGTGGACCCCCGCATATGGCCAGGCAAAAGCAGGACGACCAGCTCGAACATTCATACAGCAGCTAAGTGATGGTACGGGATGTAACCCTGAAGACCTACCAGAGGCGATGAATGATAGGGAGACGTGGAGAGAGAGGGTCAGGGATATCCATGCTAGCCGCACTACATGATGATGATGATGATGATGATTGCTATTTAACAATAATAATCCCTAGTAAAAGATTGTACAGTTCTATTTGACCTATGAATGGGACCCTAACAGGTACAACCACTCCAAGTCAGAGTGGACCTGGATTAATGACCAGAGAGGGGTACTCCACATTCTCCAAAAGTCCAGAATTGGAGCCTCACCATTAGATGGTTGTGTCATATCCAAGACACTCGTTGGGAGCAGGAGGTCTTAGCCCTCTGTAGAGGCGCAGTCGGCGTATTCTATAGACGCCCCCACCGCCATCGTCCATCCAACAGGGCCTACTTTCTTTTGAACTTTACTTGAAAATAAAAATAATAAAAAGACACGTTTCTCTTTTACAAAAGGCATGCAAACTAACATGAAAGGGAAAGATCTGTAATTAAAACGGGGAAAAAAGCTAGAAATGATTACTTGAAAGATCATTATTTACTAGGTTTGATATCTCAAAAGATCTTTTTGATGTTTTCAGGCACCAGCAGTCAAAGGCACTATAAAACTGAAATTAACATTATTTATACATTTATCTTTTCAATGAAATGTATCAATCTTAAACCTAAGAGAATATGTTCCAAGACCTCCAGGATGCTTAAAACTGCAAGCTTCCCTTTGGCATGTCTAAATTTTCGACACCAGTACTCTTTCACTTAGTGACCATAATTAGATACCACAATTTTTTTGTGTATAATACGTACAATTTAAAAAAAAAAAAATTCTGCCCAAAAGTTATTTGGTTTCTTTGTTTAATGGCATATCAACTTTTGTAGGTTATTTAATGACAAAGCCATTCTCCAAGAAGAACAGTAGTGGTAGTATTTAACCCATAGCTGGGAGGATGAGGGGGTTCATACTTTTCCCAAGGGTATTTGCCCGAAAGTGACCGTAATAGCGCGACTGGAATACGAACTCGCTTACTAAGATTCCGCAGTCCATCACTTTAACCATTACACCACGAGGACTCCCCCACCGAAATTGAATTACATCTATTATCATCATCATCATAATAATGTGCCGCCATCAGGGTGGATCTCCCTGACCCTCTCCCGCCACCTGTCTCTATCGTCCATCGCTCCCAGTAGGTCTTCAAGGCTACATGTTGTATCGCTGCTTGGGAAAAACTGTTTTATTTTATCGGTCAGGTCTGACTTCTATATGAGCGATAGCCTAATGTTAACTCTCCATGCCTTTGCTTGTCGCGTATTGATGTCAGTCTCAGTTGATGAGACACTGCTTTCTAGGTAGGTGAACTTGTCTACTAGTTTCAGAAAGCTACCGTTTAGTGTGGAGACATCGCCCCTTTGATTAAAGCGAATGTATTGCGTCTTGTCGGCGTTGACATGGAGGCCTATGCCTGCAGATGCTCATTCCAGACTATATAGCAAGTTTTCAGCTTGGGCGGGTGTATTTGCCAGAAGCGCTATGTCATCAGCGTAGTCCGCATCCGTAATTGTATGTGTGAGGTATCTTCTGCTTCTTTGTCAGCTTGAAATCGTTGTCTTTCATTTTATCAATAGACGTTCTAAGCATGTAGTCTAGACAGATGATAAAGAGGTCTGAGACTATTGTGTCTCCTTGCAGCAAACATGCTACAATGTCGAAGTAGTCTGTGTCTCCATCCGGAGAGCGGACTTTTACTTCTGTGTTTCTATATAGCATTATTATGGCTGCGACGGTTTCTTTGGGTAGGCCGTCGGCGAGTAGTATTTGCTCCATCTTCCCCCTGAGTATGGAGTCAAAGGCCTTGGAGCAGTCAACAAATAATATTGTTGCCTCTAGTTTTTTTGCGCGTACACCTTCAAAAATTCGACGGATAGTCAAAATTTGTGATGCCATGGATCGATTTCTCCGAAAGCCATTTTGGTTCTTCAACAAAACTACATCTATAGTCTAAACTAATGTATTTTACGCTGTTACAGAGAAATATCCACTGGAATGTGTGTTTTTTTATTATTTTGTTTAGTCTAATATGACCTTATTTTCACTGCAAGCATTTTTATGAGAACCTGCCTAAATACTGTGTAAATGTGTGTTTTAAAACCTGATGCAAACTATACAAATTCTTATTTTTAGTCAGAACGAAGCGATGAAAAATTGAAGAAATGCTAAATTTCGGTTAAATTTGGCCGCAACTAATTCTAAAATGTCAGTGTGTACTATTCACGAGAATTTATTTTTCTAGGATTTCGTAGTCCAAATTTAGGAGTGCGTGTTATATATAAATAATTATGAATGGTTTATTTCTCACTTCCCAAAACTATTATTCATATTCATCAAGGGTAACAGAAGATTTGGCTAAGTGGTTGAGGGCGCTATGTTAACATGTTCCTCATGCCAATATCTCTAGACTAAATAAACTTAGAAGCCTATATATTACTATAGACAGAAGAGGCAATGGCAGCTTATCTTTTAAAATATCTTTGGTAAAATGAGATGACGACTTCACATTGAAAAAACTGCCTGTACAATAAATAAATAAAAGATTATGTCATTGCTTTCCAGGAGTAGACTTATGAGATGAAAAAAGTTTAATAAAATAAGGCTACAAAATTTTTCTTTTATATAAACCAAGTCCTCAAGCTGAAATGCTCATTTCTTTTCATGTATTTAATTAAATAAATCCTACCTAGGATATCATGAACTGAATAAACAGTATCCTTCAGTAGCTAAGAATTAAAAAAAAAATATTTTAATCCATTTTCTATGGGTTGCATAAATAGTAAATTAGTCATACAAACTGAGAACGGTCTTCGTGGTGTAGTGGCTAACACATTAAACTGTGACGTCATAGAAAGCGAGTTCGAACTCCAGTCGCGCTATTACGTTCATTTTTGGATTAATACCCTTGGAAAAAGTAAGAACCCCCTTATGATCCCAGCTACGTGTTAAACAGAACCACTACTGTCCTTCGGCAAGGATGGTTTTGGTATCAAATAACCCACGAAGGTTACCAAACCATTCAAAGGATGTCCATCTTCATGGATCGTTGTGGATTTATTATTCAAAACTTTGAGTGATATTACAAATATAAAAATAGTGTCATAATATTCAAAGATTTTATTTTATAACATCAACTTTTTTTAAAAAAAACAACCCTATTGTAAATTGGTGAAAACTAAATTAACTTCACAGGCATTCAAGAGCATCTGTAATCATATTTACCAACCCCTCCGCTCGGGCAGGATATGACACAAGGTCAATTTCTAAACGGAGTTTAACAGGTTTGAATTCAGAGTTTTCCTTCTAGACTAGTTGCCTCACCAAGGCAGAAAAACCAGTCTGCCCTACTATTTACCCATAGCTGGAGGGAGAATATTTGGATTCATACCTTTCCCAAGGGTATTAGTGATATGAGAAATGCTATCAGTCTCGTCCAGGATTTGAACTCGTGTCGCTGTGTTCATTCCCTGTATCTGTAATACACGTAATTAAATTAAAACAATTATTTCTATCCAAAACTGAGTCAAATAAAAAAATTTAATCTATATCGGAAATATGATCTGGAAAAAATAGGTCCAGAGTGGGTACCAGTTACAGCAGTGTGTAAAGGACAAAATGAAAACAAGGTGCAAATATCTAAAGGGAACACATTATGCAATTAACGTTGTTTCTGTTGCAGCCACAGATCTATTTCCTTTCGCAAATCAATGCCCCCGCCAAGAGATTCGGTCACTCACTGACCAATCAACTGGCAGAGCGTATTAATTCTTTCTTCCTCTCAAGAACTATTTTTCTAGTCCCTTTTGGTAAAACGGACAACGTCAGAGAGCCATGAACCAGCAGCACAAACAGACCTCTCTCTCATCACTGCTACTGATTCCATTTGGAACCCCATCGCTGAAGAACACGCTGCTGCTTGCTTCACACACGCTTTCTACAAACCAAGGACCAACATACTGACCAGCGACACTAAAGGGATACTTTCTCACTCTCACTCCTTTACGCCTCCTATGATAATAAAACTTTCTTTGTTGTGTTGTTTAAAAGAAGTTTCGTTATTCATTTGTGTTGCCAAATAATTTATAGTGTTAGAGAAATTAACCATTTCCCGAAACACTAAATTTCCTATCAGTAGTCATGTCAGTACTACTTTATGACAGCATCACTTAGACTCTAACGAAGTACTCGAAGAAAAAGCTAGATGGGAAGTACTCAAGGATGATGCGTGCTGTTTTCAACAAATCCTTGAAGCGGCACCCTCCAATAACAAAAACAGTTGTATGGCCACTTACTTCTCATCTTACAAAACATCCAAGTGAAACGAACAATACTGGCTCAGCACTGCTGGTGAAGTAAGGATGAAATCATTAGCGACGTTCTCCTATGGACTCCTACACAATAAGATACTATTGTGTCTTGAAAAAGGATACAATCAGACAAGGTGGTACTTGAGTGGAAAGGAACAGTCAACACGATCGTAGATAAAAGAAATAGGGTTTTATAGCAAGAGAGATACAATAAGACAGACGAGGAATAGTGAGGCATGCTACTAATCCCCGAAGCAAGGACAGGTATAATGCCGAGCTCACTGTATATATAGTCAGTCCACATGATTGTGAGGGAGCATGAGATATTCCATTACAATAAAAACCAGTATTGGTCGACCAGCAAAAACTTAAATTCATTAACTTTATGTGGACACTGGAAGTCGTCTAGAGGACTTACTAAGAGTGATGGCTGATGGAGACGGATGACAAAAGAGAGAGAGAGATTTAAAAAAGAATACGTGCTGTCGGCATGCTTTGATGATGATGATGATGATGATGATAAATGCTTAACATGTATCAAAAACGTTAATGTCTTTCGGTACGGATCATTAATAGTAAGTTCATTGTCGATATTTATAAATAACTGAGAAAGGGTTGTATAACTGCCTGATTTCCACCGTTGGTTGGTTTTATTGCATGTCAACATTTGTTGGGTCATTTAATTTTTTTTTCTTTTGTTAATGTTTGCGAGCAGTAATATGGTTTCCAGTTGTTATTATTTGTAAACAATTATAGCATTTAGCAAATAATAATGCAAATAATTTGCACACCGTTATATGTTTTCAAGGTTTTGGCCTCGTGGGTAGAGTGTCCCAGGTCGCGTCATACCAAATACTTTAAAGATGGTACTTGATACCTCTTTGCTTAACACTCAACAATATAAGGTACGTATCAAGGGTAAATTGGAGCAATCCAGGTAAAGGAGTAGTGCCCTCCCCTACACCTCGGTGTAGTAGCTATTGAAAAATGAGCCTTCTGGTCTCCAACTTTACAACTTACTCTTTATTGAATGACATATCAACATTCTTGGGCTATTTAATGGCCAAGCCATCCTTGTAGAAGAACAATAGCTGTTGATATAAAGGGGTTCATAATTTGCCCAAAGGTATTAGTCGGAAAGTGAACCTAATTGGTCGACTGGAGTTCGAACTCGCTTACTTCAAGACCGCAGTCCAACATTTTAGTCATTACGCCACGGGATGGACCCCCACATATGGCCGGGCAAAAGCAGGACGACCAGCTCGAACATACATTCAGCAGCTATGTGAGGATACGGGATGTAGCCCTGAAGACGTGCCAGAGGCGATGAACGATAGGGAGAAGTGGCGAGAGAGGGTCAGGTATATCCGTGCTAGCGGCATGACATGATGATGATGATTCCACCCTTATACTAATAATTCAAACAATTATATTGTTTCAAATAACCATACCTATTATTATAAATAATAATAATAATAATTTGTTTGCACACGTATAGTTTCAAGCAACTACTAATAATAATCCTTTGTAAGCAATAACTTCAAAAACCTATTCTTGATATAAATAATTTGCACACAGTTATCTGGTTGCAAATATTCCTATAATTATAATAATAATGTACAAACATCGGATGAAGTCATAAACTTTATCGAGAAAACCATGAAAACCTGGAGAGTGGAACTGATAGCAGGGGGAAGAAGCTTAGCTAAAGCAAAGATCCAAACAGGTATATTTCAAGGAGATGCACTATCGCCATTACTATTCATAATTACCATGATGCCACTAAACCACATACTCAGAAAATGCACAACCGGATACAAATTTAGTAGATCGCAAGAAAAGATCAATCACCTAATGTACATGGATGACATCAAACTATTTGCAAAAAATGAAAAAGAATTGGAAACTCTACTACACGCAATTAGAACATACAATCAGTACATAGGAATGGAATTTGGCATAGAAAAATGTGTCATGCTAGTAATGAAAAGTAGCAAACAACATCTGATTGACGGAATGGAACTACCAAATCAAGACAAGATTAGAACGCTCGGAGAAAAGGAAACGTACAAATACTTGGGCATCTTGGAGACTGACACAATCAAACAAGTGGAGATGAAAGAAAAAATTCAGAAAGAATATCTCAGGAGAACGAGAAAGTTACACGAGACAAAACTATGTAGCAGAAACCTTATCAAAGGAATAAATACATGGGCTGTATCCCTCGTTTGATATTCGGGACCATTTTTTCAGTGGACCAGAGAAGAACTTAAGCAAATGGACCGAAAAACAAAAACAAAAAACTTATGACCATTCATAAGGCATTACATCCCAGAGAGGACGTTGACAGACTATTTGTATCAAGAAAAGAGAGGAAGAGGACTTACCAACATTGAAGACAGTGTTGACGCATCGATACAACAACTCGAGGAATACAGAGAAAAGCACGAAGGAGGACTGATTACAGCCATCAAAAACGATACAGACAACACGATGGACAACAGAATGACAATAACTATGAAACAAGAATGGGAAGAAAAATAACTCTATGGGCGATTTAAACGACCAATAAACAACATCTCACACGTGATAATCTGGACGTAGCTAAGAAAAGAAAACTTTAAAAGAGAAACAGAATCTCTCCTAATAGCAGCACAAAACAACGCCATAAGAACCAATCAAATCAAAGCGAGAATAGCTAAGACACAACAAAATAGCCAAGGTAGGTTATGTGGTGATTGAGACGAAACCATCAATCACACAATAAGCGAATGCAGCAAATAAGCACAGAAGGAGTATAAGACTAGACACGACTGGGTGAGTAAGGTGATCTACAGGGATATGTGCAAAAAATTTTAATCTGACCATATGAACAAATGGTACATACACAACCCAGCATCTGTCCGAGAGAATGACACACAAACTCTTATGCGACTTTGATATACAAACGGATCACCTAATCTCGGCCAGAAGACCAGGCATTATAGTTATCAACAAAAAAAAGAGAACTTGAAAAATTGGGAACTTTGCTGTCCTGGCTAACCACAGTATAAAACTGAAAGAAAGTGAAAAGAAGGACCTTGCTAGAGAACTGAAAAAGCTATGGAACACGAAACAGAAAATTATATTGGTACTTTTGGTACAGTCGCCAAAGGATTATTGAAGGGACTGGAGTAAATAATAAATATATATGGACGACATCAAACTGACAAAAATTAAAAAGAACGGCAAACTATCTTATATATATATATATATACACACACAGTTAGGATATAAGGATGGAAATTGACATAGAAAAATGTGACATGCTAATAATGAGAAGCGGAAAATGACAAATGACGGAAGGAATAGAACAACTAAATCAAGAAAAAATCAGAATGCTTGGAGAAAAGTAATCTTACAAGTACTTGGGAATATTGGAAGCGAACACTGTCAAACAGGTGGAGATGAAAGAACAAATTAAAAAAAGAATATCTCAGGAGAAGGAAAAAACTACTCGAAACCAAACTATACAGCAGAAATCTCATTATAGAGATAAAAACCTGGGCTGTCACCCTAGTAAGATACTCGGGAACATTCTTAAAGTGGACGAGGGAAAAACTTCAACAAATGGACTAGAGAACAAGAAAACTATTGACGATACCTGAGGCCTTACATCCCAAAGATGACATAGAATATATGTATCAAGAAAAGAAGGTGGAAGAGGACTCGCCAGCACTGAAGACAGATTCGATGTATCGACACAACGACTTAAAGATTACATAGAGCAAAGAAAGACTAATTGATGCAACCGGAAACAACACAAGTGTTGGATATTAACTAGGAGATCCCTTTGACATGCCACATAAGTTGCGTGAATGGCATAACAGGAAGTGTACCTGTCTCCTATAGTAAACAGGACACAGATTGTTTCCCAACGGAAATGCCACGTAAATTCCGTGGGAGACCTGCAAGAAGGAGGCATGTCTCTGTGCAACGTATAGGTGAGAGGTGTGACCATAAGGGTTTGCGTGGACGTCCGGAAATTCAAATAAACCAGGGAAGATTTCGATCCCAGCAAAGACGAGCTAAGACCTGAAGATCACGAAAGACAGATACTAAACGTCAGGTCGCTGCCCAAAGTAAAGAAGCGATGAGAAACTAAGATGAATGATGCCTTGATGTGGTCCAGTACCAGTCTCGTGAAAGTAGAGAACGAAGCAGAATGGCAGGTAGGTTTCACAGAAGAACCACACCGTCGCCCTTGTGCCTGTGTATTTCGGCCGTCCTCGACTCTCTCTCACACTACCCATACGTACATTTCGAGTGATACGAGAAAAAGAAAAGAAGCAAAATATTTTAATACATCAGCGTTGTTGTCTTTCTCAGCTATACAACACAAGAATCCACAGAACAATAACTAGAAAACAGAAATGGGGAGAAAAACAACTGTATGGATATTTTAAGGAACAAATAAGCGAAATATCACACGAGAAAACTTGGACATGGCTAAGAATTAGAGAGAAACTGAATCTCTTCTCACTGCAGCACAAAACAATGCCATGAGGACGAACTATATTAAAGCAAAAATAGATAAGACAACAAAATCGCAAATGTAGGTTATGTGGTGAGAGAGACGATCAATCATATAGTAAGCGAATGTTGCAAATTAGCACAAAAAAGAGTCTAAGACTAGACATGACTTGGTAAGGAAGGTGATCCAATGGGAATTGTGCAAGAATGCTGGACAATGGGAATTGTGCAAGAATCCTGGAGAATGAGATGCTCTCATTTCTCTGGGATTTTGAGATACAAATTGATCACCTAATATCGGCTCGACGACCAGACCTAGTGATTATCAACAAAAAGACACGACCTGCCGAATAGTAGATTTTGTCGTCCCGGCATACCACAGAGTAAAATTAAAAGAAAGTGAAAATAAAGATAAATATCAAGACCTTAATTAAATAAACAATGGAACAAGAAAGTGATACCAATTGTAATTGGTAAGCTTCGAACAATCCCTAAAGGATTAGTAAAGGGGCTGGAAGACTTGGAGACCATCCAGATTACAGTATTATACTAAGAAGAGTCCTAGAGACTTGTTGTCACTCAAACTCCAGTGAAAAAAACATCAGCAAACGCTGGTGTGAAAAACTCTCAAATGAGTAATAATAATAATTATAATTTTCTAACAGATTTATATGATCCATAAATAGAATCCTAACGGGTATCATCACCCCAGGTCAGAGTTGAACTGGGAGTAATGGCAACATAAGGAAGACACTGCATGCACCAAAGTTCCAGAAGTGGAGCCTCACTATCAGATGATAGTTTATTGACATAATCAGAACACCCTTTTTGTCAGAGGTAGGGGGTTCGCACTTGGCCAATTCTAAACCTCGCTGACAGGGCGATGACTTCTACTGGGTTGTTGGGGTAACAATATAAAAAGGGTTCATTTCTAAGTCAACGTGGATATTCCCGGTAATTGACGAAATGCAGGTGAGGGTTCGTTTATGGCAGGGGTGTGGAAATCGAGTGGCAATGAAACCCAGATGTAACATTTTCAGTGAACGTCTGGCTAAGACGAAATGACCTTTAAAAATGTTTTCATTACATAGGGTCAGAACTAAGTGACGACCACAAAAGAGTTTAATTACTTTAAGTGATTCTAAACGTACCATCGTTCTGGCCAATCACAGATCGGTACTAAATTTTTTCTAATCAATCATTTTTCGCGGAACAATGCTTTTCTGTTATCCACTTAGAACAAATTAAATTCAAATTCCGGACGAGGTTGTTTGCATTTAGCTACCCGCTCATGCCCCCAGGAAAGCACGAATCCAACTGTTTTCTTCCCAACTATAGTTAAATAGTAAAACAAACTGGGTTCTTTAGCCTGGTTAAAGCTGTCTAGGAGAAGGAAAACAGTGAATTCAAACAAGCTGTACTCCACTTAAATATTGACCTTGTGTCGCATCCTGCCCATGGAGGAGATATTGTACTTCACTGCCTTGCAACGCTTTTAGTGCTCGGCTAAATCGTCGAGAATAGATTTAGAAAGAACATAAGCAAAATACAACACGAAGTCAATCTTTAAGCAAAGTTTAACAGATTTAAATTCTGAGTCTTCCTCCCAGACTTGTTACCATACCAAGATTAAAAAGCCCAATCTTTCCTACTATTTTCCCATAGATAGAGGGAGAATAGTTGGATGCATACCTTTTCTTAGTATTAGTCCTTAGTGAAATGCAAATAACCAAGTCCAGGATTTGAACTCGGGTCACCGCATTCATTTCCTACGACGGTAACCCGTACACTACGAGCACTACCATACCTCTCCAGAATATACCATTATCCTGCTCCGAGAAAATTTTAAAGAATTATATCATACTTAAATTCACCATCCAGATGAGACGAAGTTTCTGTCATTTTGCTTCATTCTAACAGTTACATTTTAGTCCTTTTATATATTGGAAATCGACATCTTTGTGGATAAGAAAGGACGAAAGAAATACATGCAGTGGCTGAATTGTAGCGAGTTGAAGATGGGATTTGTAAATGTAAATGTTCAGTAAAGAAACCAAAATAATGACTGAAAGTAACTCTTATCTTCATGGTGAACGAAAGTATATATATATATATATATATATATAACCACAGATTTCCTTAGAGATACCAACTTTTTGATATCAGATTCTTTTTAATATCCTCCTTTTTGTAAGGTTTGGGTTGGTGTCATTGTTTAATGGCATATGTAGGTTATTTAATGTCAAAGCCATCCTTCTAGAAGAACAGTAGTGGTACTATTTAACCCTTAGCTGGAAGGATAAGAGGGTTCCTACCTTTCCCAAGGGGATTTGTCCGAAGGTGAACGTAATAGCGCAACTGGATTACGAACTCGCTACCTACGATTCCGCAGTCCATTGCTTCAACCACGAAGACACCCCTCTTTTTTTTAAGTTTATATATGTATAACCAAAGATTTTAAGTATATATATATATATATACAGATTTTTTGTAAGTATATATATATATATATGTGTGTGTGTGTGTGTGTGTGTGTGTGTGTGTGTGCGTGTGAGAGAGTCTGTGTAGTTAGGCAGCAATCTTTCATTTAATCATGTTTGATTAAATAATAAAGACACATTTTGTTTATATAATTTGATTAAGATCCTTTCATGTTTTCTGATAAGTGTTTTAGTTTCAAGTTGGAATTGGTGGATGAATTTACCAAAATTGTTCCGAGCGCTGTCCTTTTATAGGCCATCACCAGGAGTTGCTTGCATGTGTAAAGAGTGTTTTAAAAGTTTTTGGTTTTTATAACATCACAAAACTACGCAAAAACTGAGTTGCTGATGAATTTAAAAAACAGAAGGCTATCAACGGAAATAAAATATTATCAAGAAATACGGAATATAAAAAAAATATCTAAAGGCATTTTAAAAAAATGTTGCTATTTTTAAAATTAATTCTATTGATTTTAGGTTTTTAATCTTTCCCTGTGTGTGACGGTATTCACCCGATGTGGATTAGGTCAGCTCCACACGTGTATTCATGTGTGGAGTTTCTAGGGATTAGTGTCCGAAGGTAGTCCCCAGCCAAATTTGTTTAATAGGAATGGATTTGTAGTTTTCCTTCTGCTAGATCGGCTACCATATCAAGGTCAAAGAGCCTCGTCTGCCCTACTATTTACCCATGACTGGAGGGAAAATAGTTGGATGCATACATTTCTCAAAGGTGAGTAAAATACAAACAGTTTTATCCAGGATTTGAACTCGGTTCGCCATGTCCATTTCCAGCGAAGATAACGATTATACCACGGGTGCATCGACAATAATTTATGGACTTGAAAACAATTCCACGAGAGAAGTGCATCCCCTTTTCTTTTGCTTTGAAGGGGTTGGGATTATTGCTGGGCGCCTGAGGCGTTCTAATAGGGGAATGCCGACGAGAGCAATCATTTTTGATCTAGCTGTGCATGTCTTGATGTGTCACATACTGACATGGTGGGAAGTCGGTTAAATTCTCTCTTATGTCTTGGTAGACAAACCTCAAGCTATCTGCGGTTTCAGTGAACCCAGTTGAGAAAAAAGAAAAGATTTTTTTTATTTCAATATTATTTCTTCCTATTTTCTTTTTTGCTTCATTTTTATTAAGCTCAGCTTTTATCATCACATTATTCAGCAACTTTGCGGTTTGCTACAAACTCCGATGCCTGAATAAGCGAGAAAAGCGTCCAGAACAATAGCTCCAGTGACCACAACACCGTTAAACATTTGACGACACACCCGACACTTACTCAACAGTCATGTGTGCGTAACGCTTATCTAGACAAAGTATACCCGTATACTGAGTAATAAAACTACGTAAACCACGAGAAGGGAGGAAAGTAAGTTTTTAAAAAAATAGATAAAATTAGATAAATAAGAATTCATAGAAACGCAACCGAAACAAGTTGCAGTCTTGTGTTTTTATAATATTCATCTTTCATCCTGAGGTGAGTGGAGAGAAAGGTGTTAGGTGTTAGTCAAGCGTCTCGTGATTCGACCGCAACTGATACACCCTGAAATGGGTGGTAGAACAGGTGATTTCGGGGGGGGGGGCATAGTATCTTAAAAAACAGTTACATAAAGAATTTATCGAACTAGAATGAAGAGAGAAAAAAAAATAAAGTAAAAAAAAGGAAAATGGGTGAAAAAAAAAGAAAGAAAATCTAATAAGGAAATAAAGTCTGAAGATAAGAAAAAAAAATGAGTAATAATCAGAGATTGAATAAAAAAAAAAGAAAAAAGGAAATCATTATCATTGAATTGCTGGGTCTCGACGAAACTTGCCTGAGACAAAGACGAAATGAAGTGATTAATTTTAATGGCATATCAACCTCGCCTAGGGTTATTTTAAGCTTCAAGGGTAGAGAATCGCATTCCTTGCACGTTCATATTTACATTTGTGTGTAACTCTTTTTTTGTTGTTTAGAAAAAAATTTTACACGGTTTTTACACCTAATACAACGAAAGAAGACTATTTGTAGTATGTATGGAAGAGAGGTGGCCTTGGGATATGACCAATTTTCCAAGAAAGTAGCAAAACCCAAATGTTTAGGAACTACAGCTTATTAATGTTGATTGATTTTAACGGCATGTCAACCCGTTTAGGGTTATTTTAAGCCAAGAGATTAGGGGATCACATTTATTGTACATCTATATTTACATTAATGTGCAGCTGCTGATTAAAAGTGTCTGGCACAGTATTATGATATCAAGTATTTCTATTAAATACAATTTTCACACAATTGTATGGTTTCAAGTATTCCTATCTAATACTGATGATTATATGTTTTCAAGTAATCATTTCTAGTTATTAATAGTCATTTGTTTGCATATTTCGGTTTCTTTGTTTAATGGCATATCAACCTTTGTAGATTATTTAATGCCAAAGCTATTCTCCTAAAAGAACAGTAGTGGTACTATTTAATCCATAGCTGGGAGGATAGGGAGGTTCATAACTTTCCCAATGGTATTTGCCCGAAAGTGAACGTAATAGCGCAACTGGAGTACGAACTCGCTTACTATGATTCTGCAGTCCATCGCTTTAACCATTACACCACGAGGACACCCTCGTTTGCATATTTATACAGTTTGTATGATTTCGTCAATCCTTAGCAAACAATCATAAGTAGTCAGCGACTGTAGTCGAGGGCGACCCAAAGGCTACCTTTTCAGTAGCTACTACACCGAGGTGTAGGGAAATGTGCTAATACTTTCCCTGAATGCTCCACTTTACCCTTGATCCATACCTTATAATGCAAGGAGGTATCAAGTACCATTTTTTAAGTCTTTGGTCTCCCGGGCCATTGGCAAACACTAACCACTAGGCCAATGGACTACTTCAACGATCATAGATTCAAGTAATTATTCTTCATACAGATAGGTTATATCGCATGAAGTATTCCTATCTAATACGAATAAGTTTTAAACAAATATATTTGATTCATAGGTACTACCACTCTTGGTCAAAGTGGACCTGGGAGTAATGTCTATGAAGGGGTACTCCACACTCCCAAGATCTCCTGAAGTGGAGCCTCACTGCCATGTTAGGTGTTATACTCAGGGCATGTGTAATGAAGGATTTAATCATTCAGCAGAAGGGTACAGTATGATTATTCTAAGCTTCGATGACAAAGCAGTGTCCAAAAAAAAATCGGAGGATACGGCAGCTGAAACGTTGTGTTTGAAAGAAGGAAAGTGGTTCGAAAAAACGGAGACAGAAAAGAGAAAGGAAAATAATCTGTGGTAGGAAAAAAATGTGAAAAAATTTATGGAATATAACAAGACTTGAAATTTTAAAAAATTGGATTGCATTTGAAATTGTGAAAGAAAAACGTAATATACTAAGATACAGAGACCAAAAGAAAAAAATACTGAAAAAAAAAAAAAAAGAAATAAACCCGTGATAACGGAAAGAAGATATGAAGATAAAAAGAAAAAAATATATAAATGTAGTTTTGACAGAAAGAAACACGAAAATGTATGGAAGATAAAGGGACAGAAAAGAGAATAAGAAAAACTAAAGACAACGTAAAGAAGTCTTTTAGCGATGAAGACATTCTTATAACAAGTGTCTTATAATTCAATTGTTTCAACATCAAAGCCACGCCAATACAATACAATACAAAAATAAAAAATAAAAAAATGGCGTTAAATCAGAGATCAAGGAAAATCAAAATTTAAACAAAGTTCAAGTAATAAAGTTTGAAACAATAAAACTAGTGAATCATAAACTTTCCAATATGGCTGATTCTTAGCGTTCGCTTTTCTTTCTTAGGCACACGTAACGTTCACTCAGTTCTCTACTTTTTTTTTCAGGCACAAAACAAAAAGAAGCATAAACTACCATTAAATAATACGTGTGTGTGTGTGTGTGTGTGATTGAATAAGACAGACACTTGACTTCTGCTTATCTTATTATTGATCCGTACAAGTTTTTGTATGAAGTGTTTCACTTCCGGACGGAATGAATTATTTTTGGTCCCAATTGGAGCGATCTTCACGTGAACGAACATTTGAAATGACAAACACAATGGTGAGTCATATACATTTATATGAAGAGTGGTAGGTTTCTTTGTTTAATGGCATATCAACCTTTGTAGGTTATTTAATGCCAAAGCCATTCTCCTAGAAGAACAATAGTGGTACAACTTAACCCATAGCTGAGAGGATAAGGGGGTTCATAC
Source organism: Sepioteuthis lessoniana (assembly GCA_963585895.1). Taxonomy (NCBI): domain Eukaryota; kingdom Metazoa; phylum Mollusca; class Cephalopoda; order Myopsida; family Loliginidae; genus Sepioteuthis; species Sepioteuthis lessoniana. Next base: position 58,171,892 of record OY757905.1, on the reverse strand, counting down.
CTTTCCCAAGAGTATTTGCCCGAAAGTGAACGTAATAGCGCGACTGGGGTACTAACTCGTTTACTACGATTCCACAGTCCATTGCTTTAACCATTACACCACGGGGACTTCCCCCGAAGAGTAGAAGGAAGAACAAGTGGAAGGAGAATTTACTAAAGAGTTTTACTAGAGGTCAGAAGAAGAAATGGCAGGAAAAGTGTTAATGGCTGCTCTGTTTAAAGTTCATCTTCAACTTTTTGTTTATTTTTATTTTTTGAGTAATATGAAGGTCTTAATATAAATGTATATGACTCGTTATTCATTATTGGTTACCCCAAAAAAGATTCCAGCTAGGTCCGAAAATACATGGGAAAAATACGGCACCATCTTGAATTCATTCCATTCAGAAATGAAATGTCTGCCTTAGATAATCAAAACACACACACACACACACATTATATATGGGAACTCAACTGATTTCCATAGCAAAAAATAGACTCCATTAGCTTTATTTTTTGTATTTATCGACCAATAGGCACATACGCAGTAGTTTTTAAATTTCGAAATACTTTGCCAACGACAATATTTGATTTGCCTGGGAAAATTTGAAGGATCAAAATCCAAAATAATTTAAGAGATCTTTTCCCTATTAGAAACATTGATAAATCAGAATTTTTATCGAATTTCAAGCCTATCTAAATTGTCTACGTAAGCGAAGAAATAAATATTTCTTCAGTAAGTATGGAATTATTACTTTCTCGACTAACAGAAAAATGGATTTTTCCCCCCATTTTCTACTCAACCTTTCGATTAATTTCGTTTGAGTGAAGATTTACAGTCTGTTCTTCCAAGACTGCATTTAATTTCAACTTCGTTTGATTTTTCTTAAATTGAACGAATTCTTATTTTAATTTTTATTGCGTTAAAAAATATTCATCTGTCCTCTGCTGATGAAAATAGCAGCAGCAGCCACTTGTACGTTAAGGCATAAATACATTTTCTCTCTCATCATGGAATACTTTTAAAAGATTCTTACACGCACAAAATATGTCCCTTTATTTTAAACTAACAATTACTGCTTTACTTTATTTCTCTAATCTTAACTCTATCTATGAAAAAATATCTACACTCTGACAAATATCTTTACTTAAAAGAAAAGACTGTATACTTTAGTTTTTCAGCAGACTTTTCACTCAATTTAAAGAAATGAAATTTATAAATTTGTGGATAGTAGTTTTATTCAATTATTTTACTCCCTTTTCAGACAGACAGACACACATAATATATATATATATATATATATATATATCTCCAACCTTTCTGCACGTGCAGGATGCGGCACAAGGTCAATTTTAAGCGGAGTTTAACAGGATTGAATTCAGAGTTTTCCTTCTCCGACACCGACTGCCATATCAAGTTTAAAGAGCATAATCTGCCCTGTTATTTACCCATAGTTGAAGGGAGAATGATTGGATTCATACCTTTCCCAACGGTATTAACGCTAAGCAAAATGTCAACAGCCTTATACAAGATTTGAACTCGGGTCACCGTATCCATTTCCTTCGACAGTAAACATCACTCCACCAAAATCTGTGTGTGTGTGTGTGAGAGAGAAAGAGAGAGAGAGAGATGTCATTTAAAAGGTAGCAGTGCGAAATAACATAAAATGGAAAGAAATTAAAGCTTGATACTGGTAATATCTACTATAAAAATAGGAAGTACATAAAAATAATCTATTGTTTCAAAGTTTGATGTTTAGCGTTTTCTTGTTCAATTGAAATCAAGCCAAACCAGAAAGGATCTACTGAAATCCCAGATAACGCAATATTCCCGCAGCTTTTTTATTGTTAATTTTCTGTTATTTCATTATTAGGTCTGTAGGACACACCGAATTATAAAGAGTTTACGAGTATTTAATACTTTCACAGGATTTTACGTGTATCCAGGCCATTAAACGTAATCTTTTGACACGAAAGATTTGCTGAGTTTAGGCATAAAACACCTACGAAGAGAGCTCAAACCAAAGAAGTTATTTAATAAGCTGAGCCTAACTTAGCACAACGCTGGAAGTATGGGGCACTCAGTGCAATTCGAACTCATTAACAATCGTTAACTAACCTAGCTTGCCAGTTAGTAAATCATACAAGGCACCCATTTACTAATAGTTTACTTGGTTTAGAACAAGGCCAGAAGTATGGGGGCATCCAGTAAGAAATTAATCTAGCTCATTATAACTGCTTCATTATAAATGGGGATTCAACACTCTCCAGAACTCACCATCAAATGCAGTTAAGTATCATACCAAGAACACATCTTTTTCTGGGGAGTGGGTCTTACTTCTTAGAGTTTTCCATCTCATAGTCTGGTTGCCTTACCCAGGCTAAAAATCAGAATATTTTAAGCATTGCTTAAGGCGGTATAAACCAGAGTAAATGACAAGGCCAGAAGTATGGGGGCATCCAGTAAGAAATTAATCTAGCTCATTATAACACCACGCATTGCGACCTTTATTAGGAACCAGGTTGACTGATTTTAACGGCATATCAACCCGTTTACGGTCATTTTATACCTTGAGGTTAGGGAATTGCATTCATTGTATAGTCACATTTACATTTTTGGGGTTTCTTATGAGTTTTTGCTTGATTATGATATCAACTATTGCTATCTTATATAAATAATTTGCAAATAGTTGTATGGTTTCAAGTATTCCTATCTAATACTAATGATTATACGCTTTCAAGTAATTATTTCAATTTAATGCCATTTGTTTACACACATATATGGTTTCAAGTAACTGATAGTAATCCTTAGTAAATATTTATAATTATAGCTTCAAGTAACTATCCTTTATACGAATAATTTACAGTTATATGGTATCAAGAATTCCTATCTAATACAATTGATTTGCACACAGTTGTGTGGTTTCAAGTATTCCTATCTAAAACCAAAAAATATATCGTTTCAAGTAATCATTCCCATTTAATAATAGGCATCTCTTTGTACACAGTTATATGTTTTCAAGTAACTAATAATAATCCTTAGTAAACAATAATAGTTTTAAGTGACTATTCTTAATACAAATAATTTACCGTTATATGTTATCAAGTATTCCTGACGAATACAAAGAAATTTTCAACCAATTTATTTGGCACATAGATGGGATCCAGACAGGTACTACGATTCCTGGTCAGAGTTGACCTGGGAGTAATGGAAATGAATGGGGATTCAACACTCTCCAGAACCCACCATCAAATGCAGTTAAGTATCATACCAAGAACACATCTTTTTCTGGGGAGTGGGTCTTACTTCTTAGAGTTTTCCATCTCATAGTCTGGTTGCCTAACCCAGGCTAAAAATCAGCATATTTTAAGCCTTGCTCAGGGCGGTATAAACCAGAGTAAATAACAATTTTCTTTGTCAATCGATTTATTATGATTGCGTCTTCTGATTGGATGTGTTACACTGACGATTTTTAAATTAATTCACATTTGATCAGTAATGTTAATTCTGAACAGTCCCAAATTAATGACTTTTTGTCATTAGAATTGATATACAAATATTTTATTTGAAATTCTCAAAAATGAAAAGCTCCGAAAACCGAACATTTTTTGCATGAACATTATCTGTGTGCCTAAAATAATTCGGCACCATCTTCAGCGAAGAATTTACTTCCACTGGGTTCTATTCAAGCCTTGTAAAGCCCGACGTTGCCTCAACTAGCGCCATGCAGTTGTCATATCATTCTTACTCGTCAAACGTGTCTTTGCTTTTTATAATTGTTTTTTTTGGGGGGGGGTGATTTTAAAAAATAAACTTTAAAAAACTTACCATTTTAAGCCTGGAAATGTTTAGAGTCGCTGCAAATTTTCCTGTTGCTGTCTCTTTCGACTTAGCTGTCTACTCTATATACATTTCATACAGAAATACGAAACCTTTCGAATTTTAACACCTCTGGAACATCGAACATCCTAACTGTCGGTCTTGACCGCTATTTTAACGAAAATCGGTTGATTATATTCGAGAATTACAGGCATTAACACAAGTGCAACACCTTATAACATGAGCAATTTATTTGCAGCTAGCTGGTTGGTTAGTTTCAGCATATTAACCTTCGTGGGTTATTTAATGCCAAAGCCATCTTTGTAAAAGAATAGTAACAGTACAGTTCAACCCATAGCTGAGTGAAGAAGGGATCGATAACTTTCCCTAGGATTATAGTTCGAAAGTGAATGTAATAGCGCGGCTAGAGTTCGAACTCACTTACTTCAATGTCACAGTTTAGCACATTAGCCACTACACCAAGGTTACCCCCACCTCTTCCCTATATATCTTCTTCCATGTATTTACCTAATATCTCCGTCATGGGTAGGATGCGATACAAGATTTTTAAGCGGAGTACAGCTGGATTAGAATTCAGTTTTCCTTTTTCTAGACCTGTTGTCATACCAAGACTAAAGAGCTCCTGGAAAAGCTGTGGAACATGGTGCACGTGGAACGATCTCCAATGACTTAGTAAAAGGACTAATCGAAGCACGAGCAGAGATCATCCAAATTACAGCTTTATTAAGATTGACCAGAAAACTGAGAAAAGTCCAAGAGACTTGAGGAGATTTGTATTCTACAGCCTCAGCCAACTAGGCTGCTAACGTTGGAGTGAAAAAAAAAAACTAGCAAGGAATAATAATAACAATAAAACAAGAAAAAAAACTTGTCATCAGATGAATTTTACTTTTCTAGAGGACCACAGAGAAATACTTAAAGAAAGCGAAATGGTAGGCATATACTTGCGTTATATTCAACAATGCTTCTTTTCATTTTATTACTCGAAATGTACGAAATGGTAGAGTGAGAAATAGAGTCAAACACGGGTGAGATATACACACAGGGCAAGATTCGTATCTCCAATGAACCGCTACTTCTTCGTTCTGCTTTCAGGAGACTGGTACAGGGCCACCTCAAGACATTGAATCATCTTCGTTTCTAGTTGCCTCTCTACTTTCACGAGTCTCGTCAGGGCCATCTCAAGGCATGGAATCTTCTTAGATTCTCTTCGCGTCTTTGCTTTCACGAGTCTGGTATGGTTCAGGCTTTTCTCTACCTTTCAAACCTGGGCTGTCTGGCGCAAGGCCAGCGTTCAGGGCGGCATAACGTCTAGTATTTCTTTTTTGTTCTCGTGGATCAAAATCTTCCCTGGTTTAAATAATTTTTCCGGACACCCACGCAATCCTCGTGGTCATATTTCCCACTTACGCGTTGCACATGGACTAGCCTCCTGTCTAGCATGCCACCCACGCAACTTCCGCGGCACTTCCGCTGAGGGAATACCAGTGTTCTGTTTAATTTACTAAACAGGTGCACATACTATTATGCAACCCAAGCAACTGATGCGTCGTGTCAGAGGGATCTTTCCAGTCAATATTCAACACCTGGATATTGGTAGAGAGCTGAAAAAGCTGTGGAAAATAAAGGTAATGATATTATCATTTGTATTTGGTGCGCTTGGAAAAGAGACCGGTGATGTTATATCAGCGTATGGTTGCAAGAAAAGAACGAAAACACAGTTGCAAAAACAAAGAACACGAAGGCACGTAAAAATTTTAACTGTATTGAAAACAAAGAAGTAAATAGTTCAAATAACTGTGTTTGTATGAACGTGTTAATATGGAATTAAAGAAAGTAGAAAAATGTCCAATGCTTAATAGTGGCAGGGTTGTTAGACTTACGTGCATGCCGTCAATCAGATGTTACGGGAGAGGAGAGGGATGTTTGGTGATTTACGACTTAGTCGCTTTCTTCGAAGCGAAGAAGAGGAAAGTCAATGTGAGTGATTCGTGGTTTCGAGTTTCGCCTGCTCTCTCTCTCTCTCTCTCTCTCTCTCTCTCTCTCTCAGAGCTAAAGTTCTAGTCTGCAGGTGTCGTTTACCTTCTTTTGATCTGCTCCTCTGTCGGGAAATTTGTCTTTTATAGCGTTTTTGTCTTCCGATCGGATCAAATTGGGTTTTCTTTATTTTTTTTACGGCAAATGTCACGGATTGGCCGAAAAATTACTTTTGATTATTTTTATTTTTTGACAAATTTCATCGACATTTAGCTATGCGCTGATCCTATGCGCAGAAGCTCCCTTTTCCAATTTGAAGAATGTCTCAGCACCGATAACATCCGGTGAATGCTCTCGTGGACGCTAGATGAAATCATTATTTTGTGTGCGCGATAAATTAAAAGAGCTCTCTTTCGCTGATATAACAGTCGTATTGGAAATCAGAAGAATCAAGTCCATACAGACCACAACATCGTTGAGATCGGCTAGAATACTCTAAAGAATCAGAGAGACCAGAGGAGGATTGCTGTTGCTCAGTGAAAACCACCAGCTGACACTAGAGCGAAACTCGCAAATAATGAAATAGTAATAATCTTTGTCCAGGGAACGCTCAGAAAATAATTTATACGGGGGATTTGTTTATAGTGGTGAAAACTTGTCAACAATCAGACACTCTTTTTTGTTAATTTGTTTTTACAGCATGTCAACTCCTTACGGGTTATTTAATGCAGTAGTTAATTTTCTTTTCTTTTTTTTTTTTTCAAGCAATTACATGTTTTCAAGAAACTATTTCTATTTAATAATATATACTATAGTTTATTATCTAATACTAATAATTTGTATACAGTGTAGGAGTACTGTTGTTTGGTGAATATTTTTGGTCCCCCTATAATTTATGTAGGCTCATTATTAAAAAGGCAAATGAAGTACACGATGTGAAACGACGCGGAGAAAAGAACATTTAAAACAAAGCAGTATAAACAAAATTAAATTTATATATGAAGAAATATATGAAAAAGGAAACATTACAAATATTCTAATATAGTCTGGTGAATATTCCTGTGTGTGCGTAACTAACACGGATATTAAGGAAAAAGACTAAATCTTGAAAGTGTCCTGTAGACTATAAAATGTATGTGGACTAAGTATTTCATGTAAGGTATCGATATATAGAAATATAGCAACGTGTGCTCGAAGGCATGTGTCTTCTCCCATGTTGATTGGTTATCTCTTTTGGGGTTTGCGAAATTTCTGAGGCTGTGTTCGAGGAGGGAAGAAGTCTAATCGAAAAGGCCGAACAAGAAAGAAAAAGGTTGCGGAATGTATACATTTTCGTGCTGGAAGTCAAAACGTAAGAGAAAGAGTGTGTGTTGTCTCTGGAAATCACAATGTACGAGAATGAGTGCTTGGAAGATGATAGTATATATAGGCAATCCTTGTCATACAATCGGTTCCAAATGCGCGGGACAAAAATCAAAGTTGCGGACGTAGTTATGAGCACTAACCACGTGACTTTCCTGACGAATAGGTTCCCGAGACTGATTAGTTTACCGACGACCGCCATCTCTGTTTCGGGAACAAGTGGCATCACGGCCATTTTAAAATATAGGAGTGTAAATCCTATAACAGTTACATGGTTTCAAGTATTCGTCAACGATTTTATGGTTTCAAATATTCCGATTTAAAACTAATAATTTCCAGAAAAATATATAGGACCAATAGTCCTCGATAAATAACCATCACGTTGGTTTGGTAGATCGATACTAATGAGTAGTGAGCGTTCCTCATGAGGTTCACCATACTTTTGGCCTTGTACTCGACTAAATATGACCTACTCCACACATGTACGTGAGTGTATAATACCATTTAAGATATATGTTACAGACGAAACTGTGGTTAAAATTTTAAGGTTAAGTAAAAAAAAATCGAGAGTTAAAAGTAGAGGGAATTAAAAAGAAGCCAGGTATTAAAAACGTTTTTGTTTTTTTTAAGTGAAAAATAAATGAAAAGCTGAAGAGAAAAATCATGAAAGTTGTAAAACAAGCTAAAATAAAATGGATTAAAAAGCTGAATAAAAAGAAAAAAAAACCCATAAAAACATCGACCAAAAGTTAAAATTAGGTATGTACAAAAACACGCTCTTGCTTAAAGCAGCGTTTAAAAAAAATCCCACATACACACACACACACAAAAAAAAATGGCTAGTTGTAGGATTTTAATAAAATTTTCGGTATTTAAAGTTATAAAAGATGAGGTTTCTTTTAAATGACATTTTCCTCAAAATTCTGAAGACAACGTTATTTCTTTTTGTTTTATTATCATGCGCCGCCCAACCTCAATCATTTTGTTAATTTGATTCACTTAATGAAGATACAGGTAAATGAGCTTTAGATGTTTCAAAGATAATTCTGAAGAGAATTAGATTTTGTTCACATTTTTTATAACGTTTGTCTATTTTCTTCATACGGGTGCTCTATTTTAACGTTTTCTGAATTTCAAAACTAAGGTACAATATTGCTCTACAAGGCATTTTTTTTTTACTTTATTCGTTTTCGAAGCAAAATCTTCTAAAGATGTTGTTAATATAAGTGAAAAAAATACAGGTTAAACGTTTCTTTTTTAAAGATTTTTAAAAATTGACATCAGTAGATTAGAGTGGATGACTGCTATTTTGTTTATTAATGTAAAATATTGAATAAACAATTTTGTAGGATTACACAAAAAGTATTTATCTAGATAAAACTTTTTTAGTCTTTGTGTTTACTTTATTTTCCGTTTTTATTTTCATTTTTCAGCATGGTTTTCGATGGACGATATTTTTTCTACGGAGCCCCGCAAAAACAACAACGACAAAAAAAAAAAAAAAAGCTAGCATAAAAAGAGTCATGTAGAAGACCCAACTTTTTCTGGGAATTTATTGATATAACTAAACACGTATTATTATGCTTTTGATCCTTCAATACTTTAGAAGAAAAGGTGCATCGCTCGTTAGTAATAAATCATAACATTACAGATAAAAGTGCATGTTTTCGTACATTCCTAGTTAAAACAATTAAGACAGAAAATTGAGAGTGGTAATGTCTGAAATTGCTGTTTTTCAACTTTTATCATTACGCTAAAATTTATTCGTAATAAGTCTTGTCTTCATAATTCATTTATGGCTAGATCGATCTTCAGTCTGTACTTCGTTAATATGATTTCATACAACGCATTGAGAGAGAGAGAGAGAGAGAGAGAGAGACTAAGAAAGTGCAAACAGAGAGGAAGGGATGTTGAAAATAAAAGGATTAGTCCAAAAGAAACCTGAGCACGAACCAATGTCTAGAGGGAGGGTTAACCCAAAGAAATAGACATATTCAATGTCCAATATTCCCGACTTTTTTTTACTTTGACTCCTCATTCTTAAAAATAAATAGTACTATTATTAGAAAATGTGAAAAAAAAAAAGACAACAAAATTATTAGGAAAAAATCTTAAGCATTTTTCTTCATAAAGCCTTTTTGCTGATTATTTCAAGCTGGGGAAAAAAACTGATCTGTTGAGTCAATTACAACAGTAAAGAGGCAAGACTTCTGTTCAAATGAATAAATCCATTTTCCTTCAGGTCTTTCATTCAACTGGATAAATATCTGAAATGTCAATAGTTAATGGGGCATTTTTTAAAAGATGACACCAGAACACGAAGGCTATAGTTAATGTGTACATCATACGAATAGTTGGGATTTAAATTCTGACGAGAGAAATCGAAATAAGTTCTGAGGAAATAGTTTGTCAGAAGTCACACATTTGCATTATCCTGTTATTAATGAGAGTTGAGGGCGGAGGAGAGAAAAAGGTAAATTTTAAAAAAATTGAAAGTGGACTTTTCAATGTAATTTGAAAAAGAAAAAAAAAACTCAATCAATATCAAAATATATCACACGGATTAAAAACAAAATGACTTTTCGAAAGGGAAGAATCATTTTTAACGGATCACCAACTATAAGCAATGATGATTGGGGGAAGAAATTAGAAATAACAACAACAAAAATTATAGTGTTTATTACAGTTAAACGCTAAGTCAAATATCATCATAATTCATAAACTCCTCATCGTGAATTAAAATAAAACTACTAGTCGGCCGTTCGATCTCATTATTTGACCAGCGGAAGTAGCGGTGAACAATCATATGAAAAAGAACCAAGTATTTTTGACCATTTAATACAAATGATTTTCAAACAGATCTACTTGACCAATAGATAGGACCAAGCAGGTACCACCACTCTGCGTCAGAGTGGGTCTAGGAGTAATGGCAATGAAGAGGTAGTCCAGAGGTAGGCCTGTAGAATACACCGACTGCATCTCTGCAAAGGGGTACCCCCCACAAGTGTCCTGGATAGGACACTAAATAATCTGATGGTGAGGTTCCAGTAATGCTGGAGCTTTGGAGAATGCAGAGTACCCCTTTATTGCCATCGCTCCCAAGTCCACTCTGGTCCGGAGAGGTAGCACCTGATAGGGTCAAATAGAACTAAACTGTGTACTTATGCTAAACTGAATTGGTTGAGATGGAACTGTTTTTGTATGTTGAATAGAACTATTTTGACATTGAAACTGTGTACTTATGCTAAACTGAATTGTTTGAAATAGAACTGTTTATATGTATAAAAATGGATTTGGCATTAATAACCTACAATGCCATATGCCAAATATGCCACCAAATCAAACCTAAATAGAACTCTTTTTAAATAGAACTAAACTATGCACTTATGCTAAACTGAATTGTTTTAAATAGAACTCTTTTGGCATTTAACTGTTCGTAAACAAAAACTATACTTATATTAAACTGAATTGTTAGAAATTTAGTTTGATATTAAATGACCCGAAAAGGGTTGGACTGCAGTAAAACAAAACAGCCAACCAACCAACCAGAGTAATAAAACTGGAGCCTCACCACCAGTTGCAATTTTGTGCCATATGTGAGACCACCATTTTTAGGAGTCTTGCCTCTCTTCGAGGGATAGCTTATTCTAAGTATCACTGAGAAGGCTTTCGGGGGAAAAGAGGATGAGAGAATAAATCAGAAAAATAAAATGAAATAAATGACTGTTTAAAAATAGTTTCGAATTCCAAGTTCAAAATCTGGTTAGTCTAGAGATAATGTCTTGGTTGGTTGGTTTTTATGGTCTATCAACTCCTGTGGGTTATTTAATCCCAGATCCTGTTTCTAGATATATATTGAATGTATATAATTTGTAAATGAATAGTTTCTAGCTAACATTATTTTTAAACAAGCCAGACCTCATTTGTTTGCACGCAGTTAAATAGTTTCAAGTATTGTTATCTAATACTAATAGTTTTATTTGCACACGGTTTAATGCTTTCAAAGTATTGCTATTTAACACAAGTTATTTTATCTAACATTATTCATTTGTTTGCACAATTAAATGTTTTCAAATATTGCTATGCAATACAGATAATTCAGTTTAACATCAGTTATTTGTTTGCACAAAGTTAAATAGTTTCAAGTATAGAAAATGATCAAATATTTCTATTCGACCCATAGATGGGACACTAACTTCGTATTGTTTTCATTTCTAGACGTTATCAAATTTCTATATGTTCTTCATTCCATTTATCTTCGCTTCAGCATCTCACTGACAGACGTTCTCCTGCAGAGTTAGGGTCTCTCCGGTACGCACCAACATCTTGCCCAGTCGGTTGGGGCTGTAGAATACGACTGCTTCTCAGCAGAGGGAGTAAGACCTCCCCCAATGAATGTCCTGTATATGACACTAAACAATCTAATGGTGAGGTTCCAGGAATGCGGAGCATCCCTTCATTTCCATCGCTCCCAAGTCCACTCTGGGCCAGAGTGGCAGCACCTGATAATGTCCTATCTATGAGTCAAATAGAACTAAAATGTGCACTTACGCTAAACTGAGTTGTTTGAAATGGAACTATTTGACTAAACTAAATAGCTTGAAATAGAAATGTTTTTGACAATTAAACTGTGTACTTATGCTTATCTGAATTGTTTGAAATAGAACTGTTTATTTGTATAAAAATGGTTTTGGCATTGAAGAACCTTCAAAGGTAGATATACCATAAAACCCAAACAAACAAGCTCCAAGATCTTTGTTGGATTTTGTCGAACAAAAACTGGGATATTAACCAAGAAATCAATGGTTGGTTGGTTGGTTGGTTGGTTGGTTGTGTTTTATGGCCTGTCAACTCTTGTAGGTTATTTAATGCCTAATCCTATTTATATTAAATATATATGATTTGTAAACAATACTCTAAAACGAACCAGAACTTATTTGTTTGCACACAGTTAAATGGTTTGAGGTATTGCTATTAACGCTAATAATTCTATTTGTACAGTTAAATGGTTCCAAGACTTAATATCTAATAATAATAATTCAGTTTAACATCAACAATTCGTTTGTACATAGTAAAATGTTTTCAAATTTAGAAAATGATTACCCGTTTCTATTTGACCCATAGATGAGACCTTAACAAGTACTATCACTCTAGGTCAGAGTAGACCTGGGAGTAATGACAATGAAGGGGTACTCCATTTTCCTCAAAGCTCCAAAACTGGAGCCTGTCCATCAGATGCAGTTAAGTGTCATATCTGGAAGTCTCGTTAAGGGTGGTGGTGGGGGTCTGATCCTTCTGCAGAGATATCCTATTTACCAACCCCTCCGCTCGGGTAGGATATGACACAAGGTCAATTTTTAAGCGGAGTTTAACTGGTTTGAATTCAGAGTTTTCCTTCTGCAGAGATATAGTCGGTGTATTCTACAGCCCCAGCCAACTAATGTCGAGAATCCTATCGGAATAAAAAAAGCTAATATCGCCACTTCTTCTCTCTTCCTTGATGTGCACATCGCTACACGATTACCCATTAAAAACCACCCTTTGAGCCAAAGACTAAAAGCCCATAATCCCAGTTGGCCGGAATTTCGGCCAGAAATGTTGGGTGGTTGTTTGGGTTTTATGGCATATCAACCCTTATAGGTTATTTAACGCCAAATCTATTTTTATGCAAATAGTTCTATTTCGAACAATTCAGTATAGTATGGGTACACAGTTAAATAGTTAAAACAATTCTATTTCAAGCTATTCAGTTTCGTCAAACAATTCTAATTCAAACAATTCAGTCTAGCATAAGTATGCAGCTTAGTTCTATTTAACCCATAGATAGGACCCTTGTGAGGTGATACTACTCAGAGTCAGAGTGAACCTGGGTGCGATGGCAATGAAGGGGTTCACCGCATTCCGCAAAGCTCAAGCATTACTGGAACCTCACCATCTGATTGCTTAGAGTGATATCCAGGGCGCTCATAGGAGAGTCTTACCCCTCTGTATAGAAGCAGTCGGTGTATTCTACAGCCCCAGCCAACTAGGCAAAGCCGGGAGTGTGGATTCCACACTTTTAAATCCCTTTTGCCAATTAAATGTTATTTCATATTTTATATATAATTTTATTCTTTTTTAATATATTTTAAATTTTAAATGGAATGTGGTAACATGTTATTTAATAGCTTGTAAAGAGGTTAAATAACAGATTACTTTTTACATTTTCAGCAATTTTTCAAGCCAAGGGCCTAGAGTGGGGTCACCTGCTGTTATATTTTGATCTTCGACCCGGCCCAAAAATACTATTCCAAGGTGATACACCAGAAGGAAGTGACACATTCCAATGGCCAGTAATCGAAAGAGATCGCGTGGGCGGATTAAGGCTTATGATATGGGACAAGGTGAAGGTCTCATTGTGCCACTACAGTGATGCACCGGAAGAGAGTAACCTCTGAACTGCCTGACAGTTATTTCCGCTTGATGACGATTAAACATCCGATTCAAAAATCCAGTAGGCGATCGTGTGGGCGTTGAGTTATTATTTAACTCAGTTGAGTTTGGGTCCCAGAACAGTTGCCAGCAGACTTCCAGACAGTAGAGACCAGATGTGGCAGGGAAGGCCACACCCGACCGAGGAGGCCCTCGGAAAAGCCCCGATGGAGTGGATCCCAAGACCTCTGGTTGAGCATCTAAGAGAACAAGAAAGACACAACGTGACGGTCATAACAGTGGGGTCAAAATATGAAGTTTATGTTCGGTCTCCAGCACCCTCTCACATGCAACCCTTGAACAACCCTTTCGAACCCTTGCAATAAAGTGAGAGGTAAAAATATTGTTAAAGAAGTCTTCTTGCGTCTTTATCATGCGTCGTTTATTCATGTGTCTTCCCTCTTGCGTCTTTATTGTTGTGTCGTTGTGATGCATGAACGTGTAAATGACTATATAACACTGCGATCGTGAGAGGTTCAGGGTTCTAAGGGTCAATAAAAGTTGACTTAATTTTCTGGTAATTGATGCCTCTCCCTAATCCAGACAAAATTACGTGTGCACTGCACCAGAAGATCGCAAAATTATTTTGAACTGTTCAGCTTATCCGAGACCAGATCTGCTTTGAAATACCTCTTCAGTGCATTTAACCCTTTTAATACTTCTTGAGTTTGGTTTCTTCGTTTAATAGCATATCAACCATCGTGGATTATTTAGTGCCAAAGCCATCCATTTAAGAGTGCAGTAGTGGTTCTATTTAATCAGTAGTTGGGAGATAAGAGTATTCATACCTTTTCTAAAGATATTTGATTGAAAGTGAAAGTAATAATTTAACAGGAGTTCGAAGTTGTTTATTACGATGTCGCAGTCCAGCACCTTAGCCACTACACCATGCAGACTCTCCTCTTCAATATTTGTACCTTACGGAATAGTTACGAACCAAACTGTACTCCTCTTAGTCAAATACGAGATCAATGAAATACCAAAGTGAAATATCGCTTACATTTTTTTTTTCATTTTTTTTTTTTTTGCAATTGTACGCGAGATGTGTTCAGTCGTGGCAACATTATTGAGACATTTACCAAAATATGATAAATAATTGTTTCAGTTTCTTACAGCCTTAATACTTTTAAGATGTTAGTTCTGAATAAATAGTGGGTCAGAGATGTATTATTGAATTAGTATTATGTGATCTCTATTCGTCTGGCATAATACGATAAAATTCTGAAACTAAGGAAGCTGAAAAATCAGTTTAGGTTTAGTTTGGTTTGGTTTTATAGCATATAAACCATCGTCAGTTATTTAATATCAAATCCATTTTTATACATATACACAGTTCTATTTCAAATAATTCAGTTTAGCATAAGTACAGTTTCGTTCTATTTGATCCATAGATAGGACCGAATCAGGTGTTACCGCTGCGGGCCAGAGTGGACCTGAGAGCGATGGCAAGGAAGGGGTACTCCGCATTTCCCAAAGCTTCAGCATTACTGGGACTCACCACCATAATTGTTCAGTATTATATCCAGGACACTCGTTGATGGATTTTTACCCCTCCACAGAGATGCAGTCGGTGTATTCTGCAGCCCCAGCCGACTGGACCATGAAAAATCAGCTGTGTCCTTCTATCACTTCATGATTTTAAGTATGGAGTTCCGCTCAGTCAACCGCCGTGTCAGTTAATGAAAAAGATGCCGACTGCACCTCTGCAGGTGGATAATGAGGCCACCTGTTAGTCATGGGTGGGGACCCGTAATGTCTGAGGATGAGATCTTGATGGCCGAGCACTCTGTGACCTAGATACTAAGATGTCACATGCGCTGCAATACTTCAGGTTTACCTTTCCTTGGGATAGACAGACGTTCGGAGAGGTCTGACTGATCAATCAGCTGGTCATATCAAGCCCTCGCATGTATATAATTAAATACCGATCATTTTCTATAAATTGCTCTTACTGCAAACAAACATACAGCCTTTTTTCTTAAACGTGCGAAAAAGCGGAAACTATGGGTCAGTCGTGGCAAGAGAAACAGTTGATGAAAATTATTTCTATCAGTTTATTAACACACATGAAATTAATGGAATTAATTTCGACCAATATATTAATACACATGAAATCATATCTAAAATAAAAAAGATTGGGAATTAAATAGCGCACACGGGTTGATATGCTATCAAACAAAATAATCAACCACTCAGCCAATAAAAAAATTATCTCACTCCAGAATATGTATTGATATATTATCAAAATTCTCATCATGTATATATCTATTTACCTATATCCTCCACCATGGACAGGATGAGACAAAAGGCCAATTTCTAAGCAGTGTAAAGCTTATTTAAATTCAGAGTTTTTCTTCTCCTAGACTGGTTCCCTAATAAAGGCTAAACAACCTAGTCAATCCTACTATTTACCCATAGCTGATGAGAGGGTGAATATGCCTTTCCCAAAGGTATTAGCGCCAAGAGAAACAAACCACCTCGTCCAGGATTTAAACACGTGTCGTCGATTCGATTTTCTGAGCTAAGTACATCTCATTCTCTTTTCTACTGTTCTTCTACAAGGATCGCTTTGACATTAAATAACCCACAACGACTGATAAGCCAGTAAACCAAGACATCAAACCAACACACTTACTATGTTATAACTTAGAGAATAAAGCGTTTTACAGTCCAATTTGCAACTGGATGATAATTTTCAATAATCTAAATTCTCAATATAACGGAGATAACTATGAAATGCTAATTAGAACCTTTCTTAAACAGTAGCATCAATATCATCATCGACTGTTATTATATATTATCAAAATTCTCATGCATGAAATAAAAGGTAGCATTTCATAAAGCAATACACTTAAATGATCTTAAAGTGATTTACAGTTTAATTTACCAGTAGATGATAATTTTGTGGGGGTCTATGTTTGTGATGAACATAACTTTTTAAATCTAAATTCTCGATAGAATGGAAATAACTATGAAATGTCTATTAGAATCTTTCACTACTTCCTCAAAGAAGAATTAATTATCATTACCATAAACCAATGCACAAACACACACACATATATATATTTATTTATTCTTTTTATGTTTATATACATAATTCCAATCGAACAGAAAAAGTACACGATAGCGAAATTTTTATTTGAACAATACCTTTAAAATGTTCCAACTTAGAAAATAAAGCAATTTCCAGTCCAATATGCACCAATGGCAATTTTGACGGATCATTTTTTAATCATCTGAATTCTCGATATAACGAAGATAACTATGAAATGCTGATTAAAATCCTTCACTCTTTCGTAAACAGAAGCATCTGTATAATCATGGACCAGTAGACTAACGTATTCACACATCGTCCAGTTGTAAATAAAATATATCAAGGAAAAATGGTTTGAGAAATGATAAATATCGTCCTTGTGCAAATTTGCCGTCATTAACGCTATAATGCGTAGAGACAGGTTCCTTTTCTGCTCCAGCCAATGCCAATTCACTACATTTAACCTTTTCGATACTTGTTTGTCAGCTGCCATAAATATTATCATTTCTATTACATAACTATGTTGCGACCCGCCAGGCAACAACTCAGAAAAAAAGTCTAGAAGGTAACCACTGAATTATCAGTGTGGGGATTACAAGATTTGTCGACTGAATAGTTCTGCCATTCGGCGCAAGCTAACACAAAAGGTCATTGTCTCCCATTTTTGCCCAACAGAACAGCTAATGGTCACTAGAGAGCGTAGCTAAAGTAGCATATAAAAGAAGGGTGTACCAAAGCCAAATGTCCTTTTCGACCTCGACAATGCCTTGAAACAGACGTTTCCAGTCCACCCAGACAAGGCACCTAGCACCCCCATAGACCTCATGTAGCTTCGCAAACGATAGCATTTCTAAGTCTTTCTTCAACACTTTCATTCTCTCCCATACGTAAGTAATTAAGGACTCTCTAAACTTAAATAAAATACTTTTCCAACCAAATTAGGATATTTATCTACATTGTTAAAAAGAGGTAAATCAAGTTAGATAACCCAAGCAGTTGTTTTGTGCAACTCTCCTTTTTGTAAAATAAAATTAATCTTTCATTCTCCTTTTCAAGAAGCACACGTGTTTTATTTTCCTTCGTCTAATTTTGCTCTACATATCCTTATCTTAAGACATGGCAACTTCAACATACATACACTCTTTTCGTATTTGTATTTCCTGTCATTTTTGTATTCATTATGTTAGTTTTGCTCAAGCAATAAAACTTTCTTATTAATTCGTTGTAAATCGTTCTTGCATTATTCTGCCTAGGAAGTATTAAATTACAATACATTTCCTCTGCTTCAAGTGTCTGAATTGCTATCTCTCACTCTGATAATGTTAGCGGCGCGTAATGATACCAAATACAAAAAAACAAAAAAAAAAACAAAAACAAAGACAACTTTTCAGTTGTCGGTATCATAGCTCCCGCTTCAACAGCGATCAAATATTCTCTATCCTAGAAAGTAACCATTGATCACCCAAGCACAGAATTTGAAAACAAAAACCCAATGAATATTCTAAGAATTTCTTAGAGGAAACATTTCTATTAAAATGACGGGGTTATATGCGTATGAATCTGTTTTTCTCTTGGAACCGAGTGCGTTATGCCTAATCGTATTTCCAAGTTAATTTCACCACGCTGTTCAAGCAGCAGTAACATTCGTTTGGTTTGATTTGGTTTTATGCCACATCAACCATTGTAGGTTATCAAAGCCAAACCCATTTTATACATATAAACAGTTTTATTTCAAACAATTCAGTTTACCATAAGTACACAGTTTAGTTTTATTTGACTCATAGATAGGTCCCAATCAGGTGCTACCACTCCAGCTCAAAGTGCACCCGAGAGCGATGGCCACTAAGCAGCACTCAGCATTCCCCAAAGCATTACTAAAGCCTCACCATCAATTTTTTTAGTGTCATATCTAGGACATTCGTTGGGAGATTCTTATCCCTCTGCAGAGATGCAGTCAGTGTATTCGATAGCCCCAGACGACTGGGCATAGTAATATTGGCTTAGTGACTATTTATTTAATGTTTGTAGAATAATGACCTGAGAAGTGCGACTAAAAACACCATAAATAAAATAAAATAAAATAAAATAAAAGACAAGCTAAAAATAATAACGGCCTGTAAAACTATGGCACAGTCAACTATATATTCAGAATGAATCCGTAAATTTATCATGTGTTAATTTAACAAATCTGTTTAATCAATCTGCTAAGCTTAAAATACGCTGACTTTAAAAGAAATAAGCTTCACATTATATTAAAACTGAATGAAGAAGACCATTTTGAATAAATAAATAAACGATTTATTTATATTTTTTCATCATTTAGAGTATTCTGACGAAAGTCTTTATCTTTAATGTTATATTCACTATGTTTTGGTTTTTAAAAGAAATAAGCTTCATTGGATATCAAAACTGAATGCTAAAAAAACTATTTTGAATGAATAAATAAATGAATTATTCATTTTTCATTTGTCTTGATAAATACAGCTTAGGTCTTGACGCTTTCCTGAACACATTTCGTATACTTTCAGCTTTAGATATGTAATTATTAACTGAAAGCAATTTTTGACGAATTTGTTTAAAAAACCCCTACCTGTGATATTATGGCTTACATAAACCTCTAATATACAATATTGAGCCAACTTACACAGCGAAACATATGTATATACGCATATACAAGTTCAGCTAATGTATATTTATGGAATTCATTTTTTCAACCAAGAGCTCTTCTTCGTTCTTCCCTTTATTTAAATGTCCATCTTGCTAAAACATTTCGGATACTAGCCTACAATTCTTTACATTTCCACAGAATTACAACTCCTCATTTGATAAATACACAGTGTAATTAAGTTTGCGTTCATGTGTACATATATATATATATATATATTATTAAATTATGTGTACAGCAAAATTTGTACAATATAATAAGCAGAGACACCATTGGTAATTGTAGTCGGGGAACTTAAGTAAAACAGTAAAACAACGAAGGGCCCTTTTCGTCCTGCTCTTTTCAAGTTGGGAACACTGGAAATTTAACTAAAAACGGGGTATATATATGTAATATATAAGCAGAATGGCCAGATAGACGGGAAAAAACAAAAAAACAAGTAACTAAGTATATATATATATATATAATTATGTGGTTTACCATATTTATAAAGAAAGTGTACTCAATGTTGGTGATAGAGCATATGTACATTAAAGTTTTAATAGTGTAGACCCAAAGTCAACGACGCTTGACTATGCCAACGTTATTAAAACTTGTGTGTGTAAAACTTAGATCTGTGTGTGCATATCTATCAAACTGACAATGGGGATAATAGCTCTTTGTCGCTACTTCTGACATAGATATAATATTGATAATTATGGAAAAGTTGATTGTCCTTGTACTCACTCTTATTCCATCTCGACTAAACCTTCTGACATGCTAGTGACAAAACATCTTTTGCCTTTTCTAATTAATGCAAAACAAATGCAGCCCGTCTTAGAAGAAATTTAAATATGTTTTTCAATTCAGTTTCCTATCCTGGAAACCATTTGTCCGTGTGTGGGAGAAGGAATAATCATGGACACAGTGTCATCACGTTATCTTCCAAATGGCTGGACTTATTCAAATCGAACGCTGTTCAAGATTTACAAATGTCTAAAGAACGCATTGCTTTTAAAAGGAAAGAACAAAAAATAAATCCAAGTTTTTGAATTGTAAACTTAAAATTAAATTTCTTAAAGGCGGTGTTTCCACTGATTGAAATAAATTTACTTTTCTAATTCAATTTGCTGTATTTTAGGTAAAAGCATTCTTTCTCTAATTGAAAAGTTGCTTTTTTTTTTTTTTTGGCAAGTCGCTTCAAACCAAATGACCTTTTTCAAAAAACGATAGCATCCTTTTTGTATGACGATGTTTAAATTATCAACATTAGCGACAACAAAAAATTAGCAAATATAAAGACTGTTTTATGACAAGAATCTATACACAAGATAAACCTACTCAGGGAAATTCAGATACCTCTTAGTGTAATCGTTAGCAGTCTCGGTGAGCAGACCATTATTAGTGAGTTCGATTCTCACTAGATCCCCTAATCCTTTTGGCTTTGCTCCAAACTAAGCCAAGTTCAGTAAATGATTACGCCAGGGAAGTCACGTGTCAAAGAAGGAACGCTGTTATCTTCTAAAGCTTTTATAGTTCGGCGAACTGTCCACGGGTTAAGTGATCCAAAGTAGTGCAATGGAAGAGAAACAACGACTCATTAAAGAAGATCATTTTCCCCCTGTTTAATCGATTACTGCCGGTGGGATATTAATCCGTGCCTCCTACCAAGCAGGATTTGACACAAGCCACTAAAAGGGAAACATGACAACACTCTTCCAAGCTATCCACCGATCACCAAGACACTTCTACTTCCTGTGACATTGACTGCAATTAAATCGGCAACACAAGCCACTGAAAGGAAAAGTTTTCCAAGCCAAATTCCTTTTTGAGAAAACCGTACATAGAGAGTTGCGACGAGATAGCTACGTAAACTTAATTTCAAGAGACAATTAATTCTCATCCAACTTTTTAACTAAATCAGGATTTTGAATTTAATAACCTGCATCGTTTGATATGCTTGAAAACACAACCAACCATATCTAAAGCTTCAGTATAACGAAGAAATCAAAACTATATATAGTTTCTAATAGTTTCACGCTTTCACAATCACCATATTTTTTAAATATATACCACAACCTTTAAACACGGATGTTTTTTAATATAAAATCACAATAAATAACGATAGAAAATATTTCATAAAATGCTCGGTCGGCGAGTGTTTAAATACACTGACTGTATCCCCTACAGAGGAGTAAGACCCCTACCAAAATGAGGAATCCTGGGTAAGATAAAAAAAAACTGCATCTGATGGTCAGTTCTGGAGATCTGAGATTGTAGAGTACATCTTCTTTGCAATTACTCGGAGGTCATCTCTGACCTGAAGTGGTAATATCGTGTCTATGAATCAAATAGATCTTTTTAAAAATTATTCGTATTCAACAGGACTGGGTGCTCCGTCCTCAAAAAACTATTAAACAATTGCACAAAAAATGTTAGTATGAACTTATAATGAACGCGATTATCTAAGTTCTAATCATAGAATAACCCTAGAAGGGATGACATGCCGTTAAAATCAATCACTCAATTGCATAAAATATCCGAATGGTACTCATTTCGACAGGGTTTATAAAAATTCGTGAAAACGAAGATGAGAAAAACCCCCAACTCTTTTGTCTTCAGAGTGGGGAATGTTTTGTCGAAAGTTCAATATAAAGTCAACAGTCAGCCTACATCTGGCAGTTTAAAGTTGTAATGGTTTTAAGTAAAATAGTTTTAACCAAAAAAGAGATTTTTAAATAAATTTTTCTAAAATCTCCTATCAGTTAAAAAAAAATATTTCATAAATTCTAAAAACAGATCTAAGTTAGACTAACCAACGCCAGACCATGATTAAAAAAAATTCCGCGAACACACCACTTGACTCCTTAGAGATAGGAATAAACCAATAGAATTAGAGAAACAAAATTTAACTTCAGCAACTTAGATCTCTAGGGATGTACGAAAGAGGACCTTTTGCAACAAGGCAAATTGTGGTCTGCCCTGTTACATTAAAAAGAAAGGAAAATACAGGAATGTGGACGAGAATATTGATGAGTTTCAACAGCTTTAATGAAAGCCACAAAGATAACCCTTGCACTGTGAGTCGTACGAATAAAAGGAAAACAGTTGCGAATTTAGAGCAGGAATTAAGCATTTAACCTGGAGTTTCGAGGTCCAGTTGGTCTAGGAGGAATGAATAGATGACAAAGGACTAGTCTCCAAAAGGAACAATGGCCCATGTTTGAATGACGCTCTCCTCGTGTTGAATGTTAGTCTGTTCTGCTCTAGAATGAGTGAGAAAGAGAGTCGGTCTGTCCTGCTCGAAAAATATGTGAGGAAGAGAAACGGTCTCCCTTGCTCGAAAAATATGTGAGGAAGAGGATGAGAGACCGTTTGATCGGCCTTTTATACTTCCAGGGAAAGTCATGCCAGTCGTACGGCTTAATCATCCTCATTGGACGAAAATATCAAATCGAAAACTCAACGGCCAAAGTAATTCCTGCTCTAAATAATAATTTGAAATTCTTTCTTTCTGATACAAACCGATACTTTGAAAGAGTTAAAAGAGAAGCGAAAGCACAATTGGAAGAGCTAATCTGACAAATAGATCCTAAGATATTCAGAAACATAAGAGACAAGTGCTATTAAAAGAAAGACAAAATATTCAAGTGAATAGTTTCCTTTTCTTCACCTAAAAGCACCTATACCCTGAAAGAACTGTTTCTGTAACAGTTCTTTCAGGGTATAGGTGCTTCCGACACCAAAATAACTGCAAACTAAAGAGTATCGCTACCATAATACATAACAATAAATAAATGAATTAATAAAATAAAAGTCACTGTTATTATTTGTTTCCAGTATTTCTGTGTTACTCTTATTTCTTGATCATCGAAATTCTTTTATCCATTTCATGCCAAGTTACGACTAACAACCTCACGCAAGCAAAAAGCTTCTTCTCCCAAAAGATAAGTAAATATTTTTCGGTTAACCAAAGGACCAGAAAATACTTTTACGAGATTTTCAAAAACAGCTCAACAGGGTTTATATTGCTCATCAGAAAGCAATAAATTAACAGGCAAAGCAACAACCAAATCACTAAGAAATTCGAACAGCCAGTAGTCAGTGAACGGTAATAGACGCTCAGAATCCTACACGACAACCTTCGGAATCTCTGAATTTTAGCAAGTGTTTGATACCAACCAAGTCTAAGATCTTTGGGATAGACAAAAAGGTAGGAGGAGAGACTTTATCTCCTTGTCTTCTTCTCCAAGACTCCGCAAAGTATCTTGACTCATTTAAAGAAGACAGAACTGTTATCATCTACTCACTCAGAATACCGCTTTATTTTCACCATAAACTCTGAACAATACCATGAGAAATTAACCTTTAGAAAGACACCTATTTGCGATCCTTCCTCACCAGTAAGTTTTACAAACACTTCCTCTCCTACCATCCTTAAATTCTAAATAAGCGCCCAACAGAAATACTTTATCCAGTTTATTTCGTTTCTTATCTTTTTCCTTTTATTTCAAAGGACATGTGCGTTTCTTTTCTTTTTTTCTTAAACTTTTATGCGGTATTTGTTTATACACAACGACTTTTTCATATTTTTTATAGCAACTCACTTTTCATATTTTGTTCTTGTAATTAAACAAATTTCTTGTCCGTTTTAACTTATCCCCCAAGGTGGGTCCATATTGTTTGCTCACCTAAAAAAAAAATGAATTCATTTCCCTTCATTTTTTCTTAATATTTTCTCCAAAAAATTCTTTTAGGGTTTATTAAGTCTACTTTGAAGTTTAAAAAAAGCCTTTTCCTTCATCAGCTACTCTTCGTCTCACAGAAAGTGTGTTGGCTCTGCAAGGGAGTTCGATCCTAGCTAAGTATGCCTTCGTCCATTGAATTAAGCAAAAACTATTTTTCATATTTTAACGAAGTTTCTAAAATATATTGAACGAAAGATAAGCTAAGGGAACTTCTTGATGTATGTGGTTTGTTCTTGGGTGCGTATATATATATATTGGCATAATGGTTGGAGTGTTTAGCAATGAATCAGGAGACTGGTGTTCAATTCCAGATCGAGTCATACTAAAGACTCGAAAATGTTACTTGATGTCTCCTTGCTTAACACTCAGCATTATAAGCTACGGATCAACGGTAAGTGGAGCAATCCAGAGAAAGGAGTTGTGCCCACTCCTATATCCCGGTGTTGTAGCAATTAAAAGGGAATTTTCGAGTCGCCCTCGACTACGGTCGGCCAAATAAATATAAAACTTAGACTCTATTTTCCTGATGTCATTTCCAAAAATATGAGAAATTTTCGAACAATAAAAAGCATTTTTTATTTTAATAGATAAAATGCGAAAGTTACGAGAAATTTAGTTATAACTGACAAAAAGCTTGCCTTTTCCCCCTTCTTTTTACAGTATAGCAACGTAATCACATCAACTTTCATTCAAACTTTTCTTCTACTTTTTAAACAGGTAATTTTGATTATGAAGGTCATAAATTTGTCTTATCATGAACAGTCCATTACTATTTTTCTTTGGCTTTAAAGAATGAGTAAAAAAATGTCAACGTAGAATGTTCAAAATAAACAAACCATAAAAAAGAAAGGGTGGGGTCATCCTGTTTCTTTAAAGATGTCTGTTATCAATGTCAATGAAATGCCCAAGGTAAATAACCTTGACAAACGCTTATCTATTTTTTTTAAAGTTCAACGCTCTGCTTCACATTTCTTTTTCTTTTCGTCCGGTACCTTGTAATTTGGAGCCTCAGAAAATTATTCTCAACAGCCCATAAAATAAAATAAATCAGATAAAAATAAAAAGTGGAGAAGAAGAAATGAAGATGACCTGAATTATAAAGTTTATTACTTTTTTTCTCTCCTATCCATAAAAATCTTTGAAGACAGACTTGTAGTCTGCAACTGGTGGAATCGTTCCAAATATTCAGACGTAAAACTAATGTGGATTCCCAGGATAGAAGTAAACACTTTTCGGCCGGCTTAAAAAAAAAATGACACGCCGAAGTGGGCCACGTGAAAAGAAAATCTTATTCAAATTCGGTTTAAAGATATAGCGTTTTTAGGAGGATTATCATCATTATCTTCTTCACTACGCGGTAATTTCCCATGTATCATCGCAAAATTGTCAAAGCTTAAAATCTTAGGTTTTACAGCATCTCGTCACGCAGTTTCATATATATATACATATATATATATATATATATAATCTAAGTTTTAAACTGTTCTTTAGTTCGTGGACTTAATAAAGTCATAAAATTTTTTGAGATCTACTTTGTAATCCGTGCATATTTATCTATTTATGACTAAAATTCTCAATATATATATATGTATATATATATATATGTGTGTATGTGTTATATTCATATATGGTAACACAAAGGAAGGGAAAAAAAGAGTGGAAAAGGAAAACTATTAGCCATGTGGTAATGCAGGCTATTCAGCAGGGATGGAAGAAATGGTATAAAAATAGCGATAGAATCAATGATAGATTGATTTTAACGGCATGTCACCCTTCTATAGTTATTTTATGCTCAGAGGTTACAGAATCGCGTTCAGCAACTATGTGAGGACACAGGATATAACCCTGAAGACCTGCCGGAGGCGATGAATGATAGGGAGAAGTGGCGAGAGAGGGTCAGGGATATCCGTGCTCGCGGCACGACATGATGATGATGTATATTTATATTTTTCGTGCAGTTGTTTCTTATAGGAATAATTCCTTGATAATTTATTTGATCCATAGATGGGACTCTCATGAGTACTACCAGTCCGTGTCAGAGGAGAGCTGGGAACAATGGTTTAGTGTCATACTCAGAACATTTTCATTTTTCGGATGAGGGGTCTTACCTCATTGTAGAGGATACAGAAAGCATATTCTAAGCCCCACCGACAAGACGTAATAATTGAATCAATAATGAGGTGGAATATACTTGTACAAGAGGGTTAATTTTCCTTGTAATAATTCAAAGGTCTAATGAAGAAGCAAAGTTATTCAATATCCGTTCCATGGTGTTGTGTTATCGCTAGGTTCATAGATAACTTGTTATGGGCTATCCTTCGAGTCTATGTAAGGTAATGTAGCTGGGTCCCAAAATTATAAAATTCTGAGTTTTATCTGTGCCTAGCTGTTGAGGCAAGCGAGGAAAGTACTGTTTGTCGAAGCATTTAACCGACTTCCCACCGAGTCGAAATTTGACACAAGGTCATTCTATAGAGGGGAGCCACACATAAATCGCGACTCATGCGTGGTTAATCCAAAAAATGCTCGGTTCCGTCGGTATTCTACTTTTGGAGTGCTTAAGGCATTTAGCGATAAACTCAGCCTTGACAAGTAGGTACAAACAGGGGGAAAGCTTATAACCAAGCAAATAGATTCTTTGTTTAATAGCATCTCAACCTTTGTAACTTATTTAATGCTAAAGCCATCTTTTTTTTTTTAGAAGAACAGTAGTGATACTATTTAACCCATAGCTGGGAGGAAAAGAGGGTTCATACCTTTCCCAAGGATATTTGTCCGAAAGTGAACGTAATAGCGTGACTGGAGTTCGAACTCGTTTACTATGTTTCCGCAGTCTATCGTTTTAACCATTACACCATGATGACACCTTCAAGCCAATAGAATTACCTATTGGGGAATACAAGGTGTTTTTTTATATGCTTTTGATTAGACCTTCAATCTGCGGTACCTTTCAATTGCTCCAAAAGGGGCTTAATTCTTTGTCACATGATTGCTCACCGCTATGTTCATCAGTCAGACGGTGACTTCGAACAATCAACCGGTTGTGTTCTCGTGAATTTGTGAATCATAACGACATTTGACAGAGTGTAACATTATATATATATATATATATATATATATATACGTGTGTGTGTGTGCGATTTTTCGTTTTTATCTTACGTGCTTTTTCGAGTGCTCAGTATGGGGATAGTATGATGTATTAACAGTACTGAACGAGATGACTGGAGTTATCTTCAATAATCAGTCAATCAATCAAATTGAAATAAATATCTAGCTAGCATCAGTCATCGTCTCACAACAGTGGTTAACAACTCTGCATAAAATTATATCGTCGTTGTCTTACTTATTTTATGTCAAGAAGAATTGTAGAACCATTCATGATTAGTTTAATTTATGAATTTGGTCCAAGACCAATTTTTAAATAAATGCCAATAGAATCTTAGCATTAACCTTATAAATCAGATGCTTATCTTTAAATGTTATGAGCCAGTGTTGTCTCCAGAATGGATTCCATGTTCTAAATTGAATGCAAGAAAGTGGGAATTCTTGAAAATTTGTTTCAAAATAAAGAAGGAAATGATTAGATTGTTTACTTTTTAGGAACAAGAAATAAAGTTTCGTTTATGTTGGATTGAACATTTCTGTAAACATTTTACTCTCATAAAAGCTGTCTAAATTTTCCATTTTCTTCTTAATTCACAGGCAGAATTTGAAAAAAAAAGGGAAGGCATTTAGCTCCTTCTCTTCCTCCTTCTAAAAAGCCTAGATGTGATACAAAGTTGGTTGAACATGAGGTACTCAGCAAGAAGCAGACCTCCCAAGAGAAGGGTGCTGGCAAAATTGCTCAAGTTGAAAGTAGGGCAATTAACTAGCACTTATCCCTTTTATGCAGAAGGGCAGGTGCTACCTGGGGAGATGGTTCTCTGGACCTGAGCAAATGATTTCAATGACCACCATTTAGCACAGAAGCCTGATAGATAAAAGAGAGGTAGCATTGAGAAAGAGACAATGGCATAAAAAGAGAATGTGAGAATGAAAGAAGTACAATTAGAGAGAAAGAGAGACACGCATAAAGTGAATATATGTGTGTGCGTGTGCAGAGAGAGAGAGAGAGAGAGAGTGAAGAAGCCAGATAGTGTTAGAGAATATTAGAGAGAATGTGTTAGTAAGAGAGAAAGAGAGAGGGTTAATAGAAAAAAAAGAATGTGGGTATTAGAGAGAGAAAGAGTGAATGA
This sequence comes from Sepioteuthis lessoniana, assembly GCA_963585895.1. Taxonomy (NCBI): domain Eukaryota; kingdom Metazoa; phylum Mollusca; class Cephalopoda; order Myopsida; family Loliginidae; genus Sepioteuthis; species Sepioteuthis lessoniana. The sequence continues at coordinate 58,143,602 of OY757905.1, read as the reverse complement.
ATGTTAGAGAAAGAGAGTGAGTAATGGAAAGTGCAAGAGAGAATTTGAGAGTGAGAAAGAGAATGTGTGTGTGTGAGAGAGAGAGAGAGAAAGAGTGTGAGTTAGTGTTCGAGACAGAGAAAGAAAATGCAGCATGAGAAAGAGGGAGAAAGTGTGAATAAAAGAAAAAACCAAAACAACACCTTGAAAAGTTTTAAAATATGATAATAAAACAAAGAAGAAAAGGGAATATTTAATTTAAATGAGACATAAAATAAGACTAAGCAAAAATATATCTTAATTACAAAAGAGATTTTTTAAAAATATTCATATAAAATGATTCTATTTTCTCTTCAAATATTCTTGCTCTCCATAATTCTAAATCGAATTTATTTTATTCAATACCATCATTATACACTTTATTTTTACAGAAAAATTGATTTGTCATCATTTGTTTTTCTATTGTAGTATTGAAGATTTCTTTACCTTGGTAAATATTATATTGTTTTTGCAAGGAAAGAAAGCACAGAGCTACTATATTCAATAGTGTCAATTTTATTTATTCAAGCATTATTCTGGGAACAATAAAGGGTACTGATTATTAAAACAGAAAATGCTATATTAAAAAAAAACGATAAATATTTTTTACCAAATAATAAGTGAGAAAAAATTTATATTATTTTTACACATAAAACAATAATCCTAATTGACTGTAATTCACTGAAATGGTCATAAAACTGTTAGCTTGGAAGTGGGTATGTCAAAATGTTACCACCTGGACGTCTGCTTTTGGAGCTGAGATAGAGAAAGGATTGATAGTGTGACTGATTGATTTTAACGGCATGTCGACCCATCTAGGATTATTTTATGCCTAGAAGTTAGAAAATCGCATTTGGTGTAGATTTATATTAAAAATTTTTGTGTAGTTGTTTCTTAAAAGTTTTTTGGCACAAGGTTTATGATATCAAATATTCTAATCTAATACAAATAATTTGCACACAGTTGGTTTCAAGTATTCCAATTGAATCATCATCATCATCATGTCGTGCTTCTATAGCAGAGATTTCCCTGACTCTCCCTCGCCACTCGTCTCTATCGTCAATCGCTTCCGCCAGGTCTTCTAAGTTACATCATGTGTCCACACAGAGCTTCTGTTGACAAGTTCTAGTTGGTCGTGCAACACTTGCTCGTCCGTGTGAAAGGGTCCAGAGGAGAATGTTGCTTATGAATTCGTCCTTACTTCTTCAGCAGTGTCCAGCATGTCTTGTTCGTCGGACTTAGATGGTTTTAGAGATAGGAGGAAGGCGGCTGTATAGCTGCTATTTTGTAGGATGTTGCTTCCAGGATTTGTTCATTACAGCGCGCAGCATTCTTGTGCAATGGCCGTCAAGCTTTTTCTCGATACGTTTTGTCAACGTCAATGTGGTGCATCCAAATAGTAGTATGGATACGACTGTTGCCTGAAAAAAAATTGCGTTTTATTTTATTAGACAGGTCTGACCTCCATATGACTGACATCCTATCGATAGCTGTCCATACCTTCGCGAGTCGTGTATTGATGTCATTTTAGACTTCTTTGACATTGTCGCAGGTGTCCTGCAAGGAGATACGTTAACTCCATACCTGTTCATAATCCACCGAGACTACATACTTTGAACGTCGATAGATTTAATGAAAGAAAATGGCTTCACACTGGCAAAGGCAAAAAGCAGGCGATACCACACACTAACCTTATTTACCAACCCTTCCGCTTGGGCAGGATATGACACAAGGTCAACTTTTAAGCGGAGTTTAACAGGTTTGAATTCAGAGTTTTCCTTCTCCTAGACTAGTTGCCACACCAAGGCTGAAGAACCTAGCCTGTCCTTCTATTTACCTCACACTTACAATCACGGACGTAGACTTCGCTGGTGACATAGCGCTTCTGACAAATATACCCGCCCATGCCGAATCCCTGCTGCATAGTCTTGAGAAGGTAGTAATAGGCCTCCATGTCAATGCAGTCAAAACGGAATATATGTGCTTTAATCAAAATCAAAAAAGAGACATCTCCACACAAAATGGTGGTTCTCTGAAACTAATGGACAAGTTCACATACCTCTGAAGCAAATTCTCCTTGTGAATACTAAACATTTTTTCACAATTATATACTTTCAAATAACTATTGCTATTTAATAATGATTTGTATGCACATATGGTTTCAAGTAACTAATAATAATACATAGTAAACAATCACATTTTACCGGACATTAGCCTTGCGGTTAGAGTATTCGCCAATGGCCCGGGAGACCTGGGTTCAATCCCAGGTTGAATCATACCAAAGACTAAAAAAAATGGTATTTGATGCCTCCTTGCTTAACACTCAGCATCATAAGGTACGGATCAAGGGTAAAGTGGAGCAGTCCAGGGAAAGGAGTAGCGCCCTCCCATACACCTTAGTGTAGCAGCTATCGAAAAGAGAGCCTTCGGGTCACCCTCGACTATGGTCTAAACAATCACAGCTTTGATTAAATTTTCTTAATACAAATAATTTACAGTTACATTCTTAATCAATACAAATGATTTTCAAATAAATCTATGGGATCCATAGATAGAACTTTAACAAGTACTACCACTCCAGGTTACAGTGAACCTGGGAGTAATGGCAATCAAGGTGTACTCCACACTCTCCAGATCTTCAAAACTAGAGTCTCACCATCAGATGCAGTTCAGTGTTATATGCAGGACTACCCTTTTTTGTGGAGGAGGGTCTTACTGATTTGCTCGAGATATTCTAAGTTCCACTGAAAATCTAGAAAGAAGAAAGAATGGGAGATATAATCCAGGATAAGATTTCCTTATTTCGATTAGCTCACTGGGTGTCCCATACAAGCATATATTTGTCTACCTCTCACCGGACAGGACTTGACACAAGGTCAAATGATCCAAAGGTCTAATTATAGTAGGGGTTAGGGGAGGGGAAGGTGAGGCTCAAGCCCTGCTAGACTATGTTGGTCATCAGCCCACTTAGTGTAATGTGGACCTGATGAGCCTAGATGGACATAGACATAAACATGGGTCCAGGAACAGATGCCAGATTATAGTTTAAACTGAACAGTGAGGTCGAGTGCTATACAAATGTGTCAAAGGTGTCAATAATGCAGATTGCTCATCTGAAGGTGGCCCAGCCAAAGCCAGGGGCCTTTCAGCCTCAAGTCTGCCATTGAGCATTGACCGTCTGGCACGGATGCCAGACAGGATGCAGAAAAGCTATGTGAAACAGTGGCTAATCAGGGCCCATACAACCTAAGCTAAGAAAATAACTATTTCAATTTGTTTGATCACTTCTGACTGCACAGAAAAGTGGGACAGGAGAATCCAAGTGAAACTTCTTCTTTCTCCACCCTTGCTTGCTTTTTATACATTTTCATCATCAAAACTATTTAATCCTCCTAAATCTGACAAGATTATATGCTTTATCTTCATCTGATAAAATATAATACTCTTTTTTATCATACTGCAAGCCCATTGTTGACTTTATTTTGAGCCTTGATCAAAAAGTATCAAGATTAAAACTAGATTTTCCTCACTTAGATTATTCTGACTTTTGTCTTCATCTTCATTGTTATATTCACAACGTTCCAGCTAATATGCTCTTCAGACTTCTTCATGTGTTTCATGCTGAACACAGGAGCCAACACAGAACTTCAAACTGAACCCTATATTCAATCCATGGGCATAGACCGTTCTAATTCCATTAACCATAACCAGGTACAAGTGTTAAGCTATAGTAAGTATTCTTTGTTATTTACCTGTAGTTGGAATTGAACCTGCAACCTCCTGGCGATTTTACTTAGAAGCACTTTTTTTTATTTTTTTACTTTAGCTCAAATGTAAATTTTTTTCTTTTTGTGGGGCTTCCAAGTTCAACATGAAAACATCTGAAGAAGACCGAAGGGCGTATCAGCCAAAATGTCATGAATATTACAATGAAGATATAGACATATAAAGAAGATAAAGATAATAGTTCAAATAATCTAAGTAATGAAATGTAGGATTTGTCAGGTCACATAAGACAATTAGTTGCAATTGCTAAGAGCAATCAGTCGTGAAGACAGAAAGCTAAGCATTGCCGCGACTGAGGAACAGGAGCTATTTATGGTGCCTTGGAGCATCCCATGGTGCACAAGTGGGCGATTCTATTGCATGAGTCGGGGTTGGCTGCTGGTAAGTGAGTGAAGGTATTTCATTATATTAACCAGCTTCAGTTTAGCATTGTAAGAAAAACTGCACTGAGCTTTATTTTTATCTGCCAGCTGGATGCTTTACAGAGGTATGTGTTATTGTTATTCTACACTTCATCTCAGAAATTTAAATGAAAAACAAAACTTAAAATCTAAATGAAGATGTGCACACATCTGAGCAATTGAATTGATGATATCTAGACAATTCAGTGCCTATTTAAAAAGAATTATGAAACCAGTCTTTATACTTCTTAATCAGTAGTTTTTGGTGAAGCACAGGATGGTACAAGTGCAGCACTATCTATTATCACCAGACAGATCTAAGTGAGTTTTTCTTTTTTTCTGATTTGAAAAATCATCAAAGGGTTAAGATTTGAGGACATGGAGGACACAAAGAAATATTTTAGTGCAGCTTCATACCATATCAAAAAAAGGAACTTTCAATGGTGCTTCAGCCAATGGAAAACTGGCAGGAATAAGTTAACTATTTTGAAGGAAATTAATGCTTCATTGATTGTTTACCTAATTCTTGGTATGTACAAGTTAAATTTTGAAACTTTCTGTACACACCTCACACACACCCTCACATACACACACACACATATATTCCATTGGGGTTGAGTACTCTGGTGAAGGAATTTACAGCTGCCACTCATATAATGTAAAGCTCTTCGAATGAATTGAGCACTCTGGTATCCGGTAAGGCAAGAATGTAAACAAACAAAAGCTACTACATAATGCCTTATAATTCCTGAGCTGACACGGTTCTCTTGTTGGCTGAGCAGTATGATACTAAGTCTAATGTAAAGTTGATTGGGTTTCGATCCCAGCTTCAAGCATCCTATGTGTCTAGTTACACTCAAGAGTTGTGATACAAGAAAACAGCCTGTCTGAGGATGACAATATATATATATATATATATATATATAGACACACACACACATATATATATTAATCATATAATTTGCAATATTCATAGATAAACAGTGTCCAATATCAGTGATAGAGCACAGACATATATATATATATAAGAAGGAGGTTTGTAAACTCACAGTTATTGCTTGAAGAAATGGACACAGCAACAGTTAAAATCCAAGACAAGCATGTTTGTGTTTCACTTATGTACTAATGTTCTTGGGAAAGGAATAGATCCATCAACTCCCTCAAGCTATAGGTAAATAAATAGTAGAGCAAAATAGGTTTTCAAACCTTGGTATAGAAACCAATCTAGAAGAATGAAAACTCTGAATACAAACAGGAATGTGATAGGGGACCACATACAGACACCGATCCCCAAGAGACTCCACACTTGAATACACATCAGATGAATATTGTTTAAGAGAAGAGAAGAGATAGTGAATATGTAGATATTCTAGAATAGCCTATCTACAGAGTAAAAGGTGCTTGGTAACTGTCAGAATTAAAAAATCATAAAATCAATATAATATAGTCAAATAAATAACTACACTGTATAAAGGAAAACGCCCTACTCAGAATATCTCACAAACTAAATCACTCATTCCATCCTGCTCTCATACAAACGTATATAAAGGAAAACCTACCACACAAAAACCTCTTAGACTGATGATTGCATAGGTGAGAAACTGACAGTCACCAAATATAGTTGATTCTCTTTCTATACTATTCAAACTCATTCATAATACAGTTTCAGTCTCAATATGTTCTGAATACATAATAAATGTATAAATCAAAGTCGTTAAAATATAACAAGAACAACATTCCTGATTTTTGTTATGTTTACAAGGTTCTATAATTTCTTGGAATTTCTCCATATTTGTCAATTCCTTTATAGTTTATGGTAATATTTAACTCCATAGGAAACAAAGAATTGAATGAGTGTCCTATTTGACACTGCATGCTTTATAAGTTTTAAAAAAAGCAGTATAGCAAGTTAAAAAAAAAATGGAGATTATTTTTACCGTGAACTCTTAGTAAATGTCTGTTGTAGTTTACAAAGTTTTGAAAAAGTGACTGATCTTTATAAGCCTCACTCTGAGAGATGAGGCCCTTTGGATAATGAATTTTTTAAAGGATTAAACTAAAGTTATAAAGATTTGGCCAAAAAAAAAAAAAAAAAAAAAACATAACAAAACACAAGGCATCATGATTAATGATTCAAATATATTTCCAGCAAGTCAGAAATCTAAGGAAGGAATTGAAAAACCTCATGAACTCTTAGCACATTCCAACTGTCAATCATTTCAAACATTTGGACTGAATTTTTAGTTTTCTGCCACACTGAACTTTCAGGACTCATGAATAAGGTGAACCTTGGTGCCATTTTGGTTTTTTCTGTGTTTGTATTTTCCTATTAGCTTGACTGTTGACATGTGCACTTCATAATAAATGTAATTGTAAAAGTCCTCCTAGGCATTCATCCTTTCTTCTTATAAAGGCTGGGTTCGACTATCCAACTTTTTTGCTAGAGGTGATCTGATACAGAATACTAACTAATACTAAAAGAATCTTCCTTTTCTTCATTGAATTTTTTTACAAGAGAAGAAAAGCATTTATTATATCTTAAGAAACAAAAAAAAAAGAAAACAATTTACAATCAAGTCATGTTGAAACGACCAGTTCTCAGCAGATCAAATTTAAGCTGTGATGAACCAAGTCAGAGTTAAGTAACCTGAGGATTGTTTAACAGATGAAGCAAAGCTGAGTAAATTCTAACAAACATAAAACAAAGATTCATCATTATGATAAACATTACTCAGAGAATTAAGGTTTTCTGGATGATAATCATTTGTTTGCTTTTAAGCATTCCAAAGCAGATCCTAGTTAAAGCACGAGAGATTTTGCAAATAAGCATAAACATAATGTTCAATGATACAAAAATACTTCAAGCAATTCAAAAACCTAAGGGAAGAATTTAAGTCTCCTATCAACTCTCTGCATATTCCAACCATCAGTCATTTGTTACATTTGTAGTGACCAAGAAAAAAAAATTATTTAACAATATTCTTGGGTATTTTACATCACCAAAAGAAGCTGAAGCCATCTTCCATACATCACATTTAGTGTAAACAAGAGAGTAATCTGTAGGGAATAAATAATAAAAAAAATGTCTCAGTATAAATAAAAATCCTAAACTTGAATAAAAGTGACTGTGTCCTTTACTTTTAATTCTGACCATATTACAAGTTGTGGGTAATATGGAGAAGTACAAGTGATGATAATTCCTCATCTCTGAGATTCAAACAAAAATACCATTATAACTGGCAAAATAAACAAACTATAGAGTTACTTAATCCTGAATATCCCATATCATTTCTTCTGCATTATTCTCACTACTAGGTGGGAATAAAAAAAATACTCAAGCATATTGAATATACAGTAACATAATTTAAATATGACATGAATGCTTCAAGTGATTCATTAAAGTGATATAAACTGTAGTTAATATACATGAAAATATCAACAGCTATAAAAAAAAGAATTTATTCTATTAGAGTGCAAAATATTATTATATTAGAGCACAAAAATTATAGTTTTTGATGGTTTGGTTTTTATGGCATATCAACCTCTTATGGGTTATTTCATGCTAAATCTTGTTTATGTATATATATATCAAATATATATAAATTGTAGGCTCATATTTTGTAGTTTAACATTTTTAAACAGGCTAGAGATCACTTTTTTGCACACAGCCAAAATACTTTCAAGTATTACTGTCTAACACTAGTACTTCAATCTAATGTTAGTAATTTGCTTCTACACAGTCAAGTGATTGTGAATATCAAAAATATATCAACCTACATCTTTGATAGGCGGCTGATTCTTTTCATAATGTTCATTATCTGTTTAGGGTCTATTATTCTAAATAGTTCATTCATGTTGTCGACATTATAAAACCTTTGTCAAACATTGGTTAGTTTTGTGCATTCAATTAAGATGTGTTTAATAGTTTTTATATAAGAGTACAAAAATTATAGTTTTAACCTTATCTGTAGTATAATCACTTCCTGAATGGGTGAAAAATCTATGGTAAAGATATACGTTCTGAGGATGCAGAGTATGATTTAAAGTTAGTATACCTAGTTGAGGGAGTGACTCCCATGAACCCATTAAGTAAGTAATTAAGTTTTTATATGGAAATAAAATCACTGACAATGTATTTTATTATACATATAATAGCACTATTCTCTTCTTAGTCTTTTAACTATCAATCTTGTGTACGCTTGCTTTCATGCAGTGGTGAAAAATCTGTAGCAAAGAAGCCAATTAAACTTGTTTTCTATCAGTTATTTTATCATAATTTGAAATAAAAGGGTCATTCAATAAATAGGGAGAAAATTTTTGAAAAAAAATACAAAGTCTTTTTCAGAATTTTTTCCCAGCAATGTAAACTCTGTATTATTTGGTTTGTTGGGTTTTATGGCATATCAACCTTTGTAGGTTATTTAACACCAAATCCATTTTTATGTAAATAATCTGTTCTATTTAAAACAATTCAGTTTAGCATAAGTACACAGTTTAATTGTCAAAAACATTTCCATTTCAAACTATTCAAGCAGTTATATGTAACAATTCAGTTAAGTGTAAATAGTTTTAATGTCGAAAAACAGTTCTATTTGAAATAATTCAGTTAAGCATAAGCACACAGTTTAAATGTAAGTATGGTTTAATTGTCAAAAACATTTCTCTTTCAAGCTATTCAGTTTACTCAAAACAATTCATTTTAGCATAAGTATGCTGTTAGTTCTATTTAACCCATATCCAGGACACTCGTAAGGGGGTGGGGTTCTTACACCTCTGCAGAGGTGCAGTCAGTGTATTCTACAGCCCCAGCTGACTGGGCAATGTATTATTTGGAAGTAATTCATAGCAAAAAACTATCTTAATCCATCAAAAATATTTGTATGAAGATGGGAGCAAATTAAACAGACTACTCCAGGCTTGAAAAGAGGTCTAACATAAAATTCTTGGTGGCTAAGAGGCACAAACCATGTGAAAATTACAGAAAAATATGAGATGGAGAGGTAAGTTTTTGTAAAAAAAATGGGCTAAATGTGGTTTGGTTTAATTTCTTTGTCCAAAGGCATATCAAACTGCATAGATTAGATAAACATAAGTTTGCCACCATGAGCCTAAGATGAAAAGACAGTCCAAAGAGAGGAAACACACTGACACTCTTGTCAAGAAAAAGTTCTGGATGCAGTTGTCAGTAAAAACAGTACTTCCTGCTTCTGTATCCTTAGGCAAAATTCACCTTACTTACTGAATGAACCTCAAATTGTTTGGCATATTCTGGCATTCAAAGGGTGCAGAATATAATTTTCAACCTGGCAATGAGGGTGGAGGTGCATTTGACATCTGGTAGGTAAGGTTTAAATTAAAAACTGACAGATCCATGAGAATTTGACAGCAAAATATTTGAAAAGTAGGCCATTTTAATACCACTATTTAAAACATAAAAAAGCCCTTAACATGTTATTTTCTGTCAAACTACTTTCCCTTTTAAAGCAACCGTTCAATATTTTATCGAAATGCATTTTTGATGCTCTTTGTAAGCGGCTTTCATAAAGATATGACACTGATGATAGATTTTTTTTTAAATTCATCTTCAAATTCATTTATTTTTCTTTCTATTTTCTTAAAAAAACAAGCAATGGCTATTCTTTTTACTGCTATATAAATTTCAAATATTGACATTCTTAATAAGAATTCTAGGAAGATCATACAATAAATTAAAGTTGTTTTTTTTTTATGGTGGTGTAAACTAAAGTACATTGCCTTTGCATTATTTCAAATCAACTTTCTCAATGTTCAGAGTGGGAAGAATATTTTTTTTAAAAATCAGTAAAAAAAAAATATTAAAAAAACAGTAAAATCTTAAGATAGATTTAATGTTTTCTGAAATAGGTATTTCAAAATATAGTGTTTGGAAATCACTCTGATTATAATGATTCTTATGTGTGTGTGGACATCCAGTAAAAATGAGCCCTATACAATAAAAACTATTAAAAAATCTATATATAAAACAAAATGTGATTATATAAGTGAAAGGAAGAAATCATTACAAAAACATTTTTTTCTTAAATCAGAAAAGTGCTCAAATACTGGCCAGTAGAGCAGGATAAAACATAAAATAAATAGTTTTTTCATCTCCTTATGTCAATCTCACAACTATGTGAGAATATCTGTCAGTAGCTCATGTGCCTTTGTTGGCACAATGTCACCCCCCCCCCACTGCCATGCTGTTCAGTATTTCTTTGCAGGTTTGTATCAAAATGCATGAGCTTGAGACAGGTCCACAAAGGAAGAAAAAAGCAAATTTAAAAAGCTTGAGGATATGTTGCTTAACAGAGCAAGGGTGTGTGACACTTTGCAAAATGATGGTGTGTGTGTGTGGAGTTCTTACTATCACAACATGGATGGCTGACAAAATTCCTGTCCTGGGTAGTTCTCACCTAACCAACTGCTGCACCTGTATATATGCAAGGGTGAATCTTTCTCTACTTCTAGGCCTTAGGCCATGCACAGATTGGACATAAAAATATTGTCAGACAAAGTCTCCTGGACATCCTAAAAAGTGTGACAATAAAATCAAACTCTTCAGTTGCCACCTAAATGGTCTTCTCAGTCTTATTTATTTCCACTTAGACTAGGAGAAGTGAATTAGTTGTTCACACACAAAATATATACAGCTACACACATACTTATCCATGCCCACTGCAATATATTTAGGGACTCTGAGTGATTGTTTTAGTAGTAAATTGTTTCCAAGATAGATTTAGTGGTCAAACAAAAGACAATGGAAAAGGTGGGACATAAATGAGAAAGCGATCTGAGGCAGTAAGAGAGAGAGAGGCATGGTAATTAGGAAGAAATAAATAGGAAAGTGACTGTAGGTTCCCGAAATCCAGGTCATGATAGTAGCAAGTGCCCAAGTTAAAAATAGAAATGTATCAGAAGCAATCAACCGACAGGCTCTGATTGGCTGAAAGAAACTCAAACAGAAAAACCATTAAAGGGGACACAGAATAAAAAAACAGAAAAAGAAAGTCAGCAGGACATGAGATGCAGAGATGTGAAGATGGATAGGTGGTCTCTTCTACATTGATAAGGCAACCAGTCTAGGAGAAGGAAAAAAATGACAAATTCAAAACCAGAAGTTAACAGTGTTAACAACTTCAACTCATAAAGATCTACTTGCTGTGAAACCATAGCACAATCAAAGAAATATTCAAATCGAGATGATTTGAATCCATTGTCTGTGTTTCGGTTTATCCACTTTTCTACTTATTTTTTCTCATACGCACACACACACACACACATATATATATATATATATATATATATATCCTGAAGAGGAAGAACAGATACTACACTTGGATTATATATCAATAGCCAAGGATTTATACTCTGATCCTAAAAGAAAAATGTTAATCTATATGTAAATAAATAAAATTTTGTCATACTTTTGTTCAGACTCGTTTGATAGAAAACTGCTCTGATTTGGTCAGTCTAATAAAAAAAATTAGAATTATTGTGTAAATAGTTTTATTTCTTTATTTCAAGATTTATCTGGTCCTGCTATTATGGTGCAGGGTAAGGTTGGAAAATTTTTTTAAACTTTTTGAGGAAAAAAAAGCAAAAACCTACAAAGTTAATTGAGTAAGATAAATAGGATTTTTTCATAAAAGGTGTATTTGGATGAAAAATATATCTAAAGGGAAATGGAAAAAGTAAGTAAATGATAAAAGATGTCTGGAAATATTTTCTGGGTAGAAAAAATAGAGAAGGCTTCTTTAAAGGACAAAAAAATAAAACTGGAGAAATACAAAGATCAAGAAATATTAAAAACTAGTGTGTTGCCCATCATATGACAATTTAATGCTGGGAATATATTTTACCCTTGTTGAGTAATGTCAGTTTTCTGTCATTTTTGGTCATTCATACTTCAGCTTTCCCATGCTCATATATTTAATCACATATGGGGTAAGGAAAGCTGACTCAATACCCACTTAACCTTTAAATAAGTTGACAGGTAACAGACTGCCATTATATGTTTTGTGCATCTCAAAGCAATGGACACAAGCTATATATATATATATATATATATATATACACACACACACTTATACATATATATGTGATAGATATTTTGGATAATGATATTAGAAAATGTGGTAAAAATATAGAAGTAGAAAAATGGAAACCAATTATTAGTTTCCACTTTTAAACAGTCATACAGTATCACCCGCAAATATGTATTACCCTCAGAATTTTTTTTTTTTGATAAAAAATCTATTTTCTTCTAACCCCCAAATAATTGTACTCCACACATATAGTCATGCAAGTACACATCTTATAATTTTTTTATAACAAGTTAATTTTCTTCTAAACAAAAGATATCAGGATTTCGTTATTTCCAGTAGACTATTATACAATCAAAATTGCTACAGTAAAGTAAAGTTGGCAACTGTAGTCGAAGGCTCCCTTTTCAATAGCTACTACACCAATGTGTAGCGGAGGGTGCTACTCTTTCCCCTGGATTGTTCCACTTTACCCATGATATGTACCTTATGATGCTGAGTGTTAAACAAGGAGGTATCAAGTACCATTTTTACGTCTTTGGTATGACTCAACCTGGGATTGAACCTTGGTCTTCTGGGCCATTGGCGAACTCTCTACCCACTAAGCCAATGAACCAGTAAAATAGCTATAATTATGTATTATTTATAACCAAACTGTATAACATCAAAACTCTACAACCAAAATTATGAATGAATCATCATCATTAATATCAAGTTATACTGATAGCTCTAATTCCTCTGACTCATTTTCAGCATCCATACCAATCGGCCATCACTCTATGTAAGTTTTCTAAATAGCATTCAGTGTCTGCACAGAGTAGTAGTCCATCAGAGAACATTGCTGATGAGTTGATCCTTATTTTTTTTAGCAGTAACTAGTTTAGGATGGTTTGTAAGAAGAGATATAAGTGGCTATACAAGGTGCTGTTTCCAGGATTAGTTTAAAAGAGCATGCAGCATCCTTCTGTAGTTCTTACCCAGTTTTTTTTCTTCAGGTATTTCATTCAAGTCCAAGAGGTGTAGCCATACAATAGTACTGAAAAGACTAAAGCTTGGAAGAATTCCTGTTTTATTTTATCTGAGATCAGATTGCCACACCAATAGCAGTCCATGCCTTACCTAGGCTTAAGTTGATACCACTTTCAGTAGATATCGCGATTGAAGTATGTTAATTTTTTTCAACAGATTTCACATGCTTGCCATTTAACGTGTAGGTGGCACCTTTATAATTAAAACACATGAACACTGTTTTATCCAAGTTCACAAAGACACCAATGCTTCTTGTAGTCTTCCCTAAGCTATGCATCAGAGAAAATAAATACATAGTTGTTCAAAAATAATTACATCGCTTACAGTCATGAAATTTCATTTTTGGTTACAGAGTTCTGATGCTGAAGAATTTGGCAATAAATAATATCTAATAATATCCATATTGACTGTATAAAGTTTCACTAGAAATAAATAAAATTATGTTACAATGTGGGAATATAGTATTTCATATATATATATATATATATATATATACAAGAAAAAGTTTATACTCAAAAGTTAATAGCATACAGAAGAAAAATCAAGGAAAATTGCAAAAATACAAAAACGTTAAGGAAAAAGCATATAGTGAACCTATATATATATATATATATATATATATATATATACAAGCATTAGAAATTATGATATAAAGCATCAATAAACAAAAGAGAAAATATAACATAAAATATATGCTAGATATATGAAAAAGAAAAGAATGCAACATAATTAAGTCACCATTGAATAATAAAAAAGAACAGTATTTGATGACATATAACCCCCTCCCTCTACTGCAAGTTTTTCCCTCTCAAATTGGCTCAAACAATATCCCCCAGGTCTTATAGGCTAAGTTGAAGCCTCTAGTAAGATTACTGTTAACTTAAATGCTGTAGACTACCAGTATAATACTTTATGAGGGTTAGATGAAAAGTTCCTATGCTGACCAAGATACTCTCTTGTATTGGTACCAAATGAAGGTTATTTCTTTTAAAAACAGTCTCCCTTGCAGGCCGCACATTCTCCAATCGATGTTGCAGTGCTTGGATCCCACGGGTAAAAGTCATTAACAGTGGATATGATGTCATCATATGAACTTATTGTCTCACCTTCATAAATAGAACTCTATTTGATAGCATATAACCAACTCCTATGTTTTCCTCGCTCAAAATGGCTCAAACAGTATCTTCCAGGTCTTATAGGCTAAGGTGAGGCATCTATTAGGATTACTGTTAACCCACGTGTTGTAGACTCCCAATACTTGTACCTAGCTTAACTCTATAATACTTTAACATTAAATGTAAATGGGGAGGTGTCTTATATGCCATCAAACATGACATTAAAATACAACAAAAAAAGTTAAAGGAAATACAGAAACCATAAAAAATATCAAGTCAAATATAGACACAAAAAAAATTAGCAAAAAAAATAAAATAAAATAAAGACAAAAAAATACTGATTAATTTAAGCAGATTTTTCTTAGACCTTTTCTCATTAAAATGTTGCTGGTTTTTTTTCTTTTTTACTTTTGAATATCCAGGTAATCAATTTAAGTGAAAGAAATTTAGTTATTTTGGTAAAAATAATGGCAACACTTAATGGAAACAAAACAGAAAAGAGAAGCACTCATTCCATTTTGGTGCTTTTGTAGGAAAATAAATCTTAAAGTGGTTTCCTACCAAATATCAATAAAACACTATCTTCAGAATTTCATGTTTTCTATTGACCTAAACTGAAAGAAAGAAGCTAAGTACTTGTTTGTGACAAAAGAGAAAAAACACTAAAATATGCATTTAATTATTTGTTACTCATACACACACATATGTCTATATAAAAATAATAGACATGTTTGTGACAGACATGTCTATAATATGTGAAAGCTTTTAGTATTGTGTATTGTGTAGCGAGTAATGTCTTACCCAACCCCTCTACCACAAGCAGGATGAGACACAAGGTCGATAGGGATGGCTGGTAAGAATGAGTCAAGAGAATCTATACTGTGGGTATGCCATGATGATGATTGCTAGTTTGAATTCAGAGTTTTGTCCTTCAGGACTGGTTGCCTAACCAAAGCTAAGAAACCCAGTCTGCCCTACTATTTATCCATAATGGGGATGGGGTGGAGAAGCAATGGATTCCTGCCTTTTCTTATGAGCATTAGCATAAAGTGAAATGCAAACAACTGGTTTGAGTTCAGAGTTTTCCTTCTCTTAGACTGGTTGCCATACCAAGGCTAAAGAACCTAGCTTGCCCTACTATTTACTCATTGTTGGGGGGGGGAACCAATTGTTCAGGATTTGAACTCAAGTTGCCAATTCTATGTCTTATAACCATCACTATTATGCTAAGAGTGCAATGCGCCACTTGTAGAGTGCTAGCCCCCAGGGAAGGAGGTGTCCTTGTAAACAGCAGACAATATGTCCTTCTTAAGCATGAATGCCAGGTAAAAGTTACATGTTTTCTATTGACCTAAACTGGAATAAAGAAAGCAAAGTACTTGTTTGTGACAAAAGAGGGAAAACACTAAAATATGTTTTTAATAATTAGTTACTCCTACACACACGTCTATATAACAATAATAGATATACATGCAATAGAGTTAACTTGGCAGATATTTACATCTCAAGCCAAAGTATTTGCATCTCCATTCTTTATCATAAATGTGTTGTTTGTTTTCTATCACACTTTTCTACATCTCCACATGACGATATATAAAAAATGTTCTGATGACGAAGTGAAAATCCTAAATTTAAAGAATTAAAAAAAAGGCAACAAGTAATAAAAGACAAAAAAATAACAACAAAAAGAACAGAATACTATTCTCCAAGCTCACTGCAATTTTTAAGAAAGTCTACATACTTTGCTATTCAGTTTCCTTTCTAAAAAATATTCTCTTAGCAATTTAAATATATCAGTGAATCTTTTCACAGGTAATGACTAGAATATAAATAATTTTCCTATATACAGCGTTTCATAAAAGACTCTACCCTAAGAGATTAGAATTTAAGCACACAAATTTTATGCTATAATAATAATCACATGGCGACACAACATAGAAATGAAAATATTCAGCAGTTGAAATTATAATGTCAAATACTAGTCTCAATCAAGCACCAACTGCTCTATTGGTTTGGTTTGGTTTGGTTTGGTGGCATATCAACCATTGTAGGTTATTTAATGCCAAATCCATTTTTAAATGGTTGGGTGTTCTCATGGTGTAATGGTAAAAGCTCTGGACTGCAGAATCATGGTAAGCAAGTTCGAACTCCAGTCACGCTATGATGTTCACTTTCGGACAAATACCCTTGGGAAAGGCATGAACCCCCTTATCCTCCCAGCTATGGGTTAAATCGCATCACTGCTGTTCTAGAAGGATGGCTTTGGCATTAAATAACCAATGGAGGTTGATATGCTAATTAAACAAAGAAACCAAACCAACCATTTTTATACATATATATAAAATATATGATTTCTAAACACATTTTGTAGATAAGCCAATTATTTGTTCATACACAGTTAAATATAAAAACAGTTCTATTTTAAACAGTTCAGTTTAGCATAAGTACTCAGTTTAAATGTCAAACAGTTCTATTTGACCCATAGATAGGACCCTATCAAGTGCTACCACTCTGGTCCAGAGTGAACCTGGGAGCAATAGCAATGAAGGGGTACTCTGCATTCCCCAAAGCTCCAGCATTACTGAAGACTCACCATCAGATTGTTTAGTGTCATTTCTAGGAAACTTCTTGGGAGAGTATTACTCCTCTGCAGAGATAAAGTCACAATATTTTGCAACCCCAACTATTCTGTTGGCAAAGCTTAGAATATGCTCACTGTAAGACCACTGCCAAAAAAGGTGTCATTCTGAGTAAGTAACTAAACTACATCTGATGGTAAGGTTCCACTTCTTAAAATCTGGGGAGTATGGTCTACTTCTTTATAGTCATTACCCCCAGGTCCACTCTGATCTAAAGTAGTAGAACCTATTAGAATCCCATAAATGGATCAAATAGATGTTTAAAAAATTATTTGTACTCAATAGGACTGTGTGGAAAAAAACTCTTAATGAAACAACTACACAAAAATAAAAATATTAACATGTAATGAATATGATTTCCAAACTTTTAGGCCAAAAATAACCCTAGACTGGTTGACATACTGTTAAAATAAATCAATCAAGCAAGCATCCATTTCTTTGTAAAATCTTATTGTTCTTATTTCCCAAGGATATGTTAAAACTTATTTGAATTGTTAATCATAAAAATCTCTAAGAAAGAAGTTTAATTTGAAATTTCCCAAGATGACACTTCCTGACAAGCCAACTTAGTCATACTACTCGAGTTCACCTACTAGGGTGACTTTGGCATCAAATAACTCAAGAAGGTTGATATGCCATTAAATAAAGAAACCAAACCAAAACTGAAAAGTTATCAATATTGTGTTTGGCATAAAAATCTATCGAAATTCAGAGTTAACAATAGGGCTTTTTGAAATTTTTACTTGATGTACTCTTTGTAGTCCAATTTAATTTCCGTTCATTCCCAAATAAATTAATTGGATATTGCCAATGGATACTAATATGAGAAAGGTTGATTTTTAAAAAATTTTTTCATTTTAAGATAAAATATTTTACTAAATATAGAAAAGTTCTTATAAATTGAATTGTGAATCTTCTAATAACACCTACACAAAAATATAACTGGCAATACTGAAAGTGATTAAATGAGTGAAGATCCATGTCGCTTTGATCAAAGTGGAATTTTTTATTTAAAATAATTCAACTATATAGACATCACAGAGCCTATTATAAAAAGAGATATAAACATCTTTTCTTTTCTTTTTTATAGGAATTCAATATTTTTATTAAACAATGCATTTAAAATATTATTGTTTTTAAATGTTTTCTTTTGAGAAAATATGATTATATGAGTTATTAATAAGAACAAACAATATGACCTTTCTTTGACATGTCAAGTTAAAAGACAATGAAATTTGTGTCTTTTTTATTCAAGTACCCAGATAGGTAGTTATGACAACTGTGTCACCTCCTTGTGATTGTTGGAAAAGTTATCCTGTGGGCAAGGGAGTTAATTCCACCGAATCCACCTTCCCAAGGACTGATAAACATGAGTCCAGATTTAAATATGTTGTTGTTATTGATGTTTGTTTCACCTGAATACCAGATGATCACTTCACAGCCAAATATAATCATCGCAATAATCTGTTGTGGGCAACAAAACAATATGTATGTATGTGAATATCTTTTCGAAATGAACACAGCGGGCTAGATTGTTGTTTTATGGTGAACATTTGGATTGAACATTACAAGTTTGTCAAAAATTTGATAAACCATACAACAAGCACATGTTTATAGGCCAGAATTAAATCCATTTATGACCTCTAAATAGCCCTATTTTAGAAAGAATTTAACCTCTACTAGACTTTTGACATACAAAAAATTTTAAAATTTCATCTAAAACCAGATTTTGGAGGAGTATTAATAGCTCATAGCAGTATCAAACTAAATGAAATGAATAAATACAGTTTGTCTTAGAAAACTCTGGTCAGCGCAAAAAAAAATTTGATAGGGTATCAAGGCACCAAACATCTTTTTTTAGCTTATTTGAGGGTGTTGACTCTGAAAATAACCTTACTGTTTCATGGTTAGCTAATGCCTCATTTTTGAAAAAAAGCATTATTTACTTGTTTTCTGACCGATGACAATATTTCTCAAAGTAAAATAATAGAAACCTTTCAATTCATATTTAAACCAACAAATATTGGTCTGCTTTTTGAGAAATGCTATTTTTGCAATAACTATCAAACCCTAAGTCTTTAAAAATAACATGATGGAATATACCAAGACCAACAAGTATTTTCATCAAATCATTTAATAAACTAACAGCAGAAGTAAAACCTTTATTGACATAAAAACTATGATAAAAATGTTCTCTTTCTCTGTCATGTTCAATGTTATTAAAGTCCCTTTTGAGGCTCCAGCAGAAGTCAGCCATCATTCATTTGTCCCATCATCACTGGTAGTGCTCTTCCATTATTTTGATATCCTGATGGAATCATTCTCCTTGCTCATTGATCACATTGCCGCAATTATCCGGAAATTTATCTTGATGGCTATGTAAAAAATGAATCTTAATACTCATATTAGCACCTATGTCCTGTAGACTTTTCAACACCTTTTCCACTAACATCTTGTTTTCAACTTGGCAATTGCCAAAGAAGTTTTTTACCATGTCAACTAATGATGTTCAGGCATGTGCATTCATTTGGGATGTCTTTAGTTGGAGTTTCTTTTCAACTGTGAAAACAAAAGCTTTCAATCTACTTGGTTTTCTTCCATTGTGAAGGGATAAAAGTGATGGGATAAATTTATGAATATCAAATAGAAGATTTAGGGGCTTCATTTTTTTTATATCACTTTAATTATCAGGTTTACTAAAGAGTCTTACTGATAAAGTTTATCAGATAATTTGAATTTTAGAAATAAACTGAAAAAATTCAGTACTTCAATTTTTCAATTTTTTGATTCAAAAACACTTTATAAAAATAGTTCATTTCAGGTGGTTAACATAAATTGCATAGCTAACCCGAAAGTTGATGGGTTTTGACAACCTTTATTAACTAAATTTTGCAATCAGCCAAGATCTTAAATTGATCTTTTTTTTTCAAAATGAGCAATTACAGTACAGCAAAAACAGTAGCTAGCCATGAAAAACTAAGGTCATTTTTGGAATCAGCACCATCAAATTAGCTATAAAAGTGTTTTGTTTCTTGGCACCAAAAGTCATGTTGACCAGTGTTTTAGCTTCTAATGATAGAATCATACATGTCATGGATACTGGAAATCAACTTTGGCAACAAAATACTAACAGTTCTAAGAAAATTTGGATAATGGATTTTTTCCAAATAGCCAAGTGAAATCACTTTAAAGAGGTAGTGTGAAGATCCAAGTTTTAGAATATATATATATATATGAGTAATATGTTTTACCTAATCATTTTCATGATATTTCCAGATATACAGGAAATACTTCAGTGTTGTTTTTTTTTTTACCCCAAAACAGGCAATTTTCAGGAGTTTTACATTAGAATCTGGTTATAAAAAAGAAAAATTACTGAAATAGTCATAACTTATATTAATAAACCTTTCAGTCCCCAAAAGCAAAACCTTTCAAGAAACCATAGAGGTATTTTATCTTAAATTAGCATATACCCAAGCTAAAAAGCCATTTTAAATATTTTACAATTTCTATGATAAATTTACACACACAAATCTTATCAACAATTTTTCAATAAAACAGTTTCAAAACACAGTAACTTTTCAATAAAAAATGACTGAAACAAAATTTATAAAATTTGTGACTATACAAAAATTTAACATTAAGAACATGCATGTCTAGTTACACTAACAAACTTCTAATATGACAAATGTTTGGCCCTAGCCTTCCAACTCCAATGAGATGAAGGTCAGATAATTTTTAAAAATTTAGCCAAATTAAGATTCTAAATATTAGGAACAAGTTTGGAGTTATTCGGTTTATTCATTTTTCTTGGGATGATGTTAATTTTGAAAAAACATTTTTCTGAAATATTTTTATTTCATAAACTATTATTGATAAAACAATAATTGACTGAGACCAATGTATCTATTCACTCAAACCCTCCGTCAAGGGCTGAGTGTGACACAAGGTCAATCTTTAAGCAGAGTTCTACTACTACAAGTAAGCAAAGTTGGCAACCTTAGTTGAGGGCAACAAAAAAGCTCCCTTTTCAATAGCTACTACACTAAGTTGTAGAGGAGGGTGCTACTCCTTTCCCTCGATTACTCCACTATATCCTTTGTTAAGACATGCCAGTTACCTCCCCTGATACTCTCGAGAAGAGAGAGAGTTATTTGAGGACCGGAAGTAAACAAACGGCCATATTGGTTTATGTGAGAGTTTAAGAAGGATGGGTGTAAAAAGGTGTCTCCATATGCAGAGTGTTATAGTCTGAGTTCTTTGTATTTAACATTGGTTTTTTGTTTACTTTCGGTCCTCGAATAATGCCCTCTCTTCTCAAGAGTATCAGGGGAGGTAACTGGCATGTCTTAACACTCTTGATATGTACCTTACATTGCTGAGTGTTAAGCAAGGAGGTATTAAGTACCATTTTAAAAGTCTTTGGCATGACTTGACCTGGGATTGAACCTAGGTCTCCCGGACCACTGGTGAAACTTCTCCTAGACTAATTGCCTAACCAAGGCTCGTGGTGTAATGGTTAAAGCGATGCACTGCGGAATCGTAGTACGCGAGTTCGTACTCCAGTCGCGCTATTATGTTCACTTTCGGGCAAATACCCTTGGGAAAGGTATGAACCCCCTTATTCTCCCTCCAGCTATGGGTAAATAGTAGGACGGACTAGGTTCTTCAGCCTTGGAGAGGCAACTAATCTAGGAGAAGGAAAACTCTGAATTCAAACCTGTTAAACTCCGCTTAAAAATTGACCTTGTGTCATATCCTGCCCGAGCGGAGGGGTTGGTAAATAGTAACCAAGGCTGAAGAACCAAGTTTGCCCTACTACTTACTCATAGTTGGGAGGAGAACAGATGGATTCATACCTTTCCCAAAGTCTTTTAGCGAGTGAAATGCAAACGACCCAATCCACAATTCAAACTCAGATTGCAGATTCCATTTTCTATGACATTAACCATAATGCTATGCTTGCCTTAATATAAGCAATACCTGTGTTTTTATATTGTAAAAAAAATATCTGTATATATATATTTTTATATTGTAAAAAAAATAGAACTGTTTGTATGTGTCTGTCTATATGGTTTGGTTTGGTGGGTTTTATGGCATATCAACCTTTGTAGGTTATTTAACGCCAAATCCATTTTTATTAAATAATCTATCCTATTTAAAACAATTCAGTTTAGCATAAGTACACAGTTTAATTGTCAAAAACATTTCCATTTCAAACTATTCAAGCAGTTATATGTAACAATTCAGTTAAGTGTAAATACAGTTTTAATGTCAAAAAACAGTTCTATTTCAAATAATTCAGTTAAGCATAAGCACGTTTTTTAAATGTAAGTACGGTTTAATTGTCAAAATCCTTTCTATTTAAAGCTATTCAGTTTACTCAAACAATTCATTTTAGCATAAGTATGCTGTTAGTTCTATTTAACCCATAGATAGGGCCCTATCAGGTGCTACCACTCCGGGCCAGAGTGGACCTGGGAGCGATGGCAATAAAGGGGTACTCCGCATTCCCCAAAGCTCCAGCATCCCTGGAACCTCACTATCAGATTGTTTAGTGTCATATCCAGGAGACTCATTAGGCGGGGTCTTACCCCTCTGCAGAGAAGCAGTCGGTGTATTCTACAGCCCCAACCAACTGGGCAATCTGTCTATATGAATGGAGTGGGAGAGCTCTTTGCAAAGGATTTAACTCTTATTTCAGTGAAGTGAAAGTGACTGTCTTATGAAGTAAACAGCATCATAAACAAAATCATGGTGAAGTGCAACCATGTAGAAACTGTTGAA
Source organism: Sepioteuthis lessoniana (assembly GCA_963585895.1). Lineage (NCBI taxonomy): Eukaryota > Metazoa > Mollusca > Cephalopoda > Myopsida > Loliginidae > Sepioteuthis > Sepioteuthis lessoniana. Next base: position 58,120,767 of record OY757905.1, on the reverse strand, counting down.
TGTTTAGAAGAAAAAACCTTATACACGCACACAGTAACCCATTGCCCTTTAATTGTTATAAAAAAAAAAACACTGGGTGGTGGGGTATTAATTTGGGACAATGCTAACATTTCACAATGATATAGCAATCTTTCTACCTTAGAAAAAAAAAAAACAACACTTTCTTCTTTTACAAAAGTTACAATTCAGTATAGTCACTTTTCTTTTGCTTTGTTTGCTAATAGAAAACTACTGAGTGAAGTCTTTCACCATAAAATACTCTGATAGGTGATAAGTGTCTTTATTCACATAATCCACTAATGATGACAGCAGCTGAAGCTTTTGAAACAGGAGTATCAGAAGTTGAAGTTTTAATCCTGAAAAAAATTAGAGTTTGAATTTCATCCTACTCAAAGGTTAGTACTATCTTCCAACACATTATGGTTTTATTTACTTTGTCCATAAGAATTAAACTGAGTGACAATGAGATACTCCTATGATAAGAGTACTGCGTAATGGCTCAGTGGCAAATAAGCTAACTTCAAAACATTATGACTATTGAAGTATTTATGGTTTAATATTCTACTAGGATAAGCTTAATATAATTAAATTGGGGACTTCCTATGGATTAATGGCTGGCAAGATAACATCCTAAACCATTACTACTACAGTAAGTCCTATATTCAACGGGTGCCTTAAACTAATAATATTCTGCTCAACAAACCTCAGCTAAATAAAGAGTGACTGCCTTGCTATGTAGTAGAAGTTAGCAAGATCCTTTTGAAGAATATCATTACAATAATCTATTAATTTATTACTGGGTGTTATTTAGTAGCCTAAGCTAAGTTAAGTAAATAGTGGTTGCCTTTTCATTGAGTGACAGCAAATTTATCTTGAAGGGCATTCCTATTGTAATGAATCAAATCCACACTGGACACCCTACACTAGACATTTTGCTATACAAAGCTTAAAAAGTTAATAGTAGTTACTTTACCATGGACTAGAAAATCATTACTGATATTGTGTGTCCAATCATCCCTCAGCATCATATATTTTGATTAACAGATTGATTTAAATGGTATGTCAACTTATCTTGGTTAGGAAATTCAATTCACAGAATATTCTTTAGATACATTTTTTTGTATAGTTGTTGAAGAGACTTTTTTTTCGCACATGGGCTAATTGAATATGAATAAATCTAAAACAAACCTATTTGAGCAATTAATGGAATCCTCACAGGAATTACCACTCTGAGTTAGAGTGGACCTGGGAGTAATAACAATGGAAGGGTATCCCATATTCCCCAGATCTGGACACTCACATATCAGATGCTGTTCAGAATCATACCTATGACATCTTTATTTTGGTCAGTGGGAGGGAGCTTAACCCTCTGCAGGTGATAGCATATTCTAAGCCTTGCCAACAGAATGGACTTGTTGCCATGTGCCATACTAGGCTAACCTATGCAACTATATATACTGCTAAAATACAACTACTCAAATGATAAACGCTGTTCACCATCTAATGCTAGACTTAATAATAAAGTAGCACATGAATCGTCTGAACTTCCTGTGAGGAAGTATTTACATTGCTACCTCAATTCCACTTTAGTTTAAAGGAAGTTGACATAAAAAATAAATTAAAAAATCTGGTTATGTAAAACTATAAGGAGTAGCAGATTTATATCACAGTTATGATCATCGAAAACAGAATTGGCAAACTGAGTATGAGAATCAGACAAAGCTCTTTATATTAACTCTGTATTGAGAAAGGCAGGACTACATTTCTAGTAAGTAAAGTCAAGTTGGCGACCTTAGTTGAGGGCGACCAGAGGGCTCCCTTTTCAATAGCTACTACACCTAGGTGTAGAGGAGGGCGCTACTCCTTTCTCTGGATTTCTCCACTTTACCCTTGATATGTACCTTATATTGCTGAGTGTTAAACAAGGATGTATTAAGTACCATTTTTAAAGTCTTTGGTATGATATGACCTAGGATTGAACCCAGGTTTCTACCATGAGTTAAATAGCACGGAGGTCTTTAGCCTTATAGGGCAGTGATGCTAAGAGAAAGTTTCTAATAGTAGTGTAATGGATATTATCATAGGAAATGGAATCAGCCATCCAAAGTTTGTTGTTTAATGGCATATCAACCTTTGGAGGTTATTTAATGCCAAATCCATCATTCTAGAAGGAAAGTAGTGGTACTATTTAACCCATAGCTGGGAGGATAAGGGGGTTCATGCTTTTTCCAACGGTATTTGTCCGAAAGTGAACATAATAATGCTAGTGGAGTTCGAACTCGCTTACTATGATTCTGTAGTCCAGCAGTTAATGGTTACCATTACACCATGAGGACAACCCCTCAGTCATCCAAGTTCCAGTGCTGGATGAGGGTCTTTATGTTTAACTTTGAGCTAATGTCCTTGGAAAACATCTGTACCCATGTCTTTTTCCCTGAGCAAGAGGTAAATACTAGGGGCAGATTGTGTTCGTTTGGCTCAGTAAGGCAACCAGTCTAGAAAGAAAACTTTGAATTCAAAAGCAGCTGTACTCTGTTTAAAAATTGACCTTGTGTCACATATTGCTTATGGTAAAGATGTAGGGTAAATATGTACAATGACAAGAAAAAAAATCAACCTCCAGCTGGTATCTAGTCTGGCTGAGAACTTGAGAAATTTGGGCATTGGATTAATTAAAAACTGTAATTACCACCATAACAATGAATAAGTCTCCCATGAACAAATCCCATATCAGTCAAAAATGAAATAGACTGTTGAATACACCAATGGCATCTTTGCAAAGGTGAAAGACAACCCCCATCCCCCAGCAAGTATACCGGATATGACACTAAACCATCTAATGGCAAGGCTCCAGTTCAGCAGCTTCGAAGAATATAGAGTACCCATTCGTTGCCATTACTCAAAGGTCCACTCTGACCCAGAGTGGAAGTAACTGTTAGAGTCTCATCTGTGGGTCAAATAGAACTATTTAATCGTTTTCTGTATTTGTGTTTTATAGTGGCTTTTACCACATGATTTCCAGTATCGTGGAGGTATAAAAGATGTGTTTCTTAAGCACGGGGGTTCTGCAAGATCACGGTCAGTAGTAAGACCAACTTCAGACATAACACCCACAGCATGAGACTTATAATATTTGTTGGACAGTACCACTAGAGTTAATAAATAATTAACTCTTATTTCACTGTGTATCTCTTCCTTACCACGATACAACAATTTGAAACCATTTAACAGTGTGCAAACAAATTAGATTAAATTATTAGGATTACATAGCAATATTTGGAACCATTAAACCGCATGCAAATAAAACTATTCGTGTTAGATATCAATACTTGAAAATATCTGTGTGCAAACAAATTAGCTTTTGCTCATTTAAAAATTGTTAGCTAGAAACTATTTGTCTCCAAATCATATATATTAAATATATGTCCAGGATAGTTGGGTTCAGTCCGAGGTTGAGTCATACCAAAGACTCAAAAATGGAACTTGATGCCTCCTTACTTACCACTCAGCTTTATAAGGTACAGATCAAGAGGAATTAGAGCAATCCGGGGAAAGGAGTAGTGCCCTCCCCTACCCCTCAGTGTAGTAGCTATTGAAAAGGGAGCTTTCAGGTCACCATCAACAACTATTGGCCAACTTACTTATATATGAATAAACATGATTTGGAATTAAATAACCTACAAGGGTTGATATGCAATAAAACACAACCAACCATCAAAAATAGAAACAGAACATTGCTCAATATTCCTTTTAACATAGGTCAAACCTACGATTTGTAATTTTTTCTTAACTCTTTCCAGACTATTTTCATATGTTATCAGCTGTAAGTTTACTCATATTCAAAACAAATCTCTTTAGAGACATTGGTATTATATAATCAATTGTAAATAAGTAGGCATTTAGCCAGTTCATGTAAGAAGGGTTCAAAGAAAATCATAATACATTTAATACTATTATTGATGAAGACTATGCAGATATACAAATGCCCAGCCAAATCTCTGCTGTATAGCCTGGAGCAGGCAGCAAAAGGCATTGGCTTCTATGTTAACTTAGATAAAAGCAAAAAGTTCATATGTTTTAAGTGAGATGGAGCCATCTCCACATTAAATAGCAAAATTCTGAAATTAGTTGAACAGTTCACATACCTTGGTAGTAATATCTCATCAACTGAAAGCGATATCAACATAAGCATGAGAAAAGCAGAGACTGCAATTGATAGGTTATTGAGCACAAGGAAATCTGAGCATTCTGATAAGATAAAATAGGAATTCTTCCAAGCTGTAACTGCATCAGTACTACTGTATGGCACTACCACCGCCTGTACTTTAATGAAACATTTGAAGAAAAAGCTAGATGAGAACTAAACAAGGATTTTGCATGCTTTTTTCCACAAATCATGGAAGTAGCCCCCCTACAAAACAGCAGCTGCATGGCTGCCTACCAACCCCATCTCATGAACCATAGAAGTAAGATAAACAAGACATGTTGAAGAATCAGAGATGAACACATAAGCAACGTTCTCCAATACATGAACACACCTGTGTTGACCAACCAGCAATAACTAACATTCATCTGTGCCATGCAGAGGACCTGTCCAGAGCAAAGGTTGATAGAAATGGATAGTGAGAGAGAGTCATGGTAATCCATGCTATCAGCATGATGATGATGATGATGTATTTGCTATTTTTTCACTCTCTGGTGTAGTGTTTTTAATCTCTTTGTTTTCTCACAAAACAGAATGGTCCACTATTTGTATGAGGTGATAATAGAGCATGACATTCAAACACATACATTCATATCTTATTCCATTAATATTGAATTATCTAACTTGGTATCTCTTTATATATGGTTGTCTCCCTTGTTTTGCAGTTGTTAGCTCTTTAATAAATATGATGTTTAGCTAAGCATGTGTTGTGTCAGTGCTGCAATAGTAATAAACTAACAAGTAACCATACACTAATTTTTCAAAAAGCTTAAATGCTTGTGGCACATCTTTCTTAATGTTTAGGAATGGGGAACAGACTCCATTGCACTTTCCATTGTACAAGACAAGACAGAGATAATTATCACCTTACTTTGATTAATTTTTAGTAGTGAGGTGCAATATGCTTCATGAAAGAGAGGTTCAATTTCAATCCTCTCCTGTCAACTTACCTGTTTTTCCGGAATGAAACGGCTGACTCCAGTAACCAATGGACGAGGTATGTCAATCTTGCTATGCCTCCTTGACTGCAAAGAGATAAAAATACATTTATTCAAAATTTTCATATATTTTAATTTGCTATCTTCACAATTTGGTAAAATATAATCAAAACTCAGCATTTTAGTGTAGATAATCTGTGTGTGTATATATATATATATATATATATATATATATATATATAGAGAGAGAGAGAGAGAGAAAGAGAGAGAGAGGAATAGATAGAAATATGAAGGAAAAATGAAAATAAAAAGGGACAAAGATGAGAAAAAAAGAGAGAGAGGTGAACAAAAAGAAAGAAGAAAGAGAAAATATCAAGTGAAGAAAATGAGAGAAAGAGATAAGAAAAAATGATAGAAAAGGAGAGAAAAAACAAAAGAGAAGAAAAAGGAGAAAGATGAAAGGAAAGAGAAAGAAAGTGATGAAATGGAGCAAGAGAGAGAGATAGGGAAAGAAAACAGAGAGAGAGAGAGAGTGGGAGGAAAAAAGAGAAAAAGGAATAAATAAAAAAATGCAATAGAAATAAAATTAAATATCTAGAAATTCCCAAGAAATAAAACATTCTGCTGTAAACAAAGAAATAAAAGAACAGGTGAAAACTTTTATGTGTGAACAGTAAGTGTTTATGATGTAATTTACAATGTGACATACTGTAAGCATCTCACCTTTAATTGATAAAGATCTATTTAAATGACAGAACAAAGGAGACTGCTCTAGGTTTATTACATGCTTTTGAGAGGGAGGAGACAAAAGAACTAATGAAAACTCGAAATCATCATCCTCTATAAATTTCTAGATCATGGGTAACAAGGTTACTTGGCATTACCTTGATTTAAAGAAAACTTTTATTGGAAATGAAGTGTGTCATACTTTTATTTGTCAAATCCACTTTTGTGCTACATGAAGAAGTGTGTGCAATGTTTTTTTTTTTTTTAATCACTTATCTGAGGCTCCGAGAAGTTATGTAAAAGAATTGTTCCCAAGATAAAGACAGTTCTGGAGGTTAAGGTTTGAATTGTAGCAGCTATTCAAAAAAGAAAGCTTTAAATACCATAAAATATGATAAAGAATATCATATGGAAATCAGACCTGACCGATAAAATGAAACGCAGTTTCTTCCTGGCAGCGGTCGTATCGATACTGCTGTATGGATGCACTACTTGGATGCTAACTAAATGGCTGGAGAAGAAGCTAGATGGCAATTACACAAGAATGCTGCAAGCAATATTGAACAAGTCCTGGCGGTAACACCCCACAAGGCACCAACTATATGGCCACCTGCCTCCCATTAAAAAAAACTATCCAAGTTAGACGAACCAGACATGCAGGACACAGATGGAGAAGCAGGGACGAGCTCATAAATGATGTACTCCTATGGACCCCACATATGGCCGGCAAAAGCAGGACAACCAGCTCGAACATACATTCAGCAGCTATGTGAGGATATGGGATGTAGCCCTGAAGACCGGCCAGAGGCGATGAATATCAGGGAGAAGCGGCAAGAGAGGATCAGGGATATCTGTGCTAGTGGCACGACATGATGATATAACACTGAAAAAGAAAAGTTCATTGAAATTCAACTTTTTTAATTTGAAGTTGAAAAGGTGTAGTTCACAAGATATTAAAAAATAGCTGAATATTTGACTAATACATCTGATGCATAGGATTTCTTTGTACTAATATAACTATATTCTCCCCAGCACTGTTTGTTGGTTAGGTTTTATAGCACAACAACCCTTATAGGCTATTTAATGCTAAATCCTGTTTATACAAATGATTTTGTAAATGAATAATTTAGGAGGTAATATTATTTTTAAATGAACCATAGGTCATTTGCTTGAATATAGCAAAATGGTTTTAAGTATTTCTATCAAGCACTGATAATTCTATTTAATATCAATCATTTGTTTGCACACAGTCTAAATGACTGGTTTGTTTTGTTTTATAGCATATCAACCCTTGTGGGTTGTTTAATGCTAAATCCTGTTTATAAATATATATATCAAATATATGATTTGTAAAGAAATAGTTTGTAGATAGCATTATCTTCATATGAGTCAGAGCTTATTTGTTAAATGGTTTTAAGTATTGCTATCTGATGCTAATAATTCAATTAAATTTCAATCATTTATTTTCATACAGTTAAATGGTTTCACATAAAGTAAATGATAAAACAATTCTATTTGACCCATAGATAGGACCCTAACAGGTACTACCACTCAGGGTTAGAGTGAACCTGGAATTAGTAGCAATGAAGGGGTACTCCACATTCCCCAAAGCTCGAGGACGAAAGCCTTACCATCAGATGCAATTGAATGTCATATCCAGGACACTCAATAGTAAAGAGTCTTACCCCTCTGTAGCAATACAGTCAACATATTCTATAGCCCTTGCTAACTGGGCTCTTTTCTGATGGATTAATTTTAACGGCAGGGTTATTTATGCTTAAAGGCAGGGTTATTTTATGCCTAGAGGCATAAAATAACCCTGCCGTTATTCATTATAAATTATATTTACATTTTTTGTATAATTGTTTCTTGATTTTTTTGCGCACAGTTATATATCAAGTATTCCTATCTAATACAAATAATTTGCAAACAGTTGTATGGTTCCAAGAATTACTATCTAATATCAATAATTATATGCTTTCAAGTAATTATTCTAAAGACAAATAATTAACCGTTATTTACAACACAAGGTCAGTCTTTGTGTAGAATTTAACAGATTTGTATTCAGAGTTTTCTTTCTCCTAGACTGGCTCCCATACCAAGGTTAAAGACCCCAGTCTGCCTTACTATTTATCCATAGCTGAACAGAGAATAGTTTGATTCATACTTTTCCTCAGAATATTTATGCTATGTGAAATGCAAACAGCTTCATCCAGGCTTTGAACTAGGTTTGACATGTCTATTTCTTATGATGATAGCCATTACACCATGACCAACATCAATAATTTAAAATTACATAGCATCAAGTATTCCTATTAAATACAAATAATTTTTCAACAGATCTTTTTGATCCATAGATGGTACCCTAACAGGTACTACCAATTTGGGCCAGAGTGGACCTGAGAATAATGGCTATGAAAGAGTACTACACATTCCCCAAAGCTCCCGGACTGAAGCCTTACAATCAGGTGCAGTTTATATCTAGGATGCTTACTGGTGAAGGGTCTTACCTCTCTGTAGCAATAAAGTCAGTATATTCAACAGATCTATTTGACCCATAGATAGGACCCTAACAGGTACTACCATTCTTGGTCAGAGTAGACCTGGTAGTAATAGCGATGAAGGGGTACTCCACACTCAGCAGAACTCCAGAACTGGAGCTTCATTATTAAATACAGTTTAGTATCATACCCAGGATACGCCTTTTTTGATTGAGGTTCTAACAAGAGATACTGTCAGTGAATTCTAAGCCCTGCCAATGGGGCTATCTATCAGTAAAAATTGGAACACGTGCATAGAACATTATGTGAACTAAAACCAGCATTAGTCAAACGGCTCACTGATAATGCTTGATCTAACATTGCACAACTGATACAGCAAATAAACTGAATGAATTTTGATGCATTTGGATAACACTTCAAAAAAGAAAAAAAAAACACTAACAAGGATGATATAGAAATGTCAAGGACTTTATAGTATCGAGATTTCAAGATTCATATTTTAAAGTCGTAAATAATTTTCCTTTAAATGAGCAACAACTTAACTCACTTAAAAGGCTTAGATTTTGATTGTTAATGTTACTTTCTGAATAAATTAGCTAATAATTTATGTTAATATTTCAATTTGATTATTTTTTCCAAATATATTTATATCTGTTTTCCTCTCTAGTTCAGTGAAATAAAGAAACAGACAACCTGTAGATTTTTGACAGAGTAGCCTTTTTTTTAACTAGATAGGTTTGATTTTTTTTTTTTCAATGACATACTTATAAGCAATTTAATGCTGAAATATAATTCATATATAAATATTTGATTGTAATCATAACTATATTTTTAATGCTTCATTTCATTTCTTAAAAATTGCTGTTTTGCTCTAAACTAATAATTCAACAATAAAGTAAAAATACGAATCTATTGCAAAGTAATTCAACTTCATTAAGAGTTTTCTTTCTGGTAATCCAACAAAATCTAGATTGCCCAGTCAGCTGGGGCTGTAGAATACACCGACTGCACTTCTGCAGAGGAGTAAGAACTCCCCACAACAAGTGTCCTGGATATGACACAAAACAGTCTGATGGTGACGTCCCAGTAATGCTGGGGCCTTGGGGAATATGGAGCACCCCTTCATTGCCTTGCTCCCAGGTCCACTCTGGCCCGGTGTGGTAGCACCTGATAGGGCCCTATCTATGGGTTAAATAGAACTAACAACATATTTATGCTAAACTGAATATCTTGAAATAGAAATGTTTTTTGACAATTGAACCATGCTTACATTTGAACTACGTGGTTGTGCTAAATTGAATTATTTTAAATAGAACTGTTTTTTGACTTTGAAACTGTATTTACACTAAACTGAATTGTTTAACAGAACTGTTCTGATATGTAACTGTGTGTAAACAAAATCTGTACTTTTGCTAAACTGAATTAGCTGAAGAAATTGCTTGACTAAACTGAATAGCTCAAAATAGAAATGTTTTTTACAATTAAACTGTACTTACATTTAAACTGCGTGCTTTTGCTAAACTGAATTGTTTTGAATTGAATTATTTTTGACATTGAAACTGTACTTACACGAAACTGAATTGTTATATATAACTGCTTGAATGGTTTGAAATTGAAATGTTTTTGACAAACTGTGTACTCATGCTAAACTGAATTGTTTTAAATAGAACTGATTATTTATATAAAAATGGATTTGGTGTTAAATCACCTACAAAGGTTGATATGCCATAAAAACCAACCAACCAACCAAAATCTAGAAAATGCCATGAATTTAAAGATATTTAATTAAATAATAGACTGAGATAAAAGTCTTCATTTTCTAACCCTTTGATTATCAGATGACAATTACCAATAAAAAATTTTATCACTTAAGCAAATTCCCATATTCCCTTTAATGATTCAATTGAACTTAAGAGAGTCTATCTAGGTTCATCGATGAGGCCATATATAGTCTAATTATAAAAAAAAATATTTATTCTGCACAATGAATATTTCAACCTTATCTTCTTTGTCAATGCATTCAAATAAATAAGTTGAATATTAATCCCACATTATACACTGAAACACTGTACAACTGAGATTAACTATGTAGCAAAAAGAAAGAATTTCAAATTATTTAGTGCAGGTATCGTTTTGCCATTGGGGTTTCAATTTTATATATTTCGTCCAATGAGAATGACTGATGCCATTCTGCCCAGATGACCTCCCCGGGCAATATAAAAGGCTGTGTATCGCTCCTTCATCCTCTCTTCTTCACTGACTCTTCTTGACGATTCCAGCAACAGTAACAGACTATCACAACATGAGATGAGCACATTCAATTTTTAGGCCAGCGTTCCTTTAGGAGTTCATTCTTTCATCATCATTCATTACTCCGAGACCCACTGGTCCTCGAAACTTCAAGGTTAGATGTTTAATTCCAGCTCTATCATTTGCAACTGTTTTCTTCCATGTACAAACTCACAGCACGAGGACTATCTTTCTGGCAGTCATTAAACTTCTTGAAATTCATCAATATTCTCGTCCTCATTCCTGTATTTCCTTTCTTCTTAATGTAACAGGGCAGACTGCAATTTGCCCTTTTGCTAAAACTACATATGGGTTATTTAATGCTAAAATTTGATTCATCTGTAAATGTTTGAGTGTAATCATAATATTTTCAAAGTTCAATTGCACTTTTTATTTGTCAATAATCATTTATTTGCACACAGTTTTAAGGTTTTAAGTATTCCCATCTTATACAAATGATTAATTCACACATATGTTAACAAGTATTCAATCTAATTCAAATTATATACAACAATACTAACCCATTGTGTTTGCCAATGGCTTGAGAGACAGGGGTTCGATTCCTGGTTGAGTCATACCAAATATTCAAAAAGTAGTACTTGATGCCTCTTTGCTTAACGCTCAGCACTATAAAGTACGTATCAAGGGTAAAGTGGAGCAATTCAGGGCAAGGAGTAGCACCCTCTCTAATACCTCGGTGTAGTAGCTATTGAAAAGGGAACCTTCAGGTCGCTTTTTACGATGGTTGCTAACTACACTTTTACATGGTGTAGAGTAACTATTATTTATTAATGATTATCATTTGTTAGCACAAACTAATATAATCACAAGTATTTCTATTTGCAGGCAATTCTATGGTTTGGTTTGGTTTGGTTTCTTTCTTTAAAGGTATATCAACCTTGGTGGGTTATTTAATACCAATGCCATCCTTATAGAAGGATAGTAATGATACTATTATACCTATAGCTAGTGGGGAAAGAAAGTTCATACCTTTCCCAAAAGCATTAGTCCAAAAGTGAACATAATAGCATCGCTGGAGTTTGAACTCACTTGTGGTGATGGCCAACCCCAGCACAGTAACCACTAATCAGTGGTTACTCTCCTGCAGTAATTGGTTGGTTGTTGGGGTTTTATGGCATCTCAACCTTTGTAGGTTATTTAACACCAAATTTATTTTTATGCAAATAGTCACTTCTATTTCAAACAATTCAGTTTAGTATGAGTACACAGTTTAATTGTCAAAACATTTCTATTTCAAGCTATTCAGTTTATTCAAACAGAGCTAATGCAGCTTAGTATAAGTATAGATTTTGTTTACACATTGTTAAATGTCAAACAGCTCTGTATTAAACAATTCAGTTTAGTATAAGTACAGTTTCAATATCAAAAACAGTTCCATTTCAAACAATTCAGTTTAGCATAAGCATGCAGTTTAAACATAAATACAATTTAATAGTCAAAAACACTTCTGTTTCAAGCTATTCAACTTAGTCAAACAGTTCTAATTCAAACAATTCAGTTTAGTATAAGTATGCAGTTTAGTTCTATTTAACCTCTAAATAGGACCCTATCAGGTGCTATCACTCTGGGACAGAGTGAACCTGGGAGCAATGGCAATGAAGGGGCGCTCTGCATTCCCAAAAGCTCCAGCATTGCTGGATCCTCACCATCAGATTGTTTAGTGCCATATACAGGAAACCTGTTGGGGGAGGGTCTTAGAGAAGCAGTCGGTGTATTCTACAGCCTCAGCCAAATGGGCATCACAGTAATACATATTTCAAGTATCTAATAATAATACTTAGTAAACATGCATTTCTTTCTTTTGTTTTTTGATTCTTTATTTCGTTGAATATATTTGCATCTTTCTTTCTTCCTTAATATAATTCCTCTTTCTTTCTTCATTCTGTAGAAAATTTTAGAGGAGTATCAAAATGTTTAATTTGCTAGTTAGATTGCCTACAGTTATGAGCAAGAAATAAACATCTGAAACATATCTATATTAAACTAAGTATATCTCTGCAACAAATTATTATTCGAACAAGTTTAATTAAAGTGAGTTTCATTAAAACTAGACAACCTGCCACCAATAAAATCTGCTATGAGGCTGGAAGTGCTATGCTCATATTAAACCATAAGATAAAAAAAAAAAAAACAGTGCTAAATTTTATCTTTCCAACAGTCAACAATTCAATCCCAATGACTACTAATGTTAGTCAAAAGTCTTTGATCTATTTAATTATAAACTTTAGAGACTTATTTTTCACTTGTGATCCCTTAATTAGAATAATCATTCAAAAACAGGAAAAGTTAGAAAAGAAAACTGAACCGACAGAAACACATTGTAGTCTTTAATGATACTTGAATGAATATATATGAGTGGTAGACTGATTTTGAATGAATATATGTATGATTGATTGATATATAATTCATTTTGAATGAATGCATAGATATATAACTGATTGATTTTTAATGAATGTATAAATCTGATTGATTGATTTTAAATGAATATCTTTGGTGGTCATTAAAAATCAATCAGTCATATATATTCGATTGATTTTAAATGAATATATATGATTGATTTTTAACTGCATGTCAACCTGTTTAGGGTTATTTTATGCCCAGAATTTAGGGAATTGTTTTCATATTTACATTTTAGTGAAAATGTTTCTTAATGTTTTTTTCTTTTTTTTTTTTTTTGGTCAGAGTTTAAATTACAGTCAACTAAATAAAATTGTTGACCAAAAGAAGTGCTAGATATCTGCAAATAGAACTACTTTTAAATAACTTTACTGACTGTTCAGTGTTGATATTTTATTCAGTCATTAATTTTCTGACCTGATAAATATCTAACCAAAGGCAAATTATGGAAAACATTTGAGAAAATAAAATTAAAAGATCAAAAATTGAAATTAAACTGAATTTTTATATTTCTTGGAAAATTCCAAGATATTCAAAAAGAAAGAAAGAAAGAAAGAAAGAAAAACCAAACTATATATCATCAAATATATAAAAAAAAATTTCATGCAATATTATAATGATTCACTAAGCAATTATATTACAAAAGCCATTAAAAGGTTTTATTCAACTAATCTATGTTGACTTGTTTAAAAAGAACTCTGTTTACAAGATAAGCCATGCCATCACTATTTACTAAGAGTGACAACTGATAAGCCTTGCTGAAATAATTCACAGCTCAATTTTTCTTGTCATATCAACGGATGGATTTTTATATGTCATTGGAGTAGAAGTTATCATAAATGTTTTTTCTTCAATGACAGATTTAGAGGAGAAAATAGCAAAAGATGTAAATAAAATAGAGAAAATAAAAAAAAAAGGAAGAAAGCAAAAAGGAAGCACCCCTACCCCAAAAAAGTAAAAAAACATTAGCTAACAAATAATTCTTAAAATAACAACAAAATGACAAAGGAAAAAAATCAAAGTAATTTGAAAACTACAAAAACACAAATATCAAAAAATGAAAATAAAATAGGAATATAAATAGGAATAGAAGAGAAAAATTTGGAAAAAAATAATTAAAAAAAAAAAAGATTGGAAAAAAAAAACGGAAAAGATAAATTTGGAAAAAAAGTAAAAGAAAAAATTTGAAAAAAAATTAAACACACAGAGCATTTGCTTCACTTCATGTGTGATTTGAAAGCTGCAGAGATGAACGTGCAATATAAACAATTTAGGAACTTATGCTTTACAAGTTTGAATGATACCATAACACCATGGAAGAAACCAAAAACATTTCTCATGCAAAAGGTGAAGGTGCAGTTGATCACAGTATGGTAACTGGAAGGTTAAAGAAATTTCACTTGGATTGCAAAAACCTCAATAATTGAGGATTATCAAGTATATCAAATCTCATTAGTAGCACTCAAAGTATGAGGTGAGCTCACCATCTCAGAGTCCAGTTTGGTTTGACACCTTCATAACCTTGACAAAAGCATCCAAAGCTGCTGATTTATGCCTCATGTTACCAAAATATTGCAAAACTTTAGGTTTAGTTTCTTTGTTTAATAGCATATCAACCTTTTTGGATTATTTAATACCAAAGCCATCCTGGTAGAAGAACAGTAGTGGTACTATTTAACCCATAACTATGGAGATATACCTTTCATAAGGGTATGTAATGGAAACTCTCCACTACAAAACTTGACTCAAACTAGTATTGAGAGATAAAAGCTAAATTGGAATATAAATTGAAGTTGAAAAAAAAGTAGAAAAGAAAAATCTAAAAAAAAAAAAAAAAAAAAAAAAAAAAGCTTTAAAGTAAAGGAAAAACTATGTACTAAAAAATACTACCTCTGTCCCACAGTCATTATTACATTTGCATGTGAATTTCATCCACTGGATTTAACCACCATCATGGGACAGATGTAGCAAAAACATGAACTGAAAAAAATCAGTCAAAGGGAAAAATATTCTTGGTAATTCCTTTTAATTTTAAAACAATTCAAGATCTTTGATCAACAAAGAAAATATTGGTCAGTAACAAATGAGTTTAGTCTAAACCTATTCTGATTCTAAAGTTAGAAGAACATATCTCGGGTAATTGCCTATAGAGTAGAAAGATTGAGCTTATTTTACTAGAATCTCTTAATTTAAGTGGATCGTTTAATCAAGCATTATTGTATATCCTGGCATTATCAAAAGGAAGAAGAAAAATTCACAAAAAAAAATCCACTAAGTTAACAAAAAAGAAATTAGAGGCAGGGTAGTGAAACTTGGAGAATAGAAAGAGAAGAAACTTGAATATGAAAGAATTTAAGTAGAAAGAACTGAACATGGTGTTTTAGTGGTTACATCCATGTTTATTTCAAGTATTACTTTCCAAGGTTTCAGTTTCTGGCAGTCAGCTGTAAGTGATGCTGAAAGCACTGGTTCCCATTAAATCACTAAAGTTAAGCAGCAATGAACCTATTCGGTGCTTAGATGGGTGACCATTTAGTAAAAGTCTTTCAGAGGCCTGTAAGCTTGATTAAAGAAAATTTGGGAAATAATAAATCATTGAGTAAAAACTTGGTAATTTAACAAGTTCATCAATTTTACTTAATGTTTCTTAAACACATTTTAAAAAAAAATAATTGATTAATTGATTTTACTGGTATGTCAACTTGTCAAGGGTTATTTTATGCTTAGAAGTTAAGGAATCACATTCATTGTATGTCCCTATTTACATTTTCTGCGTAGTTGTTGTTTTTTAAGATGCTTTTTACATCTTTTTTTTTTTTTAGGCTATATTGAATACAAATCATTTTTAAACAGATCAATTTGATCCATAGATGGGACACTAACAAGTACTATCACCCCAGGTCAGACTGGGCCCAGGAATAATAGCAAAGGAGTATTCCACATTCTCCAGATTTCCAGAACCAAAGCATCACCATCAAATGTTGTTTAGTGTCAAATCCAAGACACCCCTTTTGGGGAAGGTCTTACCCCTCTGCAAGGGATACAATCAGCATATTCTAAGCCTCATAGACAGGGTAAGTTCTTTTAGGGAGTTCATGTGAAACCTGAACTTATCCTATGACCAACTACAGGTGACTCCACAAGCAATAAAGTACTAACTAAACTTCAAAAACACTTTTAAGATTTCTCTAATAACAAGCAAAATTTGGTGATGGGAATTTGTGCATTGTTAGAATAAAGTTGTGAGAAGAAAATAGCTGGAAAAAAAATGCTACAATTTTTAAAATTTTTTATATAAACTAAATGAGTTGTGTTTATGTGAGTACATTAGTGTGACTATGGCTTATATTTATAAACATGGAATTCACATATTGCTTGATATTTGAATAAATATATGATTACAGAAATACAATCGTGCCTTTGCAGATATATACCAAGTATATATAAACATATATATCTACAACTAAAAATATATAAAAAATTACATATGTATATAATATACTAAAAAATATATATATGTATGCGCACGTGTATAAATATTATTCTATAATATAACAAAATATACATGTAAAAATGATATATGTATATAATATACTAAAAAAATATATATATAAATATATATATATATAACTAAAATATATATATCATATTACAAAATATATGCATAAAAAATAATATATATATATATATGACAAAGAATAAATACCAAAAATTATATATATATATATATATATATATATAAAAGAAAAGGAAAACAATACAGAAAAACAAATTGACATGTTTCCATATATGGACAGGTTCTTCAGAAATGAAACTTTATTTTTGCATGAACAAACTTTATACCTATAAGAGATGTCAAAGAAGTGAGAAGTTTATGCTTAAAAAATAGATACTACGTATTGGTCAAATTTTTGACTTTGATGGATAGATGGATTGACTGGTATATACAGGTTGATAGATATAAGTCAAGTTGGCAACCATAGTCGAGAATGACCCGAAGGCTCCCTTTTAAATAGCTAACACACCAAGGTGTAGGGGAGGACACGACTCCATTCCTTGGATTGCTCCACTTTACCCTTGATCCTTACCTTATAATGCTGAGTGCTAAGCAAGGCGGCATCAAGTATTATTTTTTGAGTCTTTGGTAGGACTTGACCTGGGATTAAACCCCGGTCTCCTGAACCATTGGGCCAATGGCTCAGTTACTTGATAGATATAAATAGAAAGATATAAATAGACTAAGATAACAAATAAAATATATATCCATACACACACACACACACACACACACACACACACACACACACTCCACATATGAGATTCTCATCTATTGATGAAAAAAATTCAGCAAGACTTGATGATATATATGCATACATACACCCTATATATTGCAAACCCCAGTGACCTCAAAGTTATACCCATTGTAGCAGGCCGGTCGTGCCTGACTAACAGACTTAGCAAACTAATAGACATTTTACTACAACCTTTCCTAAATAAAATAAAAAGCTATATTAAGGACAACATAAATTTTTAAAACTCTATACCAAAAAAAATTGATCCCAACACACTCATGGCCACATTTGACATCACAAACCTGTATAGTAATATCCCCCATAAATTAGGAAAACAAGCCATCTCATTTTGGATAGATAAATACCCAGACACATTACACCCAAGATTTAACAAAAAAATTAACATAGAGGGTATAGAAATACTCCTTAATAATAACTCTTTCAAATTCAATAACATTAACTATATCCAGACACAAGGAATAGCTATGGGAACTAAAATGGCGCCAATATATGCTACCCTAACCCAAGCATATTTAGAAGAAAACCTATATGAAATAATAGGTAAAAAATACAGCAATGACATTAAAGAAGAATTTACCAAATCATAGAAAAGATATTTGGATGATTGCTTCATATTCTGGAAATGCCCATGAGGAAACATCAATGAATTACACAACCTACTACAAAACCTACACCCAAAAATAAAATTTACAATGGAACAAAGCTCAAAAGAACTACCATTTTTAGACATCCTTATAAAAAACGTAAATGGCCAAATCACAGTTATCTACCATAAACCGACCGGCACCCAACAATACCTCCACTTCAAAAGCTACCACCCCAAAAACTGTATAAAATCCATCCTTAACATGCTAGCACATAGAATATACACACTCACAGATAAAAACCTAAAAAAAAACTCACCTTAAAGAACTACATACAACCCTAAACCAACAAGGATATCTAACAACACAAATAAATAAAGGATTGGAATTAGCAGTAAAAACATCACAAAGAGAATTAAGGAAACCCCCACCCCCCAAAAAAAACAAGAAATCCCTAGCATACATCACAACCTACAACAAAAACAACCCAGAACTATTTACAGAAATAATGAAAAATCTAGAAGAACTTAAAATCAAGGACAAAATCCAAGAAATACTAGAAACAACAAAAATGATTAAAAGCCAGAGATAACCCAAAAATCTTTAAGGAATACTCACTTCTACATTCGGAGAAAACACAACACAAGGGGTTACCAAATGCTATTATAAATGATGCAAAATATGTGATATAATTAATGAAGGAAAATCATATAATTTTAAAAACCCAGAAACCAAATACAAAATGAAGAAAGACTTAAGCTGCAACTCAAAAAATGTAGTAACATAACTGAATGTAATGAATTCTAAAAAAATATACATGGGGTCAATACAGGACCTTAATACAAGAATCTCACTACCCAAGAGTAATATCAAAATAGAAGAAAACAGAAAATTAAATGTATTGAAACACCTATACCAGTGCAGTCGAGCTAAATTTAAAATAATGCCAATATATCAAATCAACAACTACAAGCTACTTCAAATAAAAAAAAGAATTTTATAGATAAATTTAAACCAAAGTTGAAAACATGAATCATACACACACACACACACACACACACAAAATCTCAAGGCACACATCCACACACACATGCAGAGAAAAAATAACAATAAGTAAAATCTGAAACCACTCCAACACACACACACACAACGTATCAAATATCAAAAGTAAATGAAGGGAAAACAGGCTAAGAGAAACACACTCTAAGAAAAAGGAAGGACCAATTTAAAAAAAAAAAAAATCCCATAAGTGAGTAAAATCCATTCAAACTACTAACAGGAATGAGTTCAAATCTCATTGAATACCCCATTAACTATGCCTTGTGACATACATATTCTCTGATGAAAACATCAAGCTGGAAACATACACACACACATATATATATATATATATACACACACACACTAACATACATAGATATATTTGTGTATATATATACACAAAAATTATCAGTAAAAAATAGTTAGCATTAAATTTCAAACCACACTATCACACATACACACACAAAATCTCCAAGACACACACTCACAGAGGAAAAATAACTCTTAATGAAATCCGAAACCACTCCAATGCGTGCACATGCACACACAACTACAAAAACAAATCAAATATCAATGATGGGTAAAGCATACAAAGGTAAACACACTCCAAAGAGAGAATAAAAATATTTTAAAATAGGTAGGTCCATGAAGAGATATGTATTTTTTAAATTTATTTATTTTGTTCTTACATACCTGTATGTTTCCAGCATGTTGCTTTCGTCAGAGAACATATATGGTAAAAGGCCTTGTTAATGCTGTACTCAATGAGACTTGAACTCACTTGTGTTTGCAGTTTGAATGATTTTCAGTTGGTTATGTGTTTATATCTAGGTCATAGTGTGTTTTTCTTAGAGTGTGTTTACCTTAGTCTGCTTTACACCTCTTTGATATTTGATAAGTTTTTGTCATTGTGTGTATATGTGTGTGTGTGTGTGTGTGCATTGGAGTGGTTCTGGATTTCACTAATAGTTATTGTTCCTCAGTGTGTGTGAGTGTGTATCTTGGTGATTTTTTATGGGTATGTGTGGTAGTGTAGTTTGAAATTTACTGCCAACTTTTTTTCCCCAATAATTTTTTTGTGTGTATATATATATATATATATATATACACACACACAAAAATTATTGGGGAAAAAAAAGTTGGCAGTAAATTTCAAACTACACTACCACACATACCCATAAAATATATATATATATATATATATACACACACACACATATCTATATGTACGCTTGTGTGTGCATATATATATATATATATATATACACACATACATACATGTTTCCAGCTTGATGCACTCCAAGTGGGTAGAGTGTTCACCAATGGACCGGGAGACCTGGGTTTAATCCCAGGTCACGTCATACTGAAGATTTTTAAAATGGTACTTGATACTATAGCTATATTTTGAGTTATTCTGAGGGGAAAATTAATTAACTCTGTTATATAAGCTGCACACAGACTACTTTTCATTGTGTCAAAGTGTCACTTTGTCAGTGTTGTCGCATGAAGAGATATACTTAAATATCTGCAGAAATGTGAGGGGTGTACTCACTTTTGTGATACACTGTGTGTGTGTGTGTGTGTGTGTGTGTGTGTGTGTGTGTGTGTATATACACACACACACTTATATTTTCTTATATATATATATATATATATATATATATATACATACACAGAGTTATATATTCTTATATATATATGCACACATACACACAATATATATATATATATATATATATATATATATATATAAACACACACACACTCACACACACACCTTCTTATGTCATGTATACTATTTATATATTTTACCCATACAAACATGTATATTCGATGATCGTTCAATAAGTTCTAAGCCTTCACTAGAATTTATATTTGTTGTATACTTCTCATCTGCACTGAAATTAAGACAGAAATCTGAATCCTTTTTCTAGTTTTATAAGAACTAATAGTGTGTTTCCCTCCTCAAAAAATTTCAGCTATGGTTTTTTTTCTAAGGGTGACTTAGAACTTTTTAAATGATAATTATGTATGTCTGTGTGTGTGTCTATATATATATATATATATCTCAAATGATACATATATGTATTATTTGCTTTTCACACAACAGGCATGATATATGGTTCTCAGATTTACACAAATTCAAGCATAGTTATGTAATTGCACACGTCAATGTCTTTTAATGTTTGCAAATCAGAGAAATCAAATTGCCACAAAAAGATTTTCTCTCAACGATGCAAATTGGCAAGTATATCAACATAACTTATCATTGTTCCTAATGTTTTAACATATTTCGAGAAAGGTGTCAGCTGAATTGTTTTCTGCATGATTTGAATCACAAGGATCAAATTTACATCTATACACAAATGCACAGATTTGTCTAAGAAAGATCAACTTAATTTGATACTTGAGGCTCAAGTTTCCATGGATTAATTGAGAAGCTAGTTATAAATTGATCATTCCATTCTTCAATTTATACGAAATTCTCTTCAATTGTGTCATTCAAGAATTGAATTAAAAGCTGCCGGGTTCATTTTCTTTCTCTCATATATAATTGCCTAAAAGCAAAGATGATAATCTTACTGAGAAGTGGTTGAGCCAAGTTACAAGTGTTATGTAGTAATAATTGCCCGATAACCATAAATGAGTGATGATGATGATGCCAGTTGAGCGATAAATTAATGTTGCTAAGAATCAAATAAAACTATAATAAATAGAAATGATCAGTTGATCAACAAATATATCCCTTTCTAAAAGGAAGTGGGGAATATTGTAGATATCAAGAAATGTCTTCTAATTCTTCTTTGTTCAGTGTGGAGATGCTGTCTTTAGGATTGCTCATTTGTATTCAGTGAATTTAATGATGAGATCCAAAGAAATGATCCCTTGAGTAAAGACAAATATACAATGAGAAGATTAAGATTCAATAGAGGTAAGGTGTTGTGCTTACTGGAGTAGAAAATAAAAGTGATGAGTCAAGTTCAAATTCTAACTAGGGTTGTCTGTGTTTACTTTGAAATAATACACTTGAGAAGGCATGAATGCACTTTTTCCAGTTGTAAGTAAAATAGAATGGGCTGATTGGACTCTCTAAACATGGTAGTTGGCAACCAGTCTAGGATAATGACAACTCTAATTCAATTCATAGGTAACACAATTAAGAAACCATTACATTGTACCTTCCAAAAAGAGTTATGATTATGCAGTTTACTGATAAAGGAAGTTGTGAAGAGCCATAATCACCCAAGTCCTACACTTCCTAATGGATAAATGAATATTGTTAATAATCAAATAAAACTCCAATAAATAGTTATAAATTATCAGTCGTTCAATGTGCGAATATCTCTTCCTGAATGAATTTAGTAGTACTGCAGAGCAGTGGATGTTTTAATATTTATTCCCTTTTGTACAGTGAGGAGGTACAGTATTTAGGATTGATCTCTCATGTACACCAAGTGAAATGATATGAGAAATGAACTTTATTATTAGTTTATAGAAACTTAAATATTTCTTAGGCAAAGTTAGGTATAAGGTCTAATTTTTAGATTGAAACTTAGTTTTTCTTTTACATTTATAACTGTATGAATAGAAAGTATTCCTTTCTTGATAATGATGAGTGTAACAGAGAGAAACTCAATTTTTAAAATCTATGAGAAGAGAACAGAAGGTGGCAATGTTAGCCATAGTTTCAGATCATTGGAGATATATATCATAAGGATAGATTTAATAATTATGAGTTCTGAAATTACTTCGAACACCAAATCTAACTCAAATGAGATCAATATATATCCCTGTGGATCAAGTCAAGTATAATAAACCATTTTGTTCATTAAAATCTAAAATAGGCAAAATGTATTTGAAGTTTTAATTATTTAAACAGTGTCGCATCACAAAATGAAGTCGGATCTTTTGTTATTTAAAATCAGAATTGATGACAATTGCAGGAAAATTCATCTTCCAACTCGGATAAATATTCTTAGACTTAGGCACAAAACCTGATTCATGGAGTATCTAGTTTAAAGCCCAAATCATTGACAATGGCTGGCAAAATTATCATCCATATCATCATTTTATGACAAGTTCTTTTTCATTCTAGGGGTGGGATAGTACCCAAGGCCTAATGGCTAATGGGCTGGACTACAGCAAGTTTTAACTCCAGTTGTGCTATTGCAATCACCTTCAGACTAATACCTTAGGAAAAGATATAAACTGTCTTACCCCTTGCTATTGGTTGAATAGTACTACTATTGTTCTTCCACAAATATGGCTTTGGCATTAAATAAACCACAAACGTTGATATGCCATTAAAATAAAGAAACTAAATCTTTTGTTTGATGTGTTTCCAGACATAGTGCGTATTCCACATCTATTTTTTTTTTAACAATTTTATTTGAGAGAACAATTACTTTCATTGCAATTCTCTCATTGGTTCCATAACCTGGTTTGGTAATGGGTGCACTATTCATATATCAGATCTTTGATAGGAATAACCTGATGGAGCTCATCTTTCCCTATGTTTACAACTGGTTGAATACAGTGTTTTCCTTCTCATAGCCATACCAAAATTTAAAGAGCACAGTCTGCCCAACTATTCACTCATAGCTGGCAGGAAAATAGTTGGATTCATACCTTTCCTAAGAGTATTAGCACTTGTATGTGGAATGCAAACAGCCTCATTCAGGTTTCGAACCCGTACAGCAGAGTTGACATCCTATGACGGTAACCAAAACACAATGAGCACCTCCACTAGCAACTTTCAGAATCATAAATGATTTTTCTACAACTGATAAGTCTGCAGAAACCTCCTTTATCAGCTGAATATATCAATGGAGCAATAAAGTTTTTCTTTTAAAAATTCTTCAAAGCTGATAAAAATAAGACAAAAAATCTTATAAATTTAATGATTTCTTTTCAGTCCTTTACCTACTTCAGCAAATTACTTTTCTTTCCCCACTCACTCCTTTAATCCTACCCCCCCCCCCCGTTTTAAAATGGAATGTGCATAACCATTCCAAGATGATTCCTTCATAAAACATCATGGGTTCAGAAAACTTCTACGTATCAATACATGGAAAGTACAAAATGATACTCGGTTTTCATCAAACCCATTTGGCCGGAGCTGTAGAATATACGAACTGCACTCTGCAAAGTGGGGAATGCCCCACTCCACATGAATCTCATGGATGTGACACTAAACAATCTGATGGTGAGACTCCAGTAATACTGGAGCTTTGGGGAATGCAGAGTACACTTTAATTGCCATTGTTCCCAGGTCCAGTTTGGCCTAAAGTGGTAACACCTGATAGAGTGCTTTCTATAGATCAAATAGAACTGTTCGGCATTTTAACTGTAAAAACACATGACTAATGAAAAATCATTTAAACAGAGTGCATACAAATAACTTACGCAAAATTGAATTGTTAGAAATAGAACTGTTTGACATTTAACTGTATGTATCGACAAAAGGTTTTTACAAATCATATATTTAATATATATACATATAAAAAAAAGAATTGGCATTAAGTAACCAACAATGGTTGATATGCCATAAAATCAAATCAGTTTTCATTTTACATAATGCAGCACATCGTCAATTTTATAAGTCTTTGCAAACCTGGACTGTAGAGATTGTGGGCAATTTGAAAGGTGGGTTAAAACATGTTAGTTATTCCATTGTTGATGTAAGTAAACAAAATTACCAAAATATCATTCTCATATATTGTGTTTTGGTTTCTTTGTTTAACGGTATATCAATCTTCATGGATTATTAAATGCCAAAGCCATCCTTGGAGGACAGTAATGACAATGAAGGTTTACTCAACATTACCCAAACTCCAGGACCGGAACATGATCATCAGATAGTTTAATGACATATCCAAGACACATTTATTGAAGTGGAGGTCTTATCTCTCTACAGAGATATGATGGGTGAATTCTATAGCTCCAGCCAATTGGGCTATTTCCCAATGGTATCAGACTGAAAGTGAACATATTAGCACAGCTAGATGTTTGTTTGTTTGGGTCTTATGCTATATCAACCTTTAATGCCAAATCCATTTTAATACAAATAATCAGTTCTATTTCAAACAATTCAGCTTAGGATGAGGACACAGTTTAATCAAAAACATTTCTATTTCAAGCTATTCAGTTTAGTCAAACAGTTATAATTCAAACAATTCAGTTTAGTATAAGTATAGTTTTTGTTTACATACAGTTAATTGTCAAAACAGTTCTATTTCAAACATTTCAGTTAAGCATAAGTGCAGTTTCAATGTCAAAAATAGTTCTATTTGAAACAATTCAGTTTAGCATACAAAACAGTTATATTTCAGACAATTCCCTTTAGCATAAGTATGCTATTTAAATGAAAAACAGTTCTATTTCAAGCAATTCAGTTTAGCATAAGTATGCAGTTTAGTTCTATTTGACCCATAGACAGGACCCTATCAGGTACTACCACTCCAGGCCAGAATGAACCTGGGAGCAATGAAGGGGTACTCCACATTCCCAAAAGCTTTAGATTTACTAGAACCTCACCATCAGATTGTTTCGTGTTATATCCAGGACACTCTCTGGGGGAGGGGTCTTACCCCTCTGTTGAGATGCAGTCAGTGTATTCTGCAGCTCCAGCCAATTTAGGCAAGGCACAACTAGGGTTTGAACTCCCATATTATCATGTAGTCTAGCACATTAGTCACCATGCCATGGGGACAGCTGCTGAGAACCCTCCTTCCTTGTATCAGATGTTGAGTCTTCCAAAACATTTCTTTTATACTGTCAGTTTATAAATACTGCATTAGCATATTTAGTCTTTATTAGATATAAAAGCAAATCAGGGTTTTTTTTTCATTTACTTTCAATAAGTTTTATAAATCTCCAACTGAATTGCTATTATGAATCTATTCAAAAATTCTCATTATATTTGTGTATAAATATATATATATATGTTTATATTTGTAATATAGAAAAAACAACATATTATAGCAAGACTCTTATCAGAGCAAAATACTTAAAATGTTCTAATTTTGACTGCTCAGTTGGTATGGCTTTAAATACACTAGCTGTATCTCCTGCAGAGGGGAAACACCCCACCAAAGATCTGATAGGTGTATGATATGGTATATAACATCTAATGGTGAGTCTCCATCCTGAAGATCGGGGGAATATGGAGTACCCAGTCACTGCTATTACTCGCAGGTTTATTTTGACCCAGAGTGGTAGTACCTGTTAGGGTCGAATTTATGAATCATAAATAGATCTGTTTGCAAATTATTTCTGTTGGAATTCTATCGTAGCAATAAGCCAGTGCTAACATGTATAATGAATTACAAGTTGAAGAGAGATTATATGAACATTGGGACTTTCCATTATTCAAAGGTGGCCAAGTCCATTCCTTGCACAGTGATTAGTTGCTGGCCCAGTGAGTGGGCATATTAGTGTATATATACACCGGCTTGCATTACTCATGTTTCAGATGTTACAGGTTCGGAATTGAGTTACCGTCCGTTCTACTTTTTGTCTGACAGCAGGATGCTAGCTGGGGCCACTGAGTCAGTAAGTGTTGTTATTCTTGTTTATTCTACGTGTTAGAGCAGTGACTTCTACAATTTCCATTAGAGAGGAATACTCAATATCATGTGACTTTGCAAAAACTCGGAAGAAATATTACAGTAAATGTACACAATTCCTTATCACTAGGCATTAATAAACCCCAAACAGGTTGACATACCATGTAAATCAATCAGTCAATCCAACTTAGAGAATTAAGTAATTTCCAGTTCAACTAAATTATAATTTGGTGTGGTCTGTTTAGGCTGAATGTCATTTCTTATTTATCAGAATTCTCAATATAGCAAAGATAACAATGAAATGCCAATTAGAATGTTTTGTACCTTCCTAAATATCAACATCACAGACTTCTGTAACATTGGGAACTCTCTCTCTCCCTTTCTTTCTCTCTCTATATATATACTTTTATGCATAAACCTTTGATTGAAATGTGTGAGTATGTATATATATATATATATATATATATGAAATCATGTAACTACATCATTCTGAGAAACCTTTTATACCTGATATCTAATTTAGATAACATTAAAAATCAACACATGAGAAAACCTGAAAAAGTTTTTTTCTTCTTCCATTTTAACTTCAGATACACAAAATAAAATTTTTTAAAGGCAAATCATTCTTTTCTTCTTATTATCCTTAAAGCAGTTAACAGTGAGATTCAGCCAACTGTAAGAAATTGAGATAAAGCAGAAAGACAAAATGATAGTGTAGTGATTCACAGTGACAAAAGCAAGAAAACTAAAAAAAAAAAAGCTAACATATCTTAAAAGCAGCCATTTTATCTGCTTCTTTTCCAATACCCAACTTGTGTCGCAATTGCTGCACACGTATTTAATGTAAATATGAAAACCTATACAAAATAATGTCTAATCTAGTATTCAAGGAAGGAGTCACTTTTGCATGAGAGCAGCTCAAAATTAAATACATTTTTTCCCCAATGAATGCATTTCTAGCTGACTAGGTTTTTCCATGTTCAAGTTTTGTTGCATCTTTTAGAGATGAAAGACTGTTGAAGTTTTATTAAATTCTTTTTTAATATTCTTTTTGCAATAAAACAGAAAGAGATCCAAAAATACAGGAGATGACTGAAAGCAAATTTAACCCTCTAATATTGCTTGTCATGAGTAAAAGACAACCACATGGGCTATTAGGGAAAATATACTGTAATGGAAAAAAGGGGTTGGAACTCCTTCACGCCAACTATCAGAATAAAATGACTTCGCAACTCACGCCAACTCCTCTTAACTCAATGTCTGCTCTCCGCTTTCAGAATAACACTCTGCCTCACCAATTTGGTCTTTTTATAGCCTCTTTTCCTCATATGCAAATTACCTCTACTCGCATATAAGGAGTTCACAAACTCACATTCCTCTTTTTTCTTCTCCCGAAGGTCAAACGCAGACGCGATGTGAGTAATCTATTCCATTACTTTTTATCCCACATATACTTTTATAATAACTCTGCTTATTGCTATTATATGGGAGGATATATTGAGGGAATCACATGATTAACATGATGGACTACAATATTGTAGTAAAGAAGTTTAAACTCCAGTCCCACTATTACATTCACTTTCAGATTAATACCCTTGGGAAAGGTATGAGCCTCCTTATCCTCCCCAGCACCCACCCAAGCTGATGCCCTGCTACATGGTCTGGAAAGAACAGCTGCAAGTATAAGCCTCCATGTCAATGCACACAAGATGAAATATTGTGCTTTAATCAAAGAGGCAACATCTCCACACGAAGCACTAGCTCTCTGAAGCTGATAGACAGGTTCACCTACCAAGAAAGCCGTGTCTCATTAACCGAGAAAGACATCAACACATGACTAACTAAGGCATGGACAGCTATTGATAGGCTATCAGCCATATGGAAGTCAGACTTGACCAATAAAATGAAACACAGTTTCTTCCAAGCAGCGGTCATCTCATTACTGCTGTATGGATGCACTACATGGACGCTAACTAAACGTATGGAGAAAAAGCTTAATGACAACTATTCAAGAATGCTGCGAGCAATATTTATCAAGTCTTCCACAAAGCAGCAGCTGTATGGCCACTTACCACCCATCATGAAAACCATCCAAGTTAGATGAACCACACATGTGGGACACTGCTGGAGAAGTAAGGATGAACTCATAAGTGACATACTCCTATGGACCCCTTCACATGGACAAGCAAAGGTGGGACAACCAGCTAGAACTTACATACAGCAGCTCTGTGCCGATATGGGATGTAGCCTTGAAGACCTGCTGGAAGCAATGAACAATAGAGAAGGGTGGTAAGAAAGGGTCAGGGATATCCATGCTGATGGCATGATATCATTAAGATGATTGTTTTTCTGCAAAGATGACTTTGACATTAAATAACCTATGAAGGCTGATATATATATTTACTGACCTCTCCACTCGAGCAGGATATGACACAAGGTCAATTTTTAAACGGAGTTTAACAGATTTGAATTCAGAGTTTTCCTTCTCCTAGGCTAGTTGCCTCACCAAGGCTGAAGAACCTAGTCTGCCCTACTATTTACCCATAGCTGGAGGGAGAATAATTAGATTCATACCTTTCCCAAGGATATTAGTGCTATGTGAAATGCAATCAGTCTCATCCAGGATTTGAACTCGTGTCGTCGTGTCCATTTCCTACGACGACAACCATTACACCAGGGGCACCTCCATATGAAGGCTGATATATGCCATTAAACAAAAAAAAAAATGATAACCAACCTACCACAGATATATCAATAATTCCAAAATCTAAAGATGATGCAAGCCTTTATTTTATAAAAAAAAACAAAAAAAACAAATACATATACATGTTTAAGTTGAATTTTGAAGACATAATTCTTGGGCAAAAAATTGGCTTCAATATGGAAGTAATATGCTTGTAAGATTAAAATACAAACATACCACAATTATTTATGTATGATATACACCCCTAACTTTGGACTAAGAAATTCTGGGAAAAAATCATTTACAGTGTATCACAAAAGTAAGTAAATGACAAGCAGGACTCTATTTGGACATTTAGGTGTGTAGTTTCTTAGGGGTGTACTCACTTTTGTTGGCAGGGGTTTAGCTTTTAATGGCTAAATTTTGAGGGGGAAATAAATTAACTCTCTAATATATGCTGCACACAGACTACTTTTCATTGTGTCAAAGTGTCATTTTGTCAGTGTTGTTCCATGAAGAGATATACTTAAATATCTGCAGAAATGAGAGTGGTGTACTCACTTTTGTGATACACTGTATAATAGTCACTGACTTTTTAGAATTTCTAACAGTGACATTTAATGTAAATTTAGCCTTTGTCCAACTTTTTATAGGTTCAAGCTGACTAAAAATAAGAATCTATAAAGTTCACACGATGTCTTAAAACACAAAATTCTCACTGTATTTAGAACAAACACATGAACATGTCCTCATGAAAATCCAACAAGCTTGTGACTAAAATAGGAGAAACAAAATTATAAGTAAACACACATTCCAGTGGATTACCAGCATAAAACACATGTTTGGTCATTCTGTCCTGAATATGGTAAGGCATGTGACCAGAAAAAAGTTAATTCCATAGTTCTCTTGTATGATATGCACTCCTAACTTTTAAACTGAAAATCTGGAAAAAAAGCTTTTCTTATACACAAATAATCATGGTAATTAGAAGGACTAACAACAACCATTGGCTTCAAAAATTAATTATAAAAATGAATGATTTTGTTACTATAAATCAAAGGTCAACCTATCCACAAGTATTTATGGTGCTTGTTTTACAACCTAATCTCTTTCATTTAAATGCATTTAATTCATTGATGAATGCTAACTACATAGACTGAACATAGTATAGAGACATTTTAAGATAAAACTCAGCAAAATAGTACTAAAGGCTACAAATTTACTGATCTACCCTCATGCATTATATGTGTGCACTGGTCTTCTTCAGATTTTGTCTTAGAGGAAGAACAGAGGTGACAATTTAGATTTGGTTGGTTGGTTGCTTGTCTGGGTTTTATGGTATATCAACCTTTGTTGGTTATTTAATGCCAAATACAAATCGTCAGTTCTATTTCAAACAATTCAGTTTAGCATTAGGACACAGTTTAATTGTCAAAAACATTTCTATTTAAAGCTATTCAGTTTAGTTAAACAGAGCTAATTCAGTTTAGTATGAGTACAAATTTTGTTTACACACTATTAAATGTCAAAACAGTTCAATATTAAACAATTCAGTTTAATGTAAGTACAGTTTCAATGTCAAAAACAGTTCCATCTTAAACAATTCAGTTTAGCATAAGTATGCAGTTAGTTCTATTTAACCCATAGATAGAGCCCTATCAGGTGCTACCATTCCGGGCCAGAGTGGACCTGAGAGCAATGGTAATAAAGGGGTGCTCCACATTCCCCAAAACTCCAGCATCACTGGAACCTCACCATTAGATTGTTTAATGTCATATCAGGACATTCGTTGGGTGGAGGTCTTACTCCTCTGCAGATGTGCAGTTGGTGTATTCTGCAGCCCCAGCCAACTGGCCAAGATAATTTAGAAAGAAAGAAAACAGTGCAATGACTGACATGTATAATTGTTTATTATGATGTATTAGGTGTGTGCAAAAGTTCTCGGCGATTTTTTTTTAAAAATGGATTCACATTTAGTATGATGATTAGCATTGTAGGAAATGGCATTGGCAACCTGAGTTCAAATCCTGGATGAAACGGTGTTTAACTTGATGGTAATGCCCTAAGGAAAGGTATGAATCTATATCTTCTTCTCCAGGTATGGGTAAATAGTAGGGCAGGTATTGTTCTTTAGCCATGGTAAAACAATCTGTTAAGGAGATGGAAAACTCTGAATTCGAACCAACTATACTCTGCTCATGCTGGAGAGGTTGGGTAAATACATTAGCCTTATTCTGTCAGTGAAGGTGAAAGTGGTGTAGTAATAGTTATTGATGCAAAAATGGAATCAGAGATCAAAGTTCAAATATCAGGTGAAACTATTTGTTCTTACTTTGTATTTATAACTTAATGAAAGACATGACTCCAGCTATTTTCTCCTTAGCTATAGGTAAGATAAAGCAGACTGTATGTACACAGGATGCAGCCTAGAAGACCAGCCTGGAGCAATGTATGATAGAGATGGATGGTAAAAGAGAGCTAGGAAACTGTGATGTCAGTACAACTCGATGACTTGAGGAGAGAGACAAACTGAATTTTAAATCAGGTTGTTATAGGGTTAATAACTCCACTCAGTTGAACAAAAAAAAAACCCATTTGCCACTGAAACAGCAGCATCATCACTAATATAGTGAAGCTGTAGTCTTATTCTCTACGAAGAGCCTAAAGTTTATGATAACAGTATTCTGTCAGTAATGCATGCATTAATTCACAACAACTTTCCTCTTGATATTCAATGCATAACATAGTGAGTGCTGAAAATTGTTTTAAGTAGAAAAAAAAATATATTGAAAACTTTCAAAATTTGACCTGAATCAATTTTGTCTCCAAGAAACAAAGAAAATATGTATGCACACATAAACATTGATTCTTATTAAGCAGATTATGTGCTTCGTATGTAGATAAAAATAATTTTAAGACTAACAGCTGGATTTTACTCGAGAGATGGTCCATAACGATTGCTTTCTTTACACCTCTGGCCCATCACACACAACAAACAGAGAGAAAATTCTTTTATCCTCTTCTTTTTATAACCAATTTTCTTATCACTATACAGTAAAAAAAGAAAATTAGCCTATTTCCTATTTTTAACACATAACCTTTAACCCTTCCCTTTCGATTTCTTGGGTGACTCGAATGGTGTTGTACTTAGTAAGCTGGACAAGTAAACCATTAATAGTGAGTTTAAGTCTCCTTGGGTGACCCCATCTATCCAACCTTGTGCCACAGTGAAACAAACCTTCCTTTTCAGTTTCTGACAAGGTAGGACTCCTTCCCCACTCCATCCCAATGTAATCAGCATTTGAACAAATTGCTTCGTTTGTTTTATAGCCAATCAACCAATAGATGTAAAAGTGGCAAAAGGAGAGGCATAAGGTTCAAATTCTGAATGTCCCCTTCCTTATGTATTTATATCTATGTAGATATTTACCCAACCCTTCTGTCACTGGTATGATGAAAGACAAGGTCAATTTTTAGCAGAGTAAAGTAAATGCGCAAGTATAGATATTTACTAAACTTATTCTAGTTTAGCATTGGGCTATAGTTTGGGACACCCAGTAAGGCTCAAACTTATGCTTGTGAATTGGTTTGCCTACAGCAGATGCCTAAGTAAGGATATTTATTAAGCTTATAAAACAAGGCAATGAATATGGAGTACTGAGTGAGTGATGATTAAACTCACAACATCATAATATGAATTTTTGAATTCAGATTTTTCCTTCTTCTAGACTGATTGCCAAGCCAAGGCTAAAGAACACAGTCTGCCCTACAATTTACCCATAACTGGGGGAAGAAGAGAAAGATTCATGCCTTTTTCAAGGGCATTAGTACTAAGTGAAAGGCAAACAGCTTCATCAAAGATTTGAACTTGAATTGCTGGGACTATTTCCTTTGATGATAACAACTATGCAGATTTTTTTTTTCCTGTTTTCTCAGCATATTTATTCTTTCAAGTATATTTTATTAATCCTAAGTGACCAAATCATCTAAAAAGTGTTCAATTTCATATTCTTAGAAAGCTCTCCAAAGATAACTCAATTGAAAAATTACAACAAATCACTTAAAAGATGAGAGACAATTTTTTTTATGCATTTAGACAGATTTTAGTGCATTATTATTATGATTGACTTTAACAGCATATCAACCCATCAAGAGTTATTTTAGGTTAGGGTAGGCTATTTGGCATATCAAACCTTCATGGTTATTTGATGCCAAATCAAGTTATATATATATATATATATATATATAATTTGTAAATGTATAGTTTGTAGGTAACTTGATTTTTCAACAAGTTAGAGTTAATTTATTAGCACACAGTTAAATGGTTTCAAGCATTGCTATTCAACATTGGTAATTCTATTTATCATATACTTCTATATTATATGAATAACTTGCTCACAGCAGTATGGTTTCAAATAACTGATACTAGTGATCCTAAGTAAATAATTGAAGAGTTCTATGGGACCCTAATAAGCAGTACCACCCTGGGTCAGAGTGGACCTAAGAACAATGGTAATTAAGAGGAGGAACTCTACATTTCTTACACTATGACAGGTGCCTCATCATTAGATACAGTTTAATGTTATACCAAGGACATTGGGGTTATTTTATGCTAACAGGTTACAGAATTGCATTCATGGTATGCTTATATATAGATTTTTGCATAGTTGTTTAAGAAGATTTTTTTTTTTTGCACACAGTGCTATCTAATAAAAAATTCTTAAACTGATCTATTTGACCCATAGGTGGGACCCAAACAGTAGTATATCTGGGAGTAAAGGCAATGTAGGTGTACTCTAAAAGTCAAGTAAAGTTGGCGATCTTAGTCAAGGGTGACCCAAAGGCTCCCTTTTCAATAGTTACTACATTGAGGTGTAGGGAATGGCGCTATTCCATTCCCTGGATTGCTCCACAAAACCCTTGATCCATACCTTATAATGCTGAGTGTTAAGCAAGGAGGCATCAAGTACAATTTTTTAAATCTTTGGTGTGACTCAACCTGGGATTGAACCCCAGTCTCCAGGACCATTGACGAACACTCACACTATTATACCAATGACCTGGTTTATGTCTGATGTACTCTACAATCCCTAAATCTCAAGAACTGGAGCCTCACTATCAGATACTTTTTTATGTCATACCCAGGACACCTCTTTTTTGAAGCGGGGGTTTTATTCCTTTGCAGGGAATACAGTTAGTCTCTTCTAAGCCTTGCTAACAGGGTAGTATTTATTTTTAGTTAAAAGGCCGATCTTAGAAATGATGTACAGAATTCATATCATATGGATCTGCAAGTGATACAATAATGTAACAGTTATCACACCAGGGAACCAAGTTCAAATCTTGCAGGAGGTTTTTGATGTTTCAAATCCATTTTTTCTCCCCTCAAGAATGGGCGAAAATAGTTGAGCAGACTGGTCTTTATCCTTGGTATAGTAACCAATCTAGGAGAAGGAAAATTCTAAAATTCAAATCAGCTGTAGTAGACTTAAAAATTAACTTTGCTTTCTACCTGAGGTAGAAGTAAGGTTAAGTTATTTGGTTTAATGGCATATCAACCCTTGTGGGTTATTTAATGCCAAATCCAGTTTTATAGATATTACTTTTAAGTGAATAGTTTGTAGGTAACTATTTCTAAAAATGTTACTGATCATTTGTTAGTACACAGTTAAATTGTTTTAAGTACTGCTATTTAACGTTAATAGTTCAGTTTAATATGAATCATTTGTTTGCATACAGTTAAGTGGCTTAAAATATAGTAAATGACTAAATTGTTCTACTTGACCCATAGATGAGACCCTAATAGATACTACCTCTCTGGGTCAGGAGGTGTCCTTGTGGTGTAATGGTTCAAGTGATGGACTGTAGAATCGTAATAAGTGAGTTCTAACTCCACTTGAGCTATTACTTTCACTTTTGGACAAATACCCTTGGGAAAGGTATGAACCACTCATCCTCCCAGCTATGGGTTAAGTATTACCACTAATTTTCGTCTAGAAGGATGGTTTTGGTATTAAACAACCTACAAAGGTTGATATGCCATAAAACAAAGAAACCAATCCAAACCCCTCTGGGTTAGAGTGGACCTGAAAGTAATGGCAATGAAAGAGTACTCTACATTCTCCAAAGCTTCAAGGCTGGATTTTCATCAGATGGTTTATGGTCATATCCAAGACACTCATGGTGGGGAAAGTCTTACCCCTCTGCAGAGATGCAGTTGCCATATTCTTCAGCTTCAGCCAACAGAGCAGTGAGGTAGAGGGAGGAGGTAAATATGTATAAGCATTTATTTCCAGAAACAAACAATCTTTTTAAAACTTCAATTTTCTTTCCAGTTTAAAAGGTTACAATATATTTACAATGTTTTTCTGTGTCAATGTCATTTATTGAGAATTATACAATTCATCGGATCTGACCAATTCATAGTCAACACCTCATAGCCATAGACAATTCATGTCTAATAATTCATTCCTACCAATTCATAGAGGTGGATTACAGAATATTCACGGCTAACAATTCAGGGGCAGAATAAACCAAAGAGTAACAGGTGAGATAAAGAGAAAAGGAAGCTAAAAAGGTTTTAACAATTTTTATGACTGCTTTTATATTGAAAAAAAAATTTTAAAAAGACATTATCAAATTTAATTTAAAATCTGTCAGTTTTATTTAGGAGAATTTCTGTTTCTTCTGATTTTGAACAAGCGTTTGTAAAAAAAGTCTGTGTTTTTTAAATGTATTGCTTACTGATTTATTCACTCTGCTCAGCCACTCCTTTGCTTGTTGACAATGTTTTTTACAGCAAAAGTTTGGCTTGGTTTTTGGTTCAATGACATATCAACCTTTGTTTAATGCCAAAGCCATCCTTGTCAAAGAATAGCAGTGATACTATTTAACCCAGAGCTGGGGGGGATAAGGGAGTTTATACCTATAGCAAAAGATGAGTGAAACTAATGTATAGATTTGGTGACTAATTTAATTCTTTATTCTTTCTCTAATACTCCATCTCTATTGGGCATGGCTCTTGGCAAGTCCTCTAGATGACTAGTATACCAATATGAGACAAAAGATACTCCCTGCCATTAGTCATTAACATATAGTTGTTTTTTTTAATCCATGTAGTTCAGATCAAAGTGCAGTCTCTTTTTTTCTTCTTGAAATAGAGACGATCAGGGTATTTTATCTTGGGGTTGTTATCTATCTTATGTTACTTTTAATTTTCATTCAGATTTTAAGGACCTGAAATAAATGGAGATTCATAAAACTTTTTATGTTACAGGAATTCTTTTAAGCTGTAGCCATGGCCTTACTACTCTATGGCTGCACCACTTGGATTCTAATGAAATGCTTGGAGAAAAAGCATGATAAGAACTACACTAGGATGGATTCATCCAACTTCCAACCAAATCAGATTTGACGTGAAGTTATTTTATAATGGGGACTCTGCACTAATCAAGATGCATATGTGGTTGTCACGAAAAATGCTTGATCTCCTTGATATTCCCATTTTGTTGCAACTCTGGTATCAAGCAGTAAACTTAGTTCTTCTAAGCAGATAGTGCCTGGGAGAAAGGTCTCCAGAGACCAAGCTAATAATGATATGATCCTCACTTACTCATCAAAAGACAGTTAAGCTTCTGTGACAAGTGCAGAACCAGAAAAATTCTCTGTGTCATTTTGAGCAAATCCCAGAAGCAGCATCCTACAAAACAGCAGTTGGATGGCCACTCACTTCCCATCTCACAAATCATTCGAATAAGATGAACAAGACATGCTGAGCACTGCTGGCAAAGTAAAGTTGAACTCATAAGCAACATTCCCCAAGACACACCAGTGTTGGCCAACCAGCAAAAACTTAAATTCATTGCCTCTGTGCAGACACTAGATAACCTCTAGAGGACCTACCAAGAACAATCACTAATAGGGATAAATGGTGTTAAAGAGTTAAAGGCCTTGATATAAAAATTCTATTGTCAATATTGTTTCTGTAGATATATCTGAATATCCAATAAAAATAGTAAGAATATTTCTACAAGTCTAACTTTCCTAAATTTTACCCTTTGTTATACCCCTGGTTTAAATTCTTTGCTGGTGATGAGGCTCCAGTTCTTTGCTTAACACTCAGTAATATAAGGTATGTATCGAAGGTATAGTAGAGCAATCAAGGGAAAGGAGTAGCGCCCTCCCCTACACCTCGGTGTAGTAGCTATTGAAAAGGGAGCCTTCTGATTGCCCTCGACTACGGTCACCAACTTTACTTACTTATATATAACTTAAGATTAAGCCTCAAAAGGATCTTTTTTAAAAAAAAAGTGAGTTACTTTCAGGGTTTCAAATGGTCACTCATTCACTAGTGATCAAATACAATCTTGCTTAACTTCTAATATTTAATGGAACCCAGTACAAACATTATACAAGTGACTAGGCAAGTAGTACACATTGTTATCTCTATTTTCAAGTTATTTTTATAAAGATTTTGTTTATTCAGACAGTATACTCTTCCTTTGTGGATAGGAGTTCACCCATGTTTTGTTTGGCAACTTTCTGACCATCATCAGGTGACATGGCAAGAGATAAGCAGAAATAAACCTTTTTAACATTAAGCATCTGGCAGACAAGCCTATATGCTACATCATCAGCTTGTCATCTGAGAGTGATTGGAAAACTGCCAATCCAATTCCGTAAACTCAAAACACAAAGAATTTTAGTATACTCTGTATCAACAAAATTTTACATGAGGTTTTTTTTTTTTAGACATACCAACAAAAAAAAAAAACTGCTAGATAAGTTTATTTAGTAAAAGAATAGTCATTTTTAATATGGATATTTATGAAGTTTATCTTACTGTCAATTTTTTTTTTCTTTCTTGGTTTATCTAGCAAATGATGGAAGTTTCTTGTGTTGTTTCTTTCAT
The DNA here is from genome assembly GCA_963585895.1 of Sepioteuthis lessoniana. Classification (NCBI taxonomy): domain Eukaryota; kingdom Metazoa; phylum Mollusca; class Cephalopoda; order Myopsida; family Loliginidae; genus Sepioteuthis; species Sepioteuthis lessoniana. Next base: position 58,082,591 of record OY757905.1, on the reverse strand, counting down.
TTTATTTCTTTCTTGATTTTTATCTATCAATCATTTCACCATCTATTCATGCAAGTTTCTTTTTATTTCTTTTTTTTTCTTCATTTTTATTGATCTATCTTAATCAGTTCACTATCAATCCATCTATCCCAGACTATTTTCTGTCTACCTATCTCAATGTATCACTTCTCTCTCAGTCTATCCCAATCTGTACCTTTTCTCTCTCTTTCTCTTTCAATCTCTCTCTTTCTCTCTCTTAAAATCTACCTAGTTAATATGAAATAGCACTTGAGTTCTCTTCAGAATACTTCTCTTGAACCCTCATGCATTTATCCGTATGTCCCTTCCGCTTGTCAAAATAATCTGCTAAGTTCTCTGAAGATTGTCATCAGCTGCCTTGTCACATTTTTGTTAATCTCAGACCAAATCAATGGCAATAACCAAAACTTACCAGGAGAAAAATCTGGACTGTAGAAAGAGGCTGACAGGCCAGTGGGGATAAAATGGTTTGCTAAAACACACACAAAAAAAAGAACCTAACTCTGCACAAGATGTAAAGAATCAACTTGTTTGGTTACTGTGAATCTGATGTTTTCACAGTACATCAGATCAGTAAATGGGGTTTTACTGGTTAAATATGCATTTATCCGAGCCATGTGCACAGATCAGTCTTTAAGTGAAGTAAAAACGGTTTGAACTCAGAGTTTTCTTCCTCCTAGAATGGTTATCAAATCAAGGCTGAAGAACATAGTCTGCCTTACTATTTACCTATAACTGGTGAGAGAAATGAATTCTCGCCTTTTTCAAAGGCATAAGCACTTAGTATAATAGAAACAGCATTGTCCAGTACTTTAATTTGGGTCACTAAGTATATTTCCTACTACAATAACCATTACACCATGAGCATTAAGAGTGTCTATTCCAGCATACATACTCAAGAGTCCTCCGATTGGTTGCCAAGTTATATCACGGCCACTCAGCTAGTTCCCAATGACAATCAAACTGGCTGGATACTTTTTCAATATGCCACTGAAGATTTTAGTGCATTATGGTTTCATTACTTGCCTATTAGCCAAGTGAGTAGATTGTTTGTTTGGTTTTTATGGTATATCAACTTTTGTAGGTTATTCAATGCCAAATCTCTTTTTATATAAAGAAACAGTTCTATTTCAAATAATTCAGTTTAGTCAAACAGTTTTAATTCAAACAATTCAGTTTAATATAAGTATAGTTTTTGTTCACACAGTTAAATGTCAAAACAGTTCCATTTCAAACAATACAGTTTAGCATAAATACATAGTTTAAATGTAAAACAGGTCTATTTCAAGCAATTCAGTTTAACAAAAGTTGGCCGATCTATTTGACCCATAGATAGGACCCTATTAGGCGCTACCACTCTGGGCCAGAGTGGACCTGGGAGTGATGGCAATGAAGGGGCACTTCACATTCCCCAAGGCTCCAGCTTGCCCAGTCAGCTGGGGCTGTAGAATACACCGACTGCACATCTGCAGAGAGGTAAGACCCCCCCACCCAATGAGTGTCCTGTATATGACACTAAACAATCTAATTGTGAGGTTCCAGTGATGCCGAGGCCTTGGGAATGCAGAGTACCCCTTCATTGCCATTGCTCCCAGGTCCACTCTGGCTTGGAATGGTTGCACCTGATTGGGCTCTATCGGTTAAATCGAACTAAACTGCAGACTTATGCTAAACTGAATTGTTTGAAATAGAACTGGTTTTGATATTGAAAATGTACTTACATAAAACTGAGTTGTTTAATATAGAACTGTTTTGATATTTAACTATGTGTTAACAAAATTATACTTATACTAAACTGAACTGAACTGGCTGAATTAGAACTGTTTAACTAAATTGAATAGCTTTAAATAGAAATGTTTTTGCCAATCAAACTGTGTACTCAAGCTAAATTGAATTGTTCAAAATAGAACTGATTATTTGTATAAAAATGGATTTAAATAGAACTAAACTTTTTACTTATGCTGAATTGATTTGTTTGAATTAGAGGCTTGGTTTGGTTTGTAGGGTTTTATGGCATATCAACCTTTGTTTAGTTTAGTGAAATACAGTTTCAGTATCAAAAATAGTTTAATTTCAAATATTTCAGTTTAGCAGAAGCACGCAGTTTAAATGTAAGTATGATTTAATTGTCAAAAACATTTCTATTTCAAGCTATTCAGTTTAATCAAACAATTCAGTTTAGCATGTTCAGCATAAGTATGCCGTTAGTTCTATTTAACCCATAGATAGGGCTCCATCAGGTGCTACTACACCAGGCCATAGTGGACCTGGGAGCGATGGCAATAAAGGGGTGCTTCGTATTTCCCAAAGCCACAGCATTACTGGAACCTCGCCATCAGATTGTTTAGTGTCATATCCAGGACAATTGTTGGGGGCGGTGCTTACCCTTCTGCAGAGGTGCAGTCGGTGTATTCTACAGCTCCAGCCGACTGGGCAAGTTTGAATTAGAACTGTTTGACTAAACTAAATCGCTTGAAATAGAAATATTTTTGACAATTAAACTGTGTACTTATGTTAGACTGAACTGCTTGAGGTAGAACTGTTTTGGCATCAAGGCTGCATGCTTGTGCTGAACTGATGTGTTTGAATTAAAACTGTTTGACTAAATTGAATAGCTTGAAATATTTCAGACAATTAAATTGTGTACTTATGCTAAACTGAATTGTTTGAAATGGAACTGACTACTGGCATTAAATAACCTACAAAGGTTGATATGCCATAAAACCCAATGAACTAACCAAGGCTCAAGCATTACTGAAGCTTCACCACCAGATTGTTTAGAGTCATATCCAGGACACTTGTAGGTGGGTCTTACCCCACTACAGAGATGCAGTCAGTGTATTCTACAGCCCCAGCCAACTAGTGGGTAGAGTGTTCACCAATGGCCTGGGAGACCAGGATTCAATCCCAGGTCAAGTCATAACAAAGACTCAAGAAAATGGTACTCTCTGCTTCCTTGTTTAACACTCAGAATTATAAGGTACAGATCAAGGGTAAGTAGAGAAATCCAGGGAATGGAGTAGCACCCTCCTCTATACCTCAGTGTTGTAGTTAATAAAAAGGGAGCCTTCAGGTCGCACTCGACTACTCTCGCCAACTTTACTTATGGTTGCTTTAACTAAGCAGAAAAAGAAATGGAGACTATAGCCTCATATACAATAAACAAAACAAAAAAAAAATCAACATTTTATCAAAACATCAAGAACAATGAAAATAAAGTTTTTGAAAAATTATGCAAAAAAAATAAAAATAAAATAACTCAGGTAGTGCTAATTATCTCTGAAACCCTGTGTGAAGAATTCTTGGAAGATTACAATTAAGTTAGTATAAGACAAGCCACCAAAGGAATGAAGAAAGTCATTTCTGTTTGGTTATCACCTTTGGCTGTAGTGTTCCTGCTGAGAAAAACCAACCCCAAACTATGTTCAAAGATTATTTGGAAATATTATCATACAGTGCTTTGTCAATATGAGCCAAATTCTTCATTTCAATCAAAAGGGAACACTTTGAAATAGAAGATGCAAGAAAACATTTACCAAGCGGAAATAATGATATTATTATCAACAGTTTTTTTTTTTGTTGTTATGTAATGGATTTATTTAATATCCTCAGTAATTGGAACACTGGTCTAAGAAAACACAGTGCAATTCTTTGAAATAAAATCTTCGCAAAAATAAGTATGACATCAAGACAAATGATATTTATTGTACATTAATGAGATAAATAGCAAATTAGTATATATAGAATTAGGTAAAAGATAACAGTTTTGGTAAACACAAAATAAATCAGCACATTCGTCTGGGACTGTAGAATACACTGACTGTAACTCTGAACAGTGGTAAGACCCCTCCCATGAGTGTCCTGGTTATGATAAAAAAAATCTGATGGTGAGGTTTCAGTAATACTGGAGATTTGGGTAATGTAGAGTACCCTTTCAGTGCCATTGCTCCCAGGTCCACTCTGGCCTGGAGTTGTAGCACCTGAAAGGGTCCTATCTATATGTCAAATAAAACTGTTTGACATTTAAACTGAGTGCCAACAAATGACTTATGCTAAATAGACCTGTTTGATCATTTACCTGTGTGTAAACAAATGACTGATACTTGAATTGTTAGAGATACATAGCAATACTTGGAACTATTTCACTTTGTTGATTTATGTTTATAAATCATATTTATCTATGTATAAACTGGATTTGGCATTAATCTACAATGGTTGATATGCCATAAAACCAAACCATACCAAAATGAATGTTGCTTGAACAGTATCTTCATGATTATCTTGATATATATTGCTTAATCACTAAATTGAAATTATATTATTGAGTCTATTGAAAATCTTATGATCATTAAATAAGTTTCCAGACTTTTTTTGTATGGGCACTTTTATTGATAGTACACACATGAAACTCTAGTCCCCTTCAAAGTAATCTCCTCCGGCTGCAATGCACTTGTACCATTCCAATAACTTCTGGAAGGTCCCATAGAAGTCCTCTTGTGTGAGCATGTCAATGACCTTCGTTACAGCCTCTTTCATCTCCTCAATTGTCTCATAACGATAGCCTCTGAGCTTAGGGAATAACCAAAAGTCACAGGGAGCAAGGTCTGGAATATAGGGAGGCTGAGGAACTGTCTTGATGCCCATCTGGGTCAAATAGTCTGTGATAAGGATGGAGTTGTGGACTGGTGCATTGTCCAAGTGGAAATACCACTGACCCGATTTGAAGAGTGCTGGCCTCTTCCCTAGGAATCTCTTCCTGAACTCCCTTAAAACCTCAACATAGTAACCTTAACCCTTTGGCCAATCAACTCTGGTGTACTGACTTCCTTACTCCTTCCACACCTCTCATTATCTCTCACAGACTCCGTGCCTTCCTTGAATCTCTTATGCCACTCAAAAACTGATGCTCAATTCATGCAAAATGGTCAAAAAGCAGTCTGAAGCATTCCATACGTTTCTGTGGTAGCATTTTTTCCAAGTTTAAAACAGAACTTTATTGACTATCGTTCTTCTAAAGTGTTCTCATGTCCAGATTGCATTTTTTAAATTCACCAGCTGTGAAAATCAGGCTTTAATAGGGTGTATTCCTATTCCTGCTGTAGATGTTCATTTGAACATGAAATCATAAAAATTGGTCAGTCATCTCATAAGATGTATAGCAATAACATACTGACTTTTCAAGTGTGTACGAGAATTTTAAATGCCTGTACAAAAAAAATCTGGAAACCTATTGAATGCACCAAATACTTCAGTGCCTCATAAGAGCAAAGCAGTGGCAATGGCTATTTGGAAGCCATGGCAGCAAGGTGTACATCCTAGCAGGTTTAACCAAGCTACAAAAGGTACCAAACAACAGCCCTACAACACACATACATTCTGAGTCGAGATTTGCAGTTATGCTAATGGTTTCATTATCCACATTTTGATACTCTTGAACCAATTTAGGATTTTGGTTTCAATTTGTTTTGATCCTTGGGAGTTAAATTGTTGCTTATTTGTTTGTATGGTTTTGTTTTATATTTTGTTTTTCTTTTTTTTTTTCTGTGATTTTGTTCTTGAGGGATCTCTGGATTAAGATGATGAGGAGTTTGATATTTTCAGTCACTGATCAGATGATCTATTTTGGATTGGGAAAAGGTTTCAGAGTTTAGTTGAGGTAATTAGTGTGTGTTTTGCTTTGGTGTTTGGTTCTGGATTCATTTTGGGAATTTGTGTGAGGATAGTGATCATTATGGTATTTCTTTTGGAGATGTGGGGGTTTTTGTAGTTATTTTTGGGCAGTGTTAGCAGTGATTTCAGGTGAGTATTTTTAGCTGTTCTAAAAATTTTCTTGAGTCATTTGGTCCGAGTTGCACTATCTTTTTTATGAGATCTCTGTATTTATCTAGTTGATAATTGTTGCTGATTCAACTCAGCATCTGTCCAACATTAGTATAGGTGTTGCTTTTCATATAGGATTCCATTATTTTCCTTAATTCTAGAAATGTTCTATTTCTTCCAAATTCCCCTCATGATTTCTCTTTTGTATATATTGTAAGTTCTTGAAAAAGCAGGTGGTTCGCTTGGCAGTTTGAACGTTTGGTTTTATTGGGATAATCTTCCTCCATGTGATCTGTGTCTTTTTAGCCACACCTCCCACATATCAGACATCCGCTTGAGGTTTGCTTGTGGTGTCCATATTTTTTACAATTAAATTTACCATAAGAGTGTAGGGATGCATTGTTCAATCTTTTTAAAGTGGTATTCAATTTTTATTTCCTAGAGAATAATAGATTTGTTAAATGTCAATATATGTGAGTTGGTATTTCTTTACCATCCCTTCTAATAGTTATCCTTTTGTAGTCCGTGACCCCTAGTTTTCCTTAGGCTATTTGTATTTTCTTTGATGTAGCAAAGGATAACTCCCAGTTTCTGATAACTCCCTTTGAGAAGTTAAGTTTTTCATGGGGGTAAACTTTACACTTCAAACTGTGGAAGGCTTTCATTTTTATTATATTTTCAGCATGTTTTTTCTTATCCACCTTTACAAGTAGATTGCTGTTTCAAATTTTTTTCACAATTTGAGGTTTTGCTCTGCTGAAGATCATATTTTCAATCAAGAAAAGAGACAGTTAGGCAAAATAAGTTTCTTCTCATGATTTGATTGTAATAAATTTTGTGAAACCTGTTATTTCCTTTCCTGAATAAGATTCAGAGAGGTTTAACTTTTTCTTTTTTTTTTATTTGCCATCGCCATTTTTTTTTTTTTTTTTTTTTTTTTTATTCACTGGTCCTCTGTTCCATCACTCACCATGAAGTTTAACTTCATGGTGAATATAACTGTACCTCAGAAGATATGCATTCAACTTAGATGAATTGAGGATATGTCAGACAACATGCTCATGTCAGAAGGGGATTTCTAGCTTCTATTAATTTCAGGTTTTCAGTAACCAAATCCATATGCCTCAAAGTTAAACAGTGGTCAAAGTCTTGTTTCTCTTGACATGGTCAAGTTTAGCCATTGCATTCTTGCTTCTATAAGATACAAAGGTTGGATGTTTGCCATAAGAATAATTTGTAGAATACAGTTGGGACTTAATCATATCAAGTGCTTGACATGACCCCCAACTGATCAGATCAGTTCTCTCTGACTGCTCGTCAAGTCAGAGTAAAAACAAAAGTGGAATGTTGCAGGTTACATGATCACTTACTTACTAACCAGATCACAGACTGCTCAGTCACCAGGATCCCACCCTCAAGTATTGTGGGTTACCACCCATGGCCAACAAGTGGCTTCATTGAGTGTGTTTTACCCCCCTGTGAAGGTGCGATCAGTGTACTCTACATTCCCAGCCAGCAGGGTGGCCTATATGTGGAGTGGCTTACCGTTCTTCAGGTGATATAGTCAGTGTATTATGATTCATATTTAATTCAATCACTAACAATCTCAATTAGTCAACCTGATTGTAGTGTTTTGTAAAGTATGAAATTTCTACAGCAAAACTTCACAAGCCTCATTTCACAAGTTAGATCATTCTTACTACCTTCTTCATAAACAGTACCAATCATTTTTTGTTTGAGCTGAATTTCTTACCTCTCTTAAAATAAAAAAGGCATAAGATACAAAAAAAACGTCCTTTATTTTCTTCCTTCTTAATTGAATTTAACAGCACATCAACCCATCCAGGGTTAGGGAATCACATTCATTGTATGTTCACATTTATATTTTTGGTGTAGTTATTTCTTAGTTTGTTTATTTTGTCACACAGTCCTATTGAGAATGAATATTTTTTTAACAGTTCTATTTGATCCACAAATCAGACCCTAACAGGTACTATGACACTTGGTCAGAATGAATCTGAGAGTAAAGACAATGGAGAGGTAATCCATATTCCCTATATCTCTTGAACTGGAACCTCACCACTAGATGCAATTTAGTGTTATACTCAAGATACCCTTTTTTGGGCAAGTCTTACCCCTCTGCAAGGGATTCAGTCAGCATATTCTAAGCCCTACCAACAGGGTGGTTAAATGATAGAGAAAAGAGTAGTTATCACCTGCTGATTTATCATTTCAGATTTCCTGTATATGATAAAAATTAAAATTATTCTAGAAAATTCAAAATAGTTTTAAATACCTTGTTTTCTCATTATATTCATTTATAGAATCTAACGTAAGACTATTTTATTTATAAGATCTATTGCTTTCTGATACTGTTAGTCAAATCCCACTTTTTTTTAATGATCCTGTGTTTAGCATCAGTGTATAATTGCCAGTATCTGAAAGTTTTGAGGATCATGCCTTCTTAACAAAGATATTTGAACAGTATTTTGATATTAATGCCCAGCCTTGAAACCATTTCATCAACAGATTTTGTACAGTTTTCATTAGATACTTAAGGCAAATCAAAGATCTTATCAGCTCAAATTTGAAAATAGCTTAATAGTAATAGTACTGGACATGTTAAAATCTCTAAGCCTTTATATGACACAGTATTGTCAGCATAACAGAAATTAGGTAAAATGGAATAAGACTTTTGTACTATACTTATCCACCCTTGGCATTTTGTTATTGTAGTTACCTCCCTTACTGGCATCCATTAGTTGACAAATTGCTTAGTCAGGGAATGTTTTGTTAAATAAATCCTTGTTAAGGAATACCTGTCTTGTCAACTCATTTCAACTTTTTCAAAGATTAGTGAATTTAAGACTCACCTGAGAAAGCAAAAAAATAAAAAATAAAGAATAGATAGATTCATTTCTTTCCCAAGGTCGTTAGTTTGAAATGAAATGCAAACAGACTTGTTCAGGATTTGAACTCAGGTCACCAACTCCATTTCCTATTATAACAGTTATGCTAAAGGCACCAGAGTTTTTTTTCTTGATGTATCCATTATATTTGTTTAAAACCTTGCACTAAGAATTGTGACAAACACAGTGAATGTACAGTAATTTTTGTATAGAATGACCAGAACGTCTTTAGATATATATCAGTAAATATATAAAGATGGAGACAAGCTTTCAACATATCAATGCATTGTCATTTAGCATAGCAAGTAAGATTAATACTAATATGGAAATACTTTATTCTTTTCTGTCTTTAATTTTTTTTCTAAAGACTCAAAAGGAAGCAATATCATACCTTTTTATTGCAACAAAAACATTTGGCAGAAACACCTTCCAGGTGAAAAGAAAATAATTACTTTTACTAGACACTTGTCTAAAATGTAAACAATTTTCTTTTTTTTACATACACACATACAGATTAACTGTAAGCACAATATTATATAAAAAGATATTAAAAACAAAACCTGCAAATTTATGTAGTTATACACATCACAACAAAAGAACACTTATATGCAGGAGCCAGCTTCATATATGTGAAAACATAAAAAAAAAGAGATACGAAATCACAGATGTATAGATAAACACCTTTGTGTAAAGGATATATCTGAATCAATAATTACTATTAGATTTTTTTCTCTGATTCTTTCAATCCTTTATTTTATTCTATTTTTTTTTTACTGTGTTCATTGATGGATTAAGGCTCATTTTTTGTCACTGTGTACGTATATATCAGAGTAGTATTTCTGCCTATGGCAACCATTATTGCATATGAAGAAACAACTGACCAATGAAAATGATGAATCATTATGTACAGAGAGTGTTATTGAAAATTTGGAAAGTGAGAGAAAATAATAGAGAAAAAAAATAGAAAAATGAAAGCATAAAAGATTAGAAAAAAGGTGAGATTATGGAAAGAATGAAATTAATGCCTTAAGAAAAAATCTAATAAAAAAATAAGAAAACTGGAAAGAACAAGAGAAAAAGATACAATAAGGCAAAGAGAAAAAGGAAAAGGGTAAAGAGAAAAAAGGAAAAAGTCAAAATAGAGAAAAGATGCAAAAAGAAAGCAAAAAAGTAACGAGAGAAAGAGAAAGAAAAGACAAAATATAAAGAAAAACAATTAAGAGAAAAAAAAAAAGAAAAATGCCAAAAAAGTATGAAAAAAGGGCAAAGATAGAGACATAGAAAGAGAAAGAAAAAGGAAAAATGTAAAGAAAAAGATGATAGAAAAAAGTAGAGAGATTGAAAAAAAGGTAAAAAAAAAAGACAAAAGGAAAGGAAAAAAAGCAAAGGTAAAAGAAAAAAATTATGGGGAAAAAAGGAAAGGGAGAGAGAACAAAGCAAAAAGAGAAAAAAGACAGAGAGAAGAAAACCATAATGAAAAAATAAAATGCAAAGACAGAAAAAAAGCAAGAAAGAGAGAGAAAGAAGCCATAGAGAAATGAAAAAGGCAAAGAGAAAGAAAAAAGCTAAATGGGAGAGAAAAAGGTATAAAGAGACAAAAAAAGGCAAAGAAAGAGAGAAAAGGGGCAAAAACAGAGAAAAAAAAAGCACAAAGGTATATAGAATGAAAAATGGCAAAGAGAAAGACCAAAAAAAAAAATGAAAAGTCAGAGAGAGAGAGAAAAGCACAAAGAGAGAAAATAGGCAAAGTAAGAGGAAAAAAGCCAGAAAGAAAAATGACAAAGAGAGAAAAAACGCTAAGAGAAAGGCATAAAGGAAGAACAAAAGCAAAGAGAAAAAACAATGAAAGCCAAGAGAAAGGCACAGAGAAAGAAAAAAGAGCAAAGAGAAAAAAAAAAGGTAAAGATAAAAAAAGTAATAGGCAAAAAAGTGAAAGTGAAAAAAAAAATCACTGAAAGTTTTTTAAAATTATGTTAAGGAAAAGAAAGGAGACAAAGCAGGCGAATGAAAAAAGAATAAGGAGAAAAAAAAACAAAGGTGGAAGGAGAAAAACAAAATGAAAAAAAAAAAAAATTTCTAGCCACTGAAAGTAATCAGATGTACCAAATATTTCTTGGACATAAAAACCAATTCCATTAAAGAAGCTCTTGTTTTGTCAGGATGAAAGCTGATGATTGCACTTTTACATAAATTGTTTGTTTCTAACTCAAATCAATGCTGAATTACAAATTCACATGCTTTCTTTTTAAGCATTTCTATCCTTTTAAATTGCTGATATATGTACGAAGATTAAAAAAAAAAGTTTCTCAAAACAATTTCAGTAGTCGATTTATTCCTTTCTAAAGTAAAACAAACAAATTGAAATTTAAACTAAATAAAGTCTTTTTTTTTTTTTGTTGCGTTTTTTCATTTGTAATGCAGCACATCAGATATATAACCAGATGGTTTATTATAACAATTATTATTTTCTTTTTTATGTTGTTTATCAACACAACCTTCTGGCTGGTTACTATATATATATATATATATATATATATATATATATGAGTGTGTATAGAAGGTAAGTTTTTTTAAAGGAAACTTTCAGACAACAATTTTGTCAATTTAAAACTTTTACATTTCAGCTAAGCTTAGGTGTGAATATTCACTTTAGACGCAAAAACAAATTCTAATGGCATAGTGGTTAACAAGCTTGACTGCAACATCATAGTAACTGAGTTCAAACTCCAGTTGTGCTATTACATTCACTTTTGGACTAATAACCATAAGAAAAGAATGAACCCCTTATTCCCCAGCTACAGGTTAAACAGTACCATGGCGGTTCTTCTACAAGGATGACTCTGGCATTAACTAACCCATAAAGCTTGATATGCCATAAAACAAAGACACCAAAGTAAAGCACCAAAGAATATTAAGCACTTAAAAGTAAAGGATCATCATCAAGGTGTGCCAACAACATGGATTCTCTTTACTTTCTCATGGCAAGTCCTCTAGATGACATCCAGTGTCCACACAAACCTGATGAGTTCAAATTTTTACTGGTCAACCAACACTGGTGAGTTTATGTTTAAGAGTCAGGGGTAAATAGGCAACAAAAATTGAAGAAAAAGTAAAAATTCATAAATATTCATACAGTAAGAAATTCACACAGTTACTGTTCAAGATTATTTTCATGGGAATATTTTTGTCATAGCACTAAACATATTCAAGTGGTAAGTTTGATAAAATCAAAATAAAAATTCATGACTTTTGTTTTTTTTCATTTCTTGGCTAATAGAATTTATTTTGAAGACTTAAAGAAAATGATATTTCATTAATAAATAACAAAAATAGTTTTCTTTTTAAATACTACATCATCCATAGATAAGTACATACCAAACAATTTTTTTTTTAAATAAAAAATAATTTCCTTCTAAACCAAAAATACCAGGATTTTATTTTTAGTGTAATCATCATCATCATGTCATGCCACTAGCATGCATATCCCTGACCCTCTCTCTCCACTTCTCCCTATCGTTCATCACCTCCGGCAGGTCTTCAAGGCTACATCCCATATCTTCACATAGCTGCTGTATGTATGTTCGAGCTGGTCGTCCTGCTTTTGCTCGGCCATATGTGGGGGTCCATAGGAGTACATCACTTATGAGCTTGTCCCTGCTTCTCCAGCAGTGTCCTGCATGTCTGGTTTGTCTAACTTGGATAGTTTTCGTGAAAGGAGGCAGGTGGTCGTATAGTTGTTGCCTTGTGGGGTGTTGCATTCATTGCCAAATTCTGAAGCCTTAGAGTTATTGATGAACTTGAAAAGTATAATAAAAATAACATTATTTTGAATTGGTAAAATTAATATATAACACTTATTATAGAATATATGATTCTGTTTTTGCTATGTTACTGCAACATACAAATTTAAGTTGTATGGTAGCATAATGCAGCAAAAATTGTACATTGCAGCAAGATTTTTTATTAGTGCTAAAACATTTTAATTTGGAGAAAAAAAGCAATTTCCAACTTAATAATAATGCCAAGTCTGCATTCATGCTCACCATGATCATTATAATTTCTTAAAACAGCTATTAAATATCAATTATGAAATAATTCCCTTTATTAATTTGCAATTAGAATATTAATTCTAAAAATAAAATAAGTAGGTATCAAACTTCATGGATGCCAAAAGTGGCCTTTAAGTTAAGTAAAAAAAAGTAAAAATAAAATATTGTCAAAAGATAGAATTTACTTTGAATACGAAAAAGAAATACAAGTGAAATTAAGCAAAGAATGTAGCGAAAATTGAAGTGGGTAGGAAACAAGAGCACAGGTTTATATGACACTAAAATATTAATTCTAGCCAAATAATATTCAGAATATATGCCACACATCTGCAGAGTAAATACAAAAGTTCAGAGAAGTGGAAAAAAGAAGGATTACAGAAATAAGTGACCACTATAGGAAGTAACATTGAAAACAAATCTTCTTCCTTCTTTCTATCTCCAATACTGAAGAGTTCTGAAAGCTAACTGAAGCAATTAATGTCCTACTTCCTGCAGCCAGGTCCAGCCTTGTTTCAACCTGGTAAGAAGACATCAATTCTCATTATATTGGAGAAGATGTCTTTCTTCCTTCAGTTCATACAGGAAGAAACCAAGCATAAAAATTCCCCTCGGGGGCAGATGTTGCTTCCATTCCAGCTATTGCATTGCCATTTCATGCCCAGCCATCATTCGGTACTGCTTGTTGGATTCATCCAATCAGCAATCGCAGATTAATTCAGTACAGAATGCTATTGTTATATGGGGGAGGGGGGTCAAGTAAAAAAAAAAAATCCATATACCAATGTTCATAGTTTTTAACATTTTAGTTATATTGTTTTCTGTTTAATCACTGATGTTAAGCAATGCCGTGTACTGTCAAAGATTATATAGTTGGCTGTCAAGAATTCTGTAGTTTTATATAAATTACTCCAATTGCATTATGAAAAACATCTGGCATTAATGTGCTTGGTTTAGTCTATTGAAATCTACTACATCAGTTACAGCATGTCAAACTTTGTTGGGTTATGCAATGCCAAAGCAACTATAATAGTTTAAAGTAACTAATCATGGTCATTTATAAACAATGAAAACTTTAAGGAGCTATTCTTAATGCAATTTGCATACAGTTATATGGTTTCAAGTATATCTAATACTAATAATTTCCAAGCAATTATATGGTTTCAAGTAACTAATGATAATCATTTGTAAACAAATATAGCTTCAAGTAACTACTCTTAAAACCATTTGCATACAGTTATTTGGTGTCATGTATTCATAACTAATACTAATAATTTCCAAGCAATTATATTTTTTCAAGTAACTATTCATCTGGGATTTTGAGATACAAATGGATTATCTAATCTCAGCTAGATGACCAGACCTAGTGATAGTCAACAAAAAAAAAAAAAAAGAGAGAACCTGCCAATAGTGGACTTTGCCGTTCCAGCTAATCACAAGGAAGGAAAACGAAAAGAAAGATAAATACCTAGACCTTGTTCGAGAATTGTAAAAACTATGGAACATGAAAATGACTGTGATACAAATTGTAATTGGCATGTTTGGAACAGTCACTAAAGGATTGGTACAGGGACTGGAGGACTTGGAAATAAGACGACGAGTGGAGATCATTTAAAATAAAGCATTTTGAGATTGGCCAGAATATTAAGAAGAGTCCAGAAGACTTGCTGTTTCTTAGACTCCAGTGGAAAACCATCAGCTAGTGCAGGTGTGAAAAACTCTCAAATGTGTTAAATAATAATAATTATAATAACCAGCTGAATTGAGGACTTTGCTGTCCCGGCAGATCACAGAATGAAAATAAAAAAATGCATAAAGAGAGAAAAATACCTAGATCTTGCAAGAGAACTAAAAAAACTATGGAATATTAAGATGATGGTGATACTAATTGGGTTGGTGCACTTGGAACAATCCCCAAAGTAATGGTAAAAGAACTGGAAGACATTGAATTAAGAGGACAAGTAGAGATTATCCTGACTACAGTATTATTAAGATCAGCCAGAATACTAAGTAGAGTTCAGGCGACTTGCTATCACTCAGACTCCAGTAAAAAAAACATCAGCTAATGCTGGGGTGAAAAACTCCCAAAAGAGGAATAATAATAATTTTTATCATTCAGCGTTTTTGGACTATTATCTTCATCTTTATGTTTATATTCACAACATTTCGGACGATATGTCCTCCGGCTTTCTTTAGGTGTTTCTTGTCAAACTTGGGAGCCTACACAGGACTTTGAACCACATCCTTTATTTAATCCATGGTGGTTACTGGCTCTGATCCCATTAACCATAACCGGGTACAAGAGTTAAGTATTCCTGAATTGTGATTCGCCTGCAATCAGGATTGAACCTACAACCTCTAGATGATTATCTCTTTAAAAGCTTAGGGAACTAACGCCTATAACTGTTACACTAAGTGTCCTTCTGGACAGTTCAGAGTGAATTTTTAGGACTTATAAACTTAATGTTCTTACATCACTACAATTATGTATGATATTTTACCTGATTACGTTTTTTTTTGGTGAATATAACAATAAAGATGAAGACACTAGTCCAAAAACCCTGAATGATAAAAATCATCAAACTGTTTCTCAGAAATTCAGACAACTAATAATAATAATAATAATAATATTTACACACAATTATAGAGTTTCAACTACTCCTATCTAATACCAATAATTTTCAAAAAGATCTATTTGATTGGTTTGGTTTCTTTGTTTAATGGCATATCAACCTTTGTATATTTATTTGATCTATAGCTAGAATGCTAACATTCTATAATTTCAAGTCAGAGTGAACCTGAGAGTAATGCAATAAATAAGTGGCAGCATACTCCCCAAAACTGGAACCTCTCCACCAGATTCTTAAAATACAATAAGCTATGACAAAAAGCCCGTCTTTTGCTGACAAATGTGTCTTTGAATATCGTTAGCATTCATCATACAATTTCAATGCTAGTATAGCGATCAGTTAAATGATACCACATGTAAAATATTTGATTATTTTCTCTTGGCCAATAGTTTGAAGCCCAAGGGCAATCCAGTGTACCTTGTCATAGTGGAGCTGAAACTTGTTGCTGATGGAAGCTATTTGGATGTAAAAGGCAGAATTACAATGTATCAATTCTCTTTCCCCAGAAGCAGGATGTGATGACAAGTAGCTCATGTTTCTGTTCGATACCATTGCTGAACTGAAAGGTCATAGTCATGTTTTGACCATGTATATATATATCTTCACCTTTTACTGATATCCAGTCATCTGTGCTAGTTTCCTTGAATATATGTAAGGCAACTTAAAAAATAACAATAACAATAAAATATATCTAATAATATACAGGATGAGGTAGAAGTAATAATCAGTAACGTCATAATAGGAAGTAAATATTCATTATAAAAACATTATAGGAACTTGGCAAAGTTTCTCATTTCATCTAACTTTGCCCAAAGCTTAACTGAAAAAACAAAAAAAAAACCAGTCCAACCAACCAAGAATTGTATAATATGAGGTGCAATGAACAGTAAAGACTTAAGCTGTATTCACCAAAAGAGAAATGAACAAATAATGAAACATTAATTTTCTTCAGAATAGTCCCCTTGGCTTTCTACTCATTAATTCCATTGAATTTTTCATTGGTCAAAACACCTTTGAAACTCTTCTTTTGGTAAGGTGTGAAACTATCATTTCTTTTAATGTCCTCCATAACCCCAAATCTTTTATTTTAGACAGGAATTTTAATTTGAGGAAGCACGAATAGTTTTCTTTAAAAATAAACTATGAACTTTATATCTAATTTTTTGAAAAAGTATTGTCAACTATTATAAAATTTTGACTAATTGTGATAAAAACTCAAAGTTAAATGGAAGAAAACTCAAAATTAAAGACTTAATATTTGGCTGATATGAAATACATAGCCATATAAAGATGTTTTATATTGACTGTGAAATATTGTCTTCCTGTTATTTCTCCATTGATTTTAATGGTATACCAACCTGTCTAGGGTTATTCTATGCCTAGGGGTTACGTAATTTCATTCCTTGTATATTCATATTTACATTTGTGCATTTGTTTCATAAGAAGTTTTGTCTATTTTGTTTTTGTTTTTGCTAGGAGGGAATGGAAATTCAAGTTTTTTACAAGGGGGTCAAAATCAAGTAAAAATTTGTAAAGTCCTGATGTAGAAGAAAATTAACTTTTTATAAAAACAAATCAGTAGGGATGTACTTATTTATGGATAATAATCCAGGAGACCTGGATTCAATCCCAGGTCTCATCATACCAAAGACTTTAAAAATGGTACTTGATACCTCCTTGCTTACCACTCAGCAATATAAGGTACATATCAAGGGTCAAGTGGACCAATCCAGCAAAAGGAGTAGTGCCCTCCCCTACAACTCAGTGTAGTAGCTATTGAAATGGGACCCTTCTAGTCGCCCTCAACTACGGTCGCTAACAACTTACAAACCTAAAGATTATTTTCTAATCGTTCAGGGTTTTCAGACTATTGTCTTCATTTTTATTGTTATATTCACAACGTTTCAGACAATATGTTCTCCAGCCTTCTTCAGGTGTTTGTTGAACTCGCGAGCCTATACGGAACTTCGAAACACATTTTTTATTTAATCCACAGAGGTCGGTTGTTCTGATTCCATAAATCATAACCGGGTATAAGTGGTAAATATTCTTGTATTATTACTTGCCTGCAGTCAAGATTGAAACTGCAGCCTCCAGATGATTGTCTCTTTAGAAGCTTAGGGAACCAATGCCTATAACCATTATGCTTTGTGTCCAGTTGGTTAACGGAATCAGAACAAGCGATCCCTGTGGATTAAATAAACGATGTGGTTCAAAGTTCCATGTAAGCTCGCAAGTTCAACAAACACCTGAAGAAGGCCAGAGGACATATCAGCTGAAACGTGAATATAACAATAAAGATGAAGACAATAGTCCGAAAACTCTGAATGATAAAAATCATCAAGCTTCAGCTAAAAAATTCAGACAACGAAACCTAAAGCGTTAATAAGCACCAACTTAGATATTTTTTTTTTTAAAATCTTTAATCCCTGTTGTTGTTTGTGTGGATACCAAATAAAATTTGAAGATAAAATTGTTAGCTTTATCATGCTTTTCACAATTTTATGGTTTCAGTTTCTTTGTTTAATGGCATATCAATCTTTGTGGGTTATTTAATACCAAAGCCATCCTTATAAAAGAAAAGAAGTGGATACTATTCAACTCATATCTGTGGAGATAAAGGAGTTTATACCTCTCCCAAAAGTATTAGTCTGAAAGTGAATGTAATTAAACAACTATGATGTCATAGTCCAGCATGTTAGCCACTATGCCATGAGAATATCCCCTTCACAATTTTACTTTCATGAAGCTAAAGCCAAACAATTATACTAAATCTCAAAAAGCCATCAGTGGTAGAGCCATCTAACCAACTTTTTCTTCAAGTAGAAGCTAAATAAATCCCGCACTTTCATTTGCTTCTCAAATATATTCCCTTTGGCTTTTCCCACTGCGTAAAGAAATGGTTTAATAAGTGATTACTAGCTTTTTTAAGAACATCAAAGAAAGGCAATATAAACTCCAACATTTTATTCAAGACAACAGATGTTCATATTTTATAAAGAACACAAGATTTAATGATTTACATTAATCTATTCCAATTTAGTTTACATACACTTGCTTAAAGGCTGGCTTCAATAGCAATTAAGCTCTATGTCAAATCACACTATTTATAGAATTTAATTGCAAATAAATAAGGGGAAATGCTCTGTAGTTAGCATTTAATAGTTATTACTGTTGGAAGATGATATATTAAATGCTAATACACAGTATAAACTTGTGTTAAGTGTTTCATTCCAATTAACTCACAAATTATTGGTTATCAAGTTTCGAGTCAATAAAGATTATATAATCTAGTTTGTATTAAATCCACAAAGGCTAGAGTTCCAAATAGATAAATCCAACATTGGCAAGATACAAAATCATATCCCTTTTTTTTTGAGTCATAGTATAAAAATGCTCTAATATAATAATAATAACATCAAAATACCCAAATATACTAATAAACTAAGTAAAAGTAAAGTTGGAACCATAGTTGAGGGCGACCAGAAGGCTCCCTTTTCAATAGCAATTACACCAAGGTGTAGGGGAGGGCGCTACTCCTTTCCCTAGATTACTCCACTTTACCCTTGATACGTACCTTATATTGCTGAGTGTTAAGCAAGGAAGCATCAAGTACCATTTTTAAAGTCTTTGGTATGACGTGACCTGGAGATTGAAACCAGGTAAAATACCTTAATATAATAATATAGTAAAAATAGTCATAATGTGGTGTCTTTGTTCATAATCCCTCCATTATTATTTCTTAAAGGAGACAGCTAGCAAATGTTAATTATTAAGTAGTTCCTATTATTTCTAAGGAAATTAACTTTAAAAAAATCAGTAGGGTTGGACTGATTCAGGGGTGATATTTAATATTCTATTACAGCCCTAAAGAGTTGATGAGCCCCAAATTAGATATTTCTTTAAAATTTCTTAATCACTGTTGTTTGTGTTGGAATTCTGTAAATAGGATATTAAATGATAGTGAGCTTAATGGCAGCCAAAGGTGATGTTTAAACAAGTTTTTATAACATGCTCTTTATACAACAGATAGTTGACTATTGTGCAACAAAACTGATTATTCTCTTTATAAACAAGATATTAACCCAGAAACATAAATGTTAGCAAAACACAAGTGAACAGATGTTCATAATATTTCATAAAGGACAGAGTATATGATTTGCTTTTATATAATATTCAATAACAACTTTTTTTTCATTGATTATATGTAATGAGTAGTTCATAACAAAGTTGATTATTGGAATAAGTTTTTCTTGTTTTGTTTCTTTTTACTGCTAGTGCCTGTGCTAGTTTATTGTTTACAGGAGAAAAAATTGCTTAAGTGTTTAGCCACCTACAATGACAAGAACTCCCATGATGTAATTGTTAGCAAACTTGACTGGCAGGCTATTGTCAGTGAGTTTGATTCTTCCTGATTGCCCTATATATTCTAGTCTTGGGGTAAACCAAGCTAAGCTTAGTAAATGACTACAAGATCTTGGTTAAATCGTAGGGCAGAATGGATGCTATAAATTTTGTTAGGCAACCAGTTTTGGAGAAGGAAAATTCTGAATATACTTTTAAGTTAAAAATTGACCTTCTGTCACATTCTGGTTGTGGTGGAGATTTGACTGACTTTAATGGCAGGTCAACCTGTCTAGAGATATTCTCTGCCTAGAAGTTAGGGAACTGTATTCACTGTACGTTCATATCTACATTCTTTTGTACAATTTTTTCTTAAAAGTTTTTTTTTGCATTTTTTGCACATGGTGCTATCAAATACAAATGATTTTTTAAAAGATCTATTTGACTCATAGGAACAACTCTAACTGGTACTACTACTTTGGGTCAGATTGAACCTTAGAGTAATTGCAATGAAGAGGTACTGCACACTTCCTAGATCTCCACAACAAGAACCTCACTCTCAGATGCAGATTAGTGTCATACCCAGGACACCCCATTTTTAGAAGGAGCCTTATTCTTCTGCAGAGGATACAGTCAGTGTTTTGTAAGTCTCAGAGAGGACTGCTGAGTGAGTTACAATATTATCCTGTCAGACTGACTACATGTGTGCTTTCTTATCAGGCTGACTAGATGTGAGTTTTTTGGAGCTGCCGAGCGTGTCTGGACTACAGCCCTGCACCCAGACCAACCAAAAAAAGGTCTTGTGCCACACTCATCCACTTGGTGGGATGGTTGACAAATATTGGCGAGACGAATGTTATCGTGTCAGCCTGACAAAATGGTTGCTAGATTATCTAACTGGATAGCAGAGTGAAAAAAATTTCTATTTCAAGCTATTCAGTCTAGTCAAACAGTTCTAATTCAAACAATTCAGTTTAGCATAAATATGCAGTTTAATTCTATCTAACCCATAGATAGGACCCTATCAGGTGCTACCATTCTGGGCTAGAGTGGACCAGGGAGCAATGGCAATGAAGGGGTGCTCTGCATTCCCCAAAGTCCCAGCATCTCTGGAACCTCACCATCAGATTGTTTAGTGTCATATCTAGGACACTCATTGGGGGAGTCTTACTCCTTTGCAGAGATGCAGTCAGTGTATTCTACAGCCCCAGCTGACTGAGCAAAGCATGACTGGAGTTCAAATCCACTTACAACAATGTCGGAGTTCAGCACATTAGCCACTATGTAAAACCAGTACTACCAATCCAGCTCAGAGTGAAACTAGGAATAATAGCAACAAAGGGATGTTCCATACTCCAAAGAGCTCCAGAACTGGAGCCTCATCACCAGCTAAAAATTTAAACCAGGATATAACAAAGGGTAAAATTTAGGAAAATTAGACTTGTAGAAATATTCTTACAATTGTTACTGGATATTCAGATATATCTACAGAAACAATATCTTCAATAGAACTTTTATATATACCAGAGTAAGAGATGATTTATTAATCTAGAAACCTGGGTTAGCTTATGATGCAATTGCTAAAATTGTAAGAAATGGATATGTCTATCTGAGCTCAATTTCTGAGGCATGAATCCAGTTATTCTCCTTCCAGCAGTAAATAGTAGGGAAGACTAGACTCTATAACCTCAGTAAGTCAACCAGTCTAGAAGAAGGAAAACTCTGAATTGATCTTGTGAATTGATCTTGTGATGCATCCTGGTTATGCACAGAAATTGGTAAATGAATATAAACTGATAACTTCGACAAGTCAGCATATATGTTGATAATATTTTATGAAGTATGCATGATGCATTATTAACCAAATGTTCAAGTAAGTAAAAGTAAAGTTGGCGACCTTAGTTGAGGGTGACCCGAAGGCTCCCTTTTCAATAGCTACAACACTGAGGTGTAGGGGAGGGCACTACTCCTTTCCATGGATTGCTCCACTTTACTCTTGATCCTTACCTTATAATACTGAGTGTTAAACAAGGCAGCATCAAGTACCATTTTTTGAGTCTTTGGTATGACTCAACCTGGGACTGAACCCCGGTCTCCCGGACCATTGGCAGATACTCTACTCATTAGGCCAAAACATAATTCTCTATTTTGTCAATAAAAATTCAAGATATGTACAATTTCCAAGAATAAAGGAGAGTCATCTATTATTTTATGAGATTTAGAGTGCACAATCAATTAATCTATAATCAATACATCAAATAAACATGCATGTCCACTTGTATAGACAAGATTCAAAAAATGTCAACTGAAACTATTACTTATTTTACTTAGAGTTTTTGTATATAATTTAGATGACAAAAACTTAAATTATATTGAAATTGAGCCTTTGTCTTAATATTCAGGGATATAAAGATGCTATTAAGTAAATGCACAAAGTACATATATATATATATATATATATATATTTATACACAGTATATATATATATATATATATATATTTATATCTAATTCTATATTGTTTTCGAAGGTACACTAAGTATAACAGTTATCATAATTGGAAATGGAATCAGTGACCCAATTCAAATCCTGGATGAAGTTGTTTGTATTTCACTCCCTGCTAATAATGCTTTTAAGAAAAGTATTAATCTGTTCTCTCTCTTGCTATGGGTAAATAGTAGGGCAGACTGATTTCTTTAGGCTTGTTAAGGTAACCAGTCTGGGAGAAAAAAAATCCCTGTATTCAAATCAGCTGTACTCCACAAAAAATTAAACTTGAGTACCATCCTGCTCATGATGAAAAACTATGTTCGTGTATATGTCTTGTCTTCTTTGTCTCTCATAGTCGACAAAGACCATCTGATCAAACTATGATTGAGGATGGGATCCGTAAGTGTGCAATTTGCCATGTTTCTTTTTGCTTCAGAGGCTTTCACTCCACCTTTGACAACTTCATGCCACTTGTCTCTGTCCTGCATGTATATATATATATATATATATATATATATATATATATATATATGTAAATATAAATTGTTGTTTGGCCAACAAGAAAAAATGTGAATGTAATATAATCCTTGAGGGAAAATGCTGTACCTTCGAAAACCCAAAACCAATATTCATAATAAATGGAAATCTAAGTTGCAATTCCAAAAACATAATCTACATAATCAAATGTTACAACAGTAAAAAGGAATACATAGGCTGCATTCAGGCTCTGAACAATAGAGTCTCTTTACATAAAAGCAACATTAAATTACCAGAAAATAGTAAACTTACTGTATTTAAACACACTTATGAAAGCAGCAATGAAACTTTAAAATAATGCCAATAAACCAGACCAATGACTACTTGTTACTCCAAATAAAAAAAGAACTTCATTAATAAATTCAAACCTATACTAAACAGAGCCTAACTTCAGCACACACACACACACACAACTAGAACCAAACCAGACACACAACTAGAACCAAACGTCACACAGAGACTATCTTAAAATATATTTTCAGTCAGAGAGAAAGAAAAAAAACAACAACTCTGAAAACATATGAGCCTACAGATGCATATCTACATGGATGTACATGCATGTATGCCAATGTACACACACAAAGTACATATTTGTGTATACATAAAAAAAGATAATAAAAAATAAAATGTCTACAGAAGCTTTCATGGAAAATTAACTCCAATAGGACATTCACAGACACAAATCCTGGAATTAAAAAGGATCACACGCCTATCAAAACAATCTTCACAATAAAAGTTAGAAACAAAGAACACCAAAGTCATTATTAATCTCTTGAAGAAGATCATAAAGTCTGAAACACATGTACTGCACAAATATATGAAATAATTAAAACCTAAATATCAAATTCAGATTTATTTGCAGACCGATTCATTTTAATATATATATGTATGAGGGTATATAATGTGAATTTATCCAATGGAATGAACAATAAACAGCACTGCTTACAACTGCACCTTTTTCAAGAAAATCAATAGTGATAGGTTCTTTCACATTCCAGGAAATTCAACATGATCGCTGAACCTGGAACTGTTTCCCGACAATGAACTGCCTTTTTGACTCAGGTTCATAGTGACAAACACATGATCATTTTTGACTAAACATGCTTCTCTGAACATATCACACATTCTTCTGTAAATTCTATATGGTTTGCCTTTCTTAGCCACCAAAAGTTTAATGGATCCTGGAGCACTGCTTGATTTGCAACCATTTTGAATAGTCTCAAAAGAAATATTTCTGTGATATAAGAATAATTTTTGCTGTAAACCAATTCTAAACAATGCAAAGTTTACATTTATAGAAAAAAATTCTGAAAAAAAAATCATTTTGCTTTTTTATAAAATATTCCTCTTATTGGAGATAGATATATATATATTTATACACACACACACACAAATGCACATACACACAGATAGACTACCAAGCCAAAGTATTTGGCCACCCTCAAAAATTTTTATTTCTCCTCTTAAATGTGTTATTTTAATGAAACAAGTTAAGAACCACAATGTTTTTATATTTATTTCTCAACAAAATGACTAAAATGCATGAATTTACACTTTAACAAAGACAAGAGATCATCATTTTAAAAGAAGGATATTCAAGCAGAGAAATTTTCAAAAACAAAAAAGAAATTCCCAGAACTACAGCCGACTGTACTCCTGTGAGACACCAGGAAACAAAAAAAAAAAAAACAAGACCAGAAGTTGGGTTGGTAGACTCAAAGCAACAAGAACAGAACAATTTCATCAGTCACTAGCTTGCATGACAGAAGGCTGACTGCTCCAAACATCACTGCACAACTGAACCAATGTTGTAAAAATAAATGTGTCACATCCACAGTGAAGAGAAGACTCTGTGAAGTTGACTCATATGGCAGAATTGCTATCAAGAACCCACTGTTGAGGAAGCAAAACAGTCAAAAGGCTACAGTGGGCCAAGGTGCACAAAAAACTAGATAACAGAGCAGTGGAATAAAGTCCTTTGGACTGATGAACCAAAGTTTGAAATCTTTGGGTCAAATAGGAGGATCTATGTGTGTGCAGCTAAGAGTTGGTGAAAGAGCTGCAACCCCCTGTATCACCCCAACTGTAAAGCATAGAGGTGGCTCTATTATGGTGTAGGGGGCTTTTACCAATTGCGAAGTAAGAGATTTGCACCAGGTGATGGTCAAATTGAATCAGACCAGCTATCATAGCATACAGCAGCATCAAGCAATCCTATCTGGAGCATGGCTTGTGGGTCAAGTTAATGACCCAAAGCATATAAGTAAACTCTGCCAGAGGTACATTAAAAGCAAAGAGGAACAGTATATCCTTCAACTGATGTCTTGGCCAGCACAATCAGCAGAGTTAAATCCCATTGAACTGGTGTCAGATGAACTTGACTGAAAAGTCAGAGCTTAACAACCCACAAGTGTGGCTCACCTCTGGCAAGTCTTGCAGGAAAGCTGGGCAGAACTATCTTCAGTCTACCTCCAGTCTTTGGTGGAAAAATGCAGAGAATCTAGGAAGCAGTGATAGCAGCCCAACCATTACATTTGGATGATTCAAAACTTTAAGTTATTTTGTGTTTTTTTGTTTAATTTGAATTCAATATGGCTCAGGAAAACTTGTATTTAGTGTAATAAATAAAATCATTGTGGTGCTTAACTTATTTCATTAAAAATATCACTCTTAGAGTGAAAACTAAAAATTTTTTAGGGTGACCAAATACTTTTGACTAGTAGTGTACATACTGAATATATGGCATAAAGTGAATGCATATGTATTCAAAGACATATTAGGCACTATATAAAATTTAAAGCTATTTGTAAAGATTAATCAATCTATTCATCTATAAAGTCGAAAGAGACAATGATGTGTGTCTATAACTGGCTGACCAGTAATTTAAACTAACAGCATCACCTATTTCATCATGCCAATACTGGCTCAAATTATAATATTTCTTTCAGGTTTGGTATTGTTTTTATCAATTTATATAATGACCTTTTCGCAAAGTAGCTTTCCCAGTGACCTTGTTTTCTAATCCCACTCCCCTCCCACCTAAAAAAAACACACACACACACGAAGTGCTGCCACTGAAATGCAGTTCTGTACATTTATGTTGGTAATGAATCCTTTGTTGAGATATAACAAGAAAACCATGAGTGCGGTGCCAAAGACATCTGCTTGTCTTATTGCCTTCTTCATCTTTTCATGCTCAAATAAGTTTTCTCTGATTCACAAAACATGGCCGATTTCAAGCACTGAACTGATAAGAAGAAGTAAATACACTTCCATACTATAAGTGTCCAGGGTATGACATTAAACTGTATCTGTTGGTGAGGCTCCAGTTCTGGAGATTTGTGGAGTTTGGTTTCTTTGGTTTAATGGCATATCAACCTTTGTAGCTTATTTAATGTCAAAGCCATCCTTCTAAAAGAACAGCAGTGATATTATTTAACTCATAGCTGGGAAGATAAGGGATTCATACCTTTCCTAAGGGTATTTGTCTGAAAGTGAACGTAATAGTGCGACTAGAGTTCTAACTTGCTTACTACGACTTCCTAGTTCATCACTTTAACCATTACATTACGAGGATACCCTTCTGATTTATGGAGAGCCCCTTCATTGCAATTACCCCCAGATCCACTCTGACCTGGTATAGTAGTACCTGTTAAGGTCACATCTCTGGTCAGATAGATCTGCTTAAAAATTATTTGTATTTGATAAGATCATGTGCAAAAAAAACCTTAAAGAAACAATTCAGAAAATGAAAATATAGACGTAATGAATGTGATTCCCTAACTTCTGGTTATAAAATAACAAACAGGTTCACATGCTGTTAAAATAATTCAATCTATTCTATAAAAGTGACATTCTGTGTTTTAATTAATGGATTAATATTAATAAAATAAACAACTTATTGAAAACTAGTGACACAGAACTTTTCCTTTTTATTGCAAATGAATGCAATCTCAAGTCATGAAATAATATAAATAAACAAAACTTTATCCATTATGTATCTATCCAAGTCTTTTATCAAAAACCACTATTTTGTCTATCTCAGATATCTATTATTTATTTATTCTAATCATTGAGTTATATAAGCCAGATTATGTGTATGTATGCACATATAAACATAAGCTGATTTTATCCACCATTTCAGGGATCAACAAATGCATCCTTATTTACAAGATTCAACATCTTATCCTCTTGATCTACCTGATATCACTAGTATAAAAGGCAAAAGACTAAATCTTTAAAAAACAAAAATAATACCAAACTCTTTCCATAATCCTCAATCATCACAAATACTTTTTGAACAATTTGTCTTGTTTAGTTCTGCACATGCTCAGAAATTTAGTTTAATCTGTGATAAAGTAGATATATAAGAAAAATCCTCTTTCCTATACTTATTAATTTTCAAATGTTTTGATTAAGAAAAAAAAGTCTGTGGGGAAAAAATATCCTGAATTTATCCAAGCATGCTAAAACAATTTGACAATATACGATTTTTCTCAAATTGCAAAATATCATCTTTTCTTATGACTTTCTCAATTTTAAGCTACTAGGAAGAGTCAAAACTTTTGCAATATTTTGCTATGTGCTAGTTTGTGGTCTATATTTGACATAACCAAAGCAGTTTAAGTCTAGGTAGGTACTCACAGTAGCCAATTGTATTGTGGTAGTTGATGTGCTGACATCTTGTGCACTGATGCGATTTGGATGCTGCACATATGAACATGCAACATAGTTTAATCTGGAAACTTGAACATTTTTGGAGATATAATGGTTATTTAATGCCAAATCCTGTTTATGAATATAATTTCTAAGTGAATAGTTTGTGGGTTATTTTATTTTCAAATAAGTTAGAACTAATTTATTTGCACACAATTAAATAGTTTCAAATATTGCTATTTTTGCCCACAGTTAAATGGTTTTAAAATATTGCTATTTAACATTTATAATTCGATTTAGTATTAATCATTTGTTGGCACACAGTTAAATGGTTTCAAGTATTGTTAACACTAATAGTTTTATTTGCGCACAGTCAAATACAAGGGTCATTAAATAAGTTTCCAGACTTTTTTCGTATGGGCACTTTTATTGATAGTACACACATGAAACTCTAGTCCTCTTCAAAGTAATCTCCTCCAGCTGCAATGCACTTGTAGTACTGTTCCAACAACTTCTGGAAGGCTCCATGGAAGTCCTCTCGTGTGAGCGTTTCAATGACCTTCATCACAGCCTCTTTTATCTCCTCAGTTGTCTCAAAACGACAGCCTACCTTGAGCTTAGGGAATAAACAAAAGTCACAGGGAGCAAGGTTTTGACTATAGGGAGGCTGGGGAACTATCTTGATGCCCATCTTGGTCAAATAGTCTGTGATAAGGATGGAGTTGTGGACTGGTGCATTGTCCTGCTGGAAATGCCACTGACCCAATTTCAAGAGTGCTGGCCTCTTCTGACAGAATCTCTTCCTGAACTCCCTTAAAACCTCAACATAGTAACCCTAACCCTTTAGACAATCAACTGTGGTGTGTATTGACTTCCTTACTCCTCCCACACCTCTCATCATCCCTCAGACTCCGTGCCTTCCTTGAATCTCTTATGCCACTCAAAAACTGATGCTCGATTCATGCAAGATGGTTGAAAAGTAGTCTGAAGCATTCCATACATTTCTGTGGCAGCATTTTTCCAAGTTTAAAACAGAATTTTATTGCATATCATTCTTCTAAAGTCCAGATTGCATTTTTGAAATTCACCAGCTGTGACAATGAGGCTTTAGTAGGATGTATTCCAATTGCTGCTGTAGCTGTTCATTTGAAGCTGAAATCATAAAAATTGGTCAGTCATCTTATAAGATGTATAGCAATAACATACTGAATATTCAAGAGTCTACGACAATTTTAAATGCCTCTACAAAAAAGTCTGGAAACTTATTGAATGCACCCCATAGTTTAAAGATGTGCTATTTAATACCAATAATTCTATTCAATACTATTCATTCATTTGCACACATTTAAATGGTTCCAAATATAGTAAATGATTAAATATTTCTATTTGACCCAGAAATGGGAGCCTAAAAAGTATTACCAATCCAGGTCAGTAATGGCAATGAAAGGAGACACCAAATTTCGCAAAACTACAGAACTGGAGCCTCACCATCAGATGCAGTTTAGTGTCAAATTTTGGACAATCAGAATATTCCACAGCTCCAGTTGAGTGGGATGTTTAGGCATAAAATAACCCTGGATTGGTTGACATGCCTTTAAAATCAAACACCTTTTGTTACAAAATATCTTTTCATATGCTTCTTTTTTTTCATTTTCTTACACCATTTCTCTTTCCTTCCAATATTCTTTCATTCACTCATCACCTCATTCAGTTCCTTCTCTATGTATTGCTTTTCTTCCTTTTTCTTCATAAACTTGCTGATTTTACCAGTTCTTCTTGGGATTTACAAATACCTCCCCATTTACTAGGTTAAAAATCATTTTTGACTGACCAGAAATAATTGATAGAGAAGAAATTGGACTCAACCCTTAAAAAAAAGCTACAAATCTCTATTTCTATATTCATTCATCTATCTAAGTATTTTCTTTTGATTTGTCATATATGGTCCAAACCCCATCACCTAAATCTGTGATTAACAAAAATAAATAAATTTAATAATTGATTTTAATGATATGCTAACCCATATAAAGTTAAATAATACCTAGAAGTTAGAGAATCACATTCATTGTATGTTCATATTTACATTTTTTTCTGAAGAGGTTTCTTTTTGCGCAAGGTCCTAATGAGTACAAATAATTTTCTAACTATTTGATCCTTAGATGGAATCCTAATAAGTACTTCAACCCCGGATCAGAGTAGATCTGGGAGTAATGGCTATGAAGGAGTAAGCCACACTCCCCAGATCTGTAGAATTAAAACCTCACCATCAGATGCAGTTTCATGTCATACCCAAGACCCCATCCTGAGAGGGAGATTTTACCCTTCGGCAGAAGATACAATTAGCATGTTCAAAGCCTCACTGACAAGATGAAAATTAATAGAAGGGTTTTTATCCTGTTTTCTGTTGCTTATTTTTTTAGATTCTTCTTAATCCTAAACAATTTAAGTCAAAATATATTTTTTAAAATGCATTTGGTATATCATATGCACCAAATTTTGACCAATTTTACAGTACCCGACCAAATGGTATAAATCCTATCTTATCTTTTTTGATAGAGTGACAGAATTTGTAACATGGTGTTTCAAAAGGGGATTTAAAAATTCTTTTTTGCTGATTTTCAAAATAATTATCAATGATTCGAATTTATCTCCATTTTATTAATTGCATTTTAAAAAATAAATTGAAATAATAACAGTCAGAAATTGGATAAGATTTTAAAATCCTTTTGTAGCTTTTACACCATGAAATGCATTTTGTCAAATTAAAAAAAAGAAGTTATATTGACTTGATAAAAAACTGAAAATGAAAGAAAAAATGTAACCAAACAACTCAATTTCTATTTTCTAAGTTGTAAGTTCAACATAAAGCAAGTTCAGGCTCCAACTATTTCTTATTTTTCTTTCAATACTATTTTTTTTTTCTATAATCTTTTTCCATGTTCTTTCTTTCTATAAGCTCTTTTTTATGTTTACTTTCTATAAGCTTTTTCCGTGTTCATACTTTCTTTCTACAAATTCAACTTTCTTTTAAATGTATTTTCGCACATGTAATAACCACACAAAATAAGTTCACTTTATTTCTTTAAAAGAGGCTTCAACTATTTCTTTTTTTTTCTTTCTTTCAATAAGCTTTTTCTGTGTTTTTTTTTTTCTCAAAATTTTTTCTGTCTTTCTTTTTTCTTTCTACAAATTCAACCTTCTTTTTAATGTATTTGTGCTCTCGTTTTCTTTTTTTCATTTATTCTCCAACTCCCTAGTTTTAATATTTTTTGTTAATAAAATTTTTTCCAGTGACTGAACAGAAATATACACCAAAACATGCTAAACAACAGCAGCATTGTAATTTGATATAATTTAAAAAAAAACTTTATTTGCTTTTACTCAAGCAGATAAAAACATTTTTATCTGATCTTATATTGCATATACATGTGATAAGTATTATTTATTATAACTGAAATAGATATAATAAAATATTCAAAAACTACACTTGAATTTTTTACATTGCAGTTAACATATGATAGCCTGATTGTCAGTATTTATAAAGAATTAAATCAATACATAAATGTGGTTGCAGTAATATTTTTGTAATGTAATGCAGTTGAGTAAGGTGTGAAGTCAATTCTCCCTTTAATTATAAATAAATAGTAGCCTCTTACTAACTATAGATAATTACTATTATATAATTATAGAGCAGTTAGTATATTCACACATGCCTCCCACATGACAGGATTTGAAACAAGATCTTTTTTTTATAGTGGGAATTAGGGGAGGGAGAAATTGCACATAGAAACTCATGCACTACTGATCAATGCTGATCATAGGTTCAACTTGGTACAACGTGAACTATGCAAGACACTGCATAAAGCCCAGTGACCTTGCTGGTCATAGATTCACTAGACCTGGTCTAGTGCAATGTGAATCTATATTTGTCATTGATACCCCAACCAGCATGAATGCCAGGTAGCCCAGCTGAGGCTGGATATCTTCGAAATTAGTTAAGTAGGGCAAGTTAGAGCCTTTTACTTTTCCTCACTAAGGACAAATAGTAAGGCAGTTAGAGCCTTTTTCTTCTCTTAGCTATAGACAAAAAGTCAGGAAATTGAAGACTCTTTTTTCTCTTAGCTATAGACAAATAGTCAGGCAGTTGAAGACTCTGTTGTGGGGTCAATAGATACATTGATCCTACAAACTTTTTAAAATAAAATCATAGATGACATACTAAGCAAGGATGACAAAGATAAAAGAGTTAATTCAAAGTGCCAAGCTTTTATTTGACAAATTGATAACAAGGAAATGGTAGTTGGTCTGCTCATAGACCAAGATACAGTTGAATTGCCAACTGGTCTGCTTCTGGAGTAGATGCTGTTTCTAGTCTGGAGTTATCAGCATGCTGAGATACAGGAACTGGACTGCCACAGGTCTGGAAATGTAAGAACTGGTCTACCACATGTCTGGAAATGCACTAACTGGTTTGGTGATGCTGGAGCGGATCTGCAGGTCTGTTTTAAGCCTAGCTGGCTGCTGCATTGTCATCTCATGGTATCTGCAGTGGGGTGTAGGTGAGAGGACCAGAGGTTATCCTTAAGGGACTTTCTAAGATAGAAAATAGCTCTTAAAAGAGCTTTTAATGGCTTTTATAATTTAGTTCTGATAACTGTTTAAGAGAGCTGCAGAGATTCGTTGGGTCCTGTGTTGTCTGCTGGCTGAAGTTAAGACATCTGCAACCGAGTTGGCCAGAAGCTATACATCATCGACTGCTGCTGATACGGCCTTGGTTGGTGTGCTATGACCAGAGAGAGAGGTACATATATCTCTCTCACCCCAATGCTGACTTGGTCAGTGACTGCTGTGTTTATATAGAAAGCAGAAAAAGCATATTGAATGGCTTGAGTAGCAAAAATTATGTGTTGTTTAAGACAGGAAATCTCTTTTAAATGAGTAATAATGAAATATATCATTATACTGACAAGAGTAGCTTACAAATACCACATGCTTTATTCTGAATTTAGAAGTCATCTTCAATATGGTCTGCACAAGTATTTTTTAAAATAGCTTACATGTTTGTTATAGAAAATTTTATTCATCAACATAGGGGGTCACATTATTGTTGATATCAGAGCTCATGTTTCTGGTTGGGGTGAAAAAATTCTGTTAGCTGACATCACAGATGACTGCGTTTTTTAACAGGGATTTTAGATTTGAGTAGGCAGTACACTATGATAACTCTTTCTTCTCTGAGGTATAGACAAATAGTCAGGCAATTGGAGCCTCTTCTCTTTTCTATGTTGGTTGGTTGGGTTTTATGGCATATCAACCTTTGCAGGTTATTTAACACCAAATCCATTTTTATGTGAATAATCAGTTCTATTTCAAACAATTCCGTTTAGTCAAGCAGCCCTAATTCAGTTAAGTATAAGTACAGATTTTGGTTACACACAGTTAAATGTCAAAACAGTTCTATGTTAAACAATTCAGTTTAGTGTAAATACAGTTTCAATGTCAAAAAACAGTTCTCTTTCAAATAATTCAGTTTAGCATAAGCACACTGATTAAATGTAAGTATGGTTTTAGTTTACCATAAGCACACAGTTTAAATGTAAGTACGGTTAAATTATCGAAACATTTCTATTTCAAGTTATTCAGTTTAGTCAAACAATTCAGTTTAGCATAAGTAAAGCGTTAGTTCTATTTAACCCATAGATAGAATTCTTATCAGGTGCTACCACTCCGGGCCAGAGCGGACCTGGAAGCAATGGCAATAAAGGGGTACTCTGCATTTCCCAAAGCTCCAGCATTATTGGAACCTCACCATCAGATTGTTTAGTGTCATATCCAGGACACGTGTTGCGGGGATCTTACCCCTCTGCAGAGGTGCAGTCAGTGTATTCTACAGCCGCAACCGACTGGGCAGTCTTTGCAATGGATAAATAGTAGAGCAGTTGGAAACTCAATCTTCTAGCTATAGACAAATAGTAGGGTAGATAAAACCTCTTGTAATTGTTGACAAATATTATTTCAATTGAAAAATCTAGTGATATACAAATCATAGAGAACTTGTAGACTCTTCCTTCTAGCTCAAGAAAAATAATAGGGCTGCTGGAGCCCTTTTGGTTATATAAAGCTAGTATGAAAGGTTACTCTGACAAGAAAACAAAAACAAAAAACAGGACTATGAATTCAGTTAAAAAATAGGGTGTGAGTAAGGTTGCTGGCAAGTCCACCCGATAAAAAAATGACTTTCTAGTGAAATACTACATAATCATAAAGTAAAAAATAAGAAAAGTTGGCAACAGTAGTCAAGGGCAACACAAAGCTTCCCTTTTCAAGAGCTACCACACCGAAGTGTCGAGGAAGGGGCTACTCCTTTCCCTAGATTGCTCCATTTTAGCTTTGATACATACCTCATAATGCTGAGTGTTAAGCAAGGTGGCACCAAGTACCATTGAGTCTTTGGTATGACCTGGGATTAAACCCCAGTCTACCAGGCCATTGGTGAACACTAAGTGGACTGTATTCAGAGATTATCTTGTTTAAAAAAATAAGATTTTTATGTGAAAATATGTGTTAATATATTTTGTTTGGGTATAAAACAATGAAAAAAATAAATTAAATTACAAGCCAATTAGCTTAAAACACTATAACATAAACAGTTACAAAGCTTAAAGAAATAATATTGACAAAGAAAAAGAAGATAATGATTTAGATAACCAAAAACTCTTCAACATCTATAAAGCACACAGAAGCAGAAAGAAAAGCAGAGAGACAGCTCTGAAAGGACATCGGTCAGTAGTAAGACCAACTTCAGACGTAACAACAACAGCGCAAGACTTATAATACTAGTCGGACTGTACCACTTGAGTTAATAAATAATTAACTATTTCCCTGTGTATCTTTTCCTACCACGATACAACAATATATATATATATATATATATATATATATATATATTCACACACACATACATCAAATTATACATTAGTAAATTTGAATGCCATATGCAAACTAAATTTGGTATAAACTTTAACTTTTTTGCAAACTTCGTAACAATTAATTTCCAGTCTTCAATTACTTTGATTTTTGAGGAAAATAGTGGAAACCAGTCTTCTCAGGATTAAAATTATTGTTCACTATATGTTTTAACATAAAAGAATTAATAATTCTCTACACCTGGCCAAGGAATCAATATAATAGTACATTATCTATAATACTGCCTCCCTGATTCTGCAAAAAAATCCAAATAAATGCTAACAAAAACATAATCCTTCCTGGCCTTGAACTGAAATTTTGACATCTTTCTGGTTCTATCATTATCCATTTCTTTCAGCAGCTGTTTTTTTCCCAAAAAGAAATTAAGAGAGAGAAAACGTTTTTTTTTTGCATGAGTCTTAACATAAAAAACTAACAAAAACAACACTTTCTTCAACATTACAAAATGGAAATGGTGCCTTTTTACTCTCTTATCACTAAAATTGACACAACTATGGATATTACAAAATCGTGTGGTAGATGCCAAAAACTGACTCTTTATTTGCTGCTGCTGCTGCTTTTGCAGCTATTTCTGGTTTACCATTCCACTCCTGAACAATCTTAATTGTTACTCTTCCAAAAAGAACTTTGCTTTTGGCAGAAAGAATCAAAGAATTAGTTTAGGGTTGCAATGTTTTCTGTCACGTTCCTTTCACTGATTTTATTCATTTCTCTTTTCCATTCCAGCTACTGAAGACTCTGCTCACAATGAAGCCTTCTGGTTTCATAACACTAGACTAGACAGATTATAATTCCAACAATTCAATATGAGCTATCAGCAAATTTACTCAAAACAGTTCAATACAGCAGGTCTCTGATTCAATCCATAGAACCTAGTAATAAAATTATTCAAACAAACCTATTTGCCAAATGTTTTATTGATGCTGATATTTACTACTTTAGGATTTCAAAACCTCTTCATACTCTATTCCAGTTTTATTTTTTCTTTCAATATACAAGTATATATACATATTTGGTACAATATTTTTTCAACAAAAAACTCCAATCGTAATCTTTAAAAGATTACTGCTTCACTTTCCAAATAGAGTTTTAGAGTTAACATCAGTCAAATTTTACCTTTGATTATTTTACCTTCATACAGGAAGCAAAATTCAATATAAAAATACTCCCCTCATCCTTATGAAAACAAAGTTACTTCCATTATAGCCTCAGACTGACTAACCTTGTACAAATTTCTATAGTCACAGACTGACCAGTCACATACAAGTTTCAATAGACTTTGACTGATCATCCATTTTACAAGTTTCTATAGCCTCAAACAACCAACCTCATACAAGTTTCTATAGCTGCAGACTGACCAACACAGAAAAGTTTTTATAGCCTTAGGCCAGTCTTATACATGAGTAGTTGAATTGAAGTATTATATGTATAATGATTCTATCATAATTTATATAAAAGAAAATTTCATTTTTTTTAATGCTGAAAATAGAATAGGTATCAAAAGTTATCCTTCTGCAGCATGATGGTTGGTTGGGTTTTACAGCATATCAATCCTTGAAGGTTATTTAATGCCAAATATTGTTTTATATATGATTTATAAATGAATAGTTTGTTAGTAACCTCTGAAACAAGCCCAAGCTCATTTGTTTGCACACAGTTAAATGGTTTCCAGTATCACTATCAAATACAGTTTTATTTGCAAACAACTAAATTGTTTTAAACATTGCAATCAATTACTATCACTTGAGGTCAGAGTGGACCTGAGAGTAATGGCAATGAAAGAAACAATGAAAGGGTACTCCACATTCCCCAAATTCCAGAGCTGAAGCCTCACCATTAGATGGTTAAGTGTCATATCTAGGATACTTGTTGGTTGGAGAGGGGGCTTACCCTTCTGAAGAGATGCAGTCAGTGTATTCTATAGCCCTAGCCAACTGGACTGTGTGACATAAGGTGGAAAATGCAAATTAAGCTCCAGAGGAGGTAATGACAAAACTTTGAAAATTACTTAAGATCAAATTAATTTCAATGGTACAACAAACCACCTAGGGTTATTTTATGTTTAGAAGTTAGGAAATCATATTTATTGTACATTCACATTTATATTTTTCATATAGTTATTTCTTGTACATGATTATGCGATATCAAGTATTCCATCTAATACTGATAATCTTAAAACCATTCTTTTTAACCCACAGATGGGGACCTGTCAGGTACTACCATTACTCCTCTGCAGGGGATATGGTCAGTGAATTCAAAGCCCCATCGACAGGGCAGCTCAGATCTGAAGTTGCTTGGTTCTATTTGGAAGTTAAACAATATTTTGACCATCAGAGGATTTACAAGATTATTGTTATATATTTCTTTCAAATAGGTTAATTTAGAGATTAATAATTAATGAATAAAATGGCTGTGTATTCTTGGGATTTGAACAAATTACTCTATAGTCATTAATCAATCAATTGCTCAAGAACACAAGGTAGATTTGTCTTTGGTCAGAAAAAATGGTAGACACTTGGCTAAGTATGGAAGACACAAGTAAAACATATAGAATGTATGTATGCTTCTTATATTTTTCACACATTTGGGGTGTGTCTGGAAATATATAAGTAAATTATCATTTCTTCTCTGAAGCTGTTCTTTGTTCAAGGAAAGATGAAAGTATTTTTTGTTTCTACTTCATAGTTAGGTTTTTTTTGGCTGCTGGGTGGTGGTCTTCTGTTACTTCCCTATTTTTCCCAGGCTTTGGTCAAACTGTACTTTTTATTAGGAGATCAAAGAAGGGATCAAAAGGAAAGGTGACCAATCATCCATACCAATGATTCAACAGGTGAGTAAGTAGTGGGAGGAGTAAAAAAAAAAAATGGATGAGAAAGAAAAAATGCTAAAATGAACTGGAAAAATAGAGTAAAAGAAGTAAGAGAAAACTGAAAGAGAGAAAAAAGACACAGGTAAGTGGTAGGAAAGAGTGGGTGAGAAAGGACCAAGAAATAAGAGAAACAGAAAGAGAAAAAACAAAACACTGGTAATTTAAGAAAAAGAGAGAGGAGAGAGAGAGAGAGAAATAGGCATGAGAAAAAGGTGAGACAGTTAAGATGAGAGAGATTGATTTTAACTGCATGTCAACATATCTATATCTAAGGTTATTTTATGCCTGTAGGTCGGGGAATTGATTCATTGTACATTTAAATTTTGTGTAGTCGTTTCTTAGGAGATTTTTTGCACAGTTATATGATATCAAGTGTTCTATCAAATACAAATAGTTTGTACACAGTTGTATGATTTCAAGTATTCCAATGATTATATTGTTTCAAATGATTATTTTTATCTAATAATAACCATTTGTTTGCACACAGTTATATGGCTTCAATTAATTAATTATAAGTAAATAAGTAGGCCAATTGCAGTTGAGGGCAACCTGAAGCCTCCCTTTTCAATAACTACTTCACTGAGTTGTAAAGGAAGGGGCTACTCCTTTTGCTGGATTGCTCCACTTATCCTTGATCTATACCGTATAATGCTGAATGTTAAGCAAGGAGGCATTCAGTCTTAGGTATGAGTCAATCTAGGATTGAGCCCTGGTCTCCTCGACCATTGGTGAACACTAACAATTAAGTCAATGGGCTGACTATAGGCATAATGGTTTATACAAATAATTTACAGTCACAGAGTATCAAGTATTCTAATCAAATATGAATAATTCTAAAATAGATCAATTTGACCAATAGATGGAACCCTAATAGGAACAGAGAGTGGACATGGGAGTAATGGCAATGAAAAAGTCCTCCATACTCCCTTGAATTCTAGAACTGGAGTCTCTCTATCAGATAAAATTTAGTCTTTAGTGGGAGGGTTCGAACCACTCTGCAGGAGATACAGCTAGGATATTCTAAGCCCTGCAGACAGAGAAGAAAAGGAGAAAAATAGTAAGGAGAAAAAGTAAAAAAACAGCTCAGATGAGAGAAGGAAATGAGCTAGAGGAAAGAAGGAAAGAGAAAGAGAGACACACACATACACAGTTGAGAGAGAAATGTAAGAACACAGGAGAGGAAGAGAGAAATAGAACTAATACTGCAGTTGAGAGAGAGATGACCAAAAAGAGAGAGAAATAAAAGAACACAGAAGAGAAAGAGAAAAATAGAACTAAGACACAGTTGAGAGAGAGAGATGACCAAAAAGAGAGAGAAATAAAAGAACACAGGAGAGAAAGAGAAAAATAAAACTAAGACACAGTTGAGAGAGAGAGATGACCAAAAAGAGAGAGAAATAAAAGAACACAGGAGAGAAAGAGAGAAATAGAACTAAGACACAGTTGAGAGAGAGAGATGACCAAAAAGAGAGAGAAATAAAAGAACACAGGAGAGAAAGAGAAAAATAAAACTAAGACACAGTTGAGAGACAGATGACAAAAAAGAGAGAGAAATAAAAGAACACAGAAGAGAAAGAGAAAAATAGAACTAAGACACAGTTGAGAGAGAGAGATGACCAAAAAGAGAGAGAAATAAAAGAACACAGGAGAGAAAGAGAAAAATAGAACTAAGACACAGTTGAGAGAGAGAGATGACCAAAAAGAGAGAGAAATAAAAGAACACAGAAGAGAAAGAGAAAAATAGAACTAAGACACAGTTGAGAGAGAGAGATGACCAAAAAAAGAAAGAAATAAAAGAACACAGGAGAGCGGTGGAACCAGTGAAGATAGGTATTGAAAAGAATTAAACATACTGAGAATTCTACAAATCAAAAACCAGAAATAATCTAAAAATTAAAATTTACTTGTGTTCTTTTGCTCAAGAGGTAATGAGAATTGATAAAAGAAACTAGACAAAAATATATCAATAAAAACAAATAGATGTTCTTTCTTTTCATAACATCTTTTCTGGGATGACTAAAAGAATAATATTCACAAATTCTAAACTTTCACAAAAATTACCATTTTTGATGAAATATGAAATTAGCTTTTCTTTAAAAAAATGAATACATAAATAAATTCCTCAGGTCTTATATGAGAAGTTGGGAATATCTGTTAAGTCAATTGTGTTATACATTCAGCCTGAGTTTTTAATCCGGTCAGGGGGTTAATTTTATTTTTCAATTTATTTTTTTTTTTTAATTTAAAAGAAAAAAAATTGTTGAATATATATGTATAGAAATGATAAAACAGTTCATCTTTAACCCTTATGGATTAAGG
This sequence comes from Sepioteuthis lessoniana, assembly GCA_963585895.1. NCBI lineage: Eukaryota > Metazoa > Mollusca > Cephalopoda > Myopsida > Loliginidae > Sepioteuthis > Sepioteuthis lessoniana. The sequence continues at coordinate 58,042,967 of OY757905.1, read as the reverse complement.
ATAAACCACTTACGACTCAGACACATATCTGCAGAGAAAAGGTGAACCTTTCTCAACAACAGAGCTGTGAACTTGTCACAATAGTGGCATAGTGTTTACACTGTGGAATGAATAAGCCATATACACATTCTGGTTAATCCTGTTTATTCTTGTTAGTAATAGTGTACCGCCATTCACTAAAGGTAATTCTAGTTTTACAACTTATTTTATCTACATTTTTTATCTACTGAATGCCAAAGCAAATAAAAATTGATACTCTATGTAGAATAATGTAAAAAGGACAGTTATACAGGGTTTACTTTTTTGTTAGGAATAACTGCCCTTATCCAACCCACAAGATCTAGTTTATGCTTTAATTTAGCCCACAAAGCCAAAAATGTTTGACACCTCAGTGTTAGGTTAATGTTTATCCATAAAATACCACAATTATATCTAGCCTAACTCAAGATGTAAATGGGGTGTGTCTTATATGCCATCAAACATGATATCTTATAAGACTCCCTAATTTATTCCTGCAGAAACAGGTTCTTTTTCAGACTAATAAGAAACTGTATACTCATGATCACAGGAAGGCATGTAAAATCTTGGCTGGACTTTCAAAATAAAAATTGCAAAAAGAAAATAAAATGAATAAGGATTTTTCTACTTACTGGAGATGATCTTGATGACAAAACCTACCGTAATAGTTGATGGGGAATAGAAATGGTTATGATGACACAAAACTAAGTTGATCTGTAAAAGTTTTAATGAAACTTAGGCTACTACCTTGAATATTGAGAGACTTTGCTTTTTGGTATACTGTATATAGCCACATATCGTGTGAATTTCTGAGACCTAACCTTTAGCTTAATATTAGGGGCATGGGGTTGCACCATATGTGTGATACAAATTTTGTGTGTAAATACTTGACTAAGGCTAAGCTTACAATTTTCAGCTGCAAAAGCCGGGATAATATTGGATGGTACTTGAATATACACAGCATATTAATAAGTATATTGGAAAATATTAAAATTCAATAGCAAGATATAAAGTTATTTTTATTATGAAAATAATTAGAATTAACATTTGCTGGTTGGAAACAAAATGTTAAACTTATTAAGAACAAAGGTAACATTGAAAAACAAATGCAAAATCATTAGCTTACAAATGGGCTACCTTTGCTAGCTTTCAAAATTTCTATGTATAAAATAATTTATAAGTTACATTATTTGTAGGCATATAAGATATACTCTTACTGTAAGTGTTTATATCTAGAGTTGAGATATATTACAGATAACCAGTATTTGCACCTTGCCTAACTCCCCAATAGTTAAATATTAAATGTAAATAGTAAGCAGAGTCTTATATGCTATCAAATATGGCACTGTACATAAGATTGTAGGTGCCCGTGGTGTAATGGTTATCGTCGCAGGAATTGGACATGGCGACACAAGTTCAAATCCTGGACTGATCACATTTCACATAGCACTAATACCCTTGGGAAAGGTATGAATCCAATTATTCTCCCTCCAGCTATGGGTAAATAGTAGGGCAGACTAGGTTCTTCAGCCTTGGTGAGGCAACTAGTCTAGGAGAAGGAAAACTTTGAATTCAAACCTGTTAAACTCTGCTTAAAAAATTGACCTTGTATCATATCCTGCCCAAGCGGAGGGGTTGGGTAAATATGATAAGATTCTATTGGTTAATCTGTAAAAGTTTAAATGAAATTTTGGCTGCAATTTCAATATTGATGTGCATTGTTATTTGAACTGGGTCACTCCAGTTAATTTCACCAAGGGTCTGTCCCAAATTCAGAAACTGCAATAATCACTCAACTGCAAGGGTCCAGATTTTCATGTGCAACAATATCAAAAACATTGAAACTTATTTGCCTTAGAATGTTGATGTATCATCTCTAAAATAATAATTATGTCATTGGCAAATGGGCACTTGTATTTTCAAATCAGCTTTCTTAATTCAGAGGATTACAGCACAGAAAAAAACTACAGGTGTGCTCACATCACTTGCATGGGTCAATCCCAAAGTTGATATTTTACTTTTAAGGGTTTTTACAAAATTCTCCAATGTCTTAAAAACATGAATTCTAAAAATAAATCTTCAACAAAATAAAATAGACTTCACATAAAAATATTATCAAGCTTTGTACACAATATCATCAGATTGAGAGCAAATAAAATCGTTGAGTACTTTCAGATGATGGTCATTCAATTTCACAGATTATGTCATTTATTGAAATCTAGCAAATGTCATCTCGACTCTGCAAAAAAAATTGGGCAGCCGGCCCTTTGGGTTGAAGAAACTTGACATTCACATCAAGGTTCTAAATTGAAACATAATTCACAAATCTTTACCATAACAACTATAATCTTTCTTATGTTGAACAACTCAATTTCCTTCAAAGTAGAATTCATCAATATAAATCTTTGAAACATTTTTGATCTTACCAGCATGGCAATTCAACTTAAGAAAATTTCCAATGGAACAACTCATTATTTATCTTTCTGTTAAAATAGAAAAGGAAAATTTAAGGTAAACACCAAGCACATTATTTGCATAATACTTAAATATCTCTAAACATGTGAAAACATTATGAACATAAATTCTATCTTCATTCTGTCACTATAATGTAATACAATTTTCAATGCCATGCTTTCTTCAATCTAAAAGAGCACTAAACCTTCCCTCTTGGGATAATCTATTGTTTAATTATGAATTATATTTTTATGATTTCATACTATTTAAAGACATACAAATATTTATTAAAGATAACATCAAATAAATATGAATAAAAATAGTCATTCGGGACTCAGATATTAATTAGAATGGATGAAAACATATTGTATACATCTAAAGTTGTTATAGGACTCGATTTAGTTACATGTACGCCTTAAAAAATGTTTATATCATTTACAAGAGTCTTTCAAGGGTACGTGAGCATTTATTTCACCCTTGTTACCCTGTTGAAATATTCAAAGTAACTTAGCAAACAACTAAATCAAATTAACTTACCTGTGTCTAAGCTAAAATAACAAAAGCTATTTATTTACAAATGACTTGTATTTCGTTTATGGTGAAAATATATTTTTATGTGTTTTTGAGAAAGTTTTTAAGGAATGGAAAAAAATTGAAAAATAGAAGCTGGAAATATTTGTTACATGTTTATTGTGGCCAGTCAAAAAATAAGAATTTATATAACTGATTTACATTTTGCATTTTTCTTATAAAATCAATAAGTCAGCTAAATACTAACCAGTAATAGATTGTTCTTCTTTATAAAATATACAGTCTAGATACAAAGTGATGGAAACCCCTGTGGGGTGGTAAAATATCAACAATGGGTTTGACCCATACAGGGGATATATGTAAACCCACAACTTTTTATGTACTGTAATATTCTGAATTAAGAAAGCTAATCTAGAAATATAAGTGTGACACTATGGGTGGTATTGGTTTCTGTAAGTGTGGGTGCCAGTCAGAGGATCTCTTTGTTTTAGCGCGAAACCCACACAAAGGGCTTGTGCGCAAGATCTCCCACAAGACCAGAAGAGGACGAGGGAAGGGAGGTACCAGGGACAGAAGACAGGTGAGAGCAGTCAAGAGATGAGAGCAGGGCAGAGAGTAGACTAGTCAACAGAAGTCAGAAAGGCAGCTGCTAAGACCTGTTGACCTACAGATGCCGGGTTGACCAACGCGAGAAGGTAAGTCAGCATTGCTAGTGGCTTGTGGAAGTTTCGCTTGAGTACACGATTGCGTTAGCCCACAGAAACATAGAATGCACAAAAGTGTCACCAACTTCTCCCTTCTGATGCTTGGAGCTAACCCAAGCCCTTGATTATTTATTCTTCTTTTCTTCCACCCTCTTGGTTGTGTATTTTGTGTGTAAAGGAATGTGAAATACCCCTGGCCAGAGATAAGAAAAACGACTAGATGATTCTAATAGCCATGAGTAGTTTGGTTGGTTGAGATAGTGGGGGTCGGTATATTGTCACACAAGGACCCATTTGCCAATGATATAATTGTTATCATAGAGTTGATACAGTAACATTTGAGGGAAAATAAATTTCAAAGTTTTTGAAATTATTGCACATGGAAATCTAGACCATTGCAAGTCAGTGAAAATTGCAATTTCTGATTGGGTGCATTTTCAGGGCACCCAAATAAAATTTCATTTCTATAGATCTTGACTCATATTTTTGATTTTCTTGTATTTTCAAACCCCTCACCATAGCATTAAGGATGAAAGACACTTCTAATCAGATGTATTCAGGGTGTTTGATCGACAACTTCAAAACTATTATTAGAGTTGAGTAGATGGAGGGATTTCTGCTCTTACTGGAGATGATCTTGATGACAAAACCTACCGTAAAAGTTGATGGGGAATAGAAATGATTATGATGATTCAAAAGTTATAACAAAACTTAGGCTACTACCTTGAATATTGATGTACTTTGTTTTTTTGGTATACTGTATACAGCCACATATCATGTGAATTTCTGAGACCTAATCTTTAGCTAGGATAATATCGGATGATACTTGAATATTTACAGTATATTAATAATCTGACGTAGGATCCAGCCCTTAGCCAGGGAATTTTCACCGAAATCAAATCCCAAGGCTTCCCTAGTTGAATCAAAGTACTGCCACCATTTGCCATGTTGTAAATTTTTTATCCGAATGGCGGTGTTTTAGTTACCTCAGATCGTTTCAACTGTGGGAGTCGATCTAATTTTGGCTGGAATCTATGCCTAAGAAAAATCGCTGTTTATGGAGAAAATAGTTCCTGTCACGATTCACAAAAACACAAAAAAAAAAAAAAAAAGCAACACTTTTCGATTTTTATACAACTCTCTCAAAGCTATTGTCTTTATCTTGCTATAGAAGATTTACATAAATGTGTAGAATACAAAAGGAAAAGGTCACACAAAACTTAGTCGTTCATTTGGAAAGTGACAGAGAGATCAAAGGGAAGATGTAAGGGAGGCAATTAATGATTCTTGGTTACATTTAAAAGTTTGTTTATCTCGGCTTTTGTTGACATAATGAACGGGAATTCGCAATGTTCTTATGTTTAACTGTTGGTTATAATTGGGCCAGGCACAATTCACAAAGTCATCCTGTCTTGTCGAACTCTCACTTCGAACTCTCTCAACTCTGAATGGGCTCTGAACTGACCCTTGATTTCACCCTCTCTGCTGAATGGGCACCATGCACTGCTTATATAAATTGGGGGTGGGGTCTGGACAATTTTTGGTTACACCCATGAATAATGATATGTAAATTGCCTGGACAACTGAAATTCTGTATAATCTTCAAAACTCCATTGACGGCTGTTTTTTAAGAGGTACTAAAAAATTAAAATGGTCATAAAATAAGATTGATTAATGATTAGTTGTTTGGGTTTCATGGCATATTAACCTTTGTAGGTTATTTAATGCCAAATCCATCTTTATGCAAATAATCAGTTCTATTTCAAACAATTAAGTTTAACATGAGTACACAGTATCATTGTCTAAAACATATCTATTTCAAGGTATTCTGTTTAGCCAAACAGTTCTAATTCAAACAATTTAGTTTAGTATAAGTATAGATTTTGTTTACACACAGTTAAATGTCAAAACAGTTGTATATTAAACAATTCAATTTAGTGTAAGTACAGTTTTAATGTCAAAAACAGTTCCATTTCAAACAATTCAGTTTAGCATAAGTACCCAATTCAAATATCAAAACAGTTCTATTTCAAATTATTTAGTTTACTATAAGTATTAGCATAAGCAGATTAGTTCTATTGAACCCTATCAGGTGTTACCACTCCAAGGCAGAATGAACCTGGGAGCGATGGTAATGAAGAGGTGCTCCACATTCCCCAAAGCTCTAGCATCACAGGAACCTCACCATCAAATTGTTTAGAGTCATATCCAGGACACTTGTTTGTGGGGGTCTTACCCCTCTACAGAGGTGGAGTTGGTGTATTCTACAGCCCCAACCAACTGGGCAAAAGACTGATTAAAGCTATTGTGCTGAAATTTTCAAGATTTCCTTCTCATATGAATACAAGCAAATGGTAAACCCAAGGTGAAATTAGCTAGAATGACCCATACCAAATAGCTATATACATCTGTGTAAAAGAATTAATTGAGGAAAATCATGTTTTGTGGAGGTGCCCGGGGTGTAATGGTTATCATCAGAGGAAATGGACATGGCAACACAAGTTCAATTCCTGGACAAGACTGATCGCATTTCACATAGAACTAATACCCATGGGAAAGGTATGAATCCAATTATTTTCCCTCCAGCTATGGGCAAATAGTTGGGCTGACTAGGTTCTTCAGCCTTGGTGAGGCAACTAGTCTAGGAGAAGGAAAACTCTGAATTCAAACCTGTTAAACTTCGCTTAAAAATTGACCTTGTGTCATATCCTGCCCAAGCGGAGGGGGTTGGTAAATATGAATTGAGGAAAATCATTAAAGCAGAAAGAGTTAAAAATGCACTTTCTTTTGAGAGACGTGCATTAACCAAAATGAGTAAAAAAAAAACCTTATTTTTATGAGACATGTTAAAATTTATATGATCAATTGCTCTGAAACATTTGGTTTGGCTAGAAGAAAAACTTGTGATACGTCATTTCTAAAGTAGGGTCAGAAAGCCAGGGACAAAATCTGCATCAACCAGAAAAATTAATTTATCCGGAGAAATTTGAAAATTTCTACAAGTTGACAAATCCTGTGGTATAATGTCGGAGAGAAGTAACCACCCCCTGAGAGGAATGGGATTAGCTAAGATATAGAAGTAGGAGAAACTGAAGGTAATACATTTTGACTTGGTGTAAGGGACAGAGAAGCTAATCAATGTAGGTTGGAGTTGGAGAAAAGAGGTGGAACCAAATTAACCAAATTCTAGTTTTGGAAGAAATTGATATTATCAGTCGGCAGAAAACTTTGGACTGTTTGGGGGATATAAGACATCCATAATACTGTCCATTTTATTTATAGACTTGCCAGTCAGCAGCAGGAGGAGATTAGCCAATCAGTGACAACTAGAAGCAAATAAACTCAGCAGCAAATTATCCTCATTCATTATCGTTCAGTAGTTTTCAACTGCCAAGACATATCTTTTCTATTAAGAACCTTGTAGTTGGAGGACAAAATGGCTACCCAAATTCTCACCCCCCCACCACACTGAAAACTGGATGTAAGCTGAAACTTTTGGTCACTCATCAGATAGGTGGGGAGAAATCATTGGAGATTCACTAGATTGAGATGACCTCCTGAACCCAGACCTTGTGCCATCCTCCAATTGAGCCTCCCAATATGCAAGAACTTAGCTTGCTTGTAAATAAGTGGAGAAGGAAGAGAAAAGGCACAGATAAGCTACGAGACATGATACTTTTAGGAAACCTCCAGAGTCTAAACCTTGTACCAGACTTACAATTGTTGGCTTGCTGCTAGATTATCATAGTCACCTCGCTGAAGCAGATGAGGGAAGAGTTGAGAAATATAATTGATGTAATATATCAGAATATAAAGTGAAGTAAAACTTTTTCTTTTCTTGAAGTCTTGTTTTTTTTGTTTTTTGTAACCTGCAGGAGTGATTGACTGGACAAAGCAACTTTGAACAGCAACTGGCTCATCTTCTGGATCAAAGAACAAAATGTGGGTGGAAAAGATGAGTCAGGTGGCAAGGTCCAACTGTTCAACCAGTGAGCAGAAATGTCCATGGATGAAGCCATCTGTGAAAGGACGTTGGCTGATCGCTGTGACCGTAGAGGTGTACAATTGATTGTGGCCATGTGGTTACATTTTGGGTGCCATGAAATCAGGTTATACATCAATAGTCAAAATGCAACTTTTAGCTTTTAAAAATTAAAAAACTTTACTGTATCAATGTAAGGACAAACGTGAACAACAGTAAGGCTTGATAAAGCTTTATTCTACTTCGAATAACTGATACATGTCAAGATAGATTTCTTAATTAAAGAGTTCCCCAGAAAGGGAGGTGATCATAAAATAAGGAAGATGACTCGATTACTTATTACAATCAAATTTATTTATTAAGTTACTCTATTTGAAGGCATATAAGACCCAACTTTTTCTTTCTAAAAAAAAAAAAAATTTTTAAAAACTGGCCCCAAAATATTTTACTTTGCTAGTTTTTTTGCTTAAGTGGAATGTTATAAAGTTTTCAAGCCAACCAACAAAAGAATGACTAAGAGTCATCAAGTTTACATGATATTCCAATAATCAGTCTTGTTGATGGGGCTTAAAATATATCAACTGCATCCTCTGCAGAGGGATACTCCAACAAAAAAAGAAAAGGGATGTCCTGGATATAACTGGAGCTTTGAGGTATAGAGAATGCCTTTTCGTTGTCATTACTCCCAGGTCCATTATGACCCAGAGACTTAGTTCCTGATTGGGTCCCATATATAGGTTAAACAAATCTGTTTAAAATAATTTCAATAGTCATTTATATCTAGAGAGAGAAAGAGAGAGAGAGAGACACACATATTTTTCAAGTAAAGAATAGGATACTAATACTATATGATAAAAACTCACAACTCAAAGTTTCACATAGTTCTTCTGGTGAGCTAGTATTTAACACATCAGTGAAACCTTGATTATATAGGATGGTGCAACCCAAAAGTTCTGAGAATTTAAACAGAAAAATTTTATTTTTCAAATTACCTATAAAATGGCAATAAGCTAAAATATGCCAAAAAATGACACTAAAAAATTTACTGTGTCCGACAAGCTAAAAATTTTAAGTTCATATTTTATGTAATATTTGTTTCTCACTATCTTTGCTTGTTTCTCTGGGTGCAGTTCTATAGGTTTGATTAGTCTGACGTGAAGTTTTCTATCATTCCAAAAACGATTCAAATTCAACTCATATTTCTATTAACAGATTTTAAAAGTCCATTCCTAGTAATTGGATCCTCCCAAAGTTGATGATGAATCTAAAAGCTTTTTGGTTTTTTTTTCTCTTTTTGCAACTGCCTGGGTAAGTAACATACTTGTAGAAACATGGCTTATCTAAGTGTATCCTCACCGATTCTCTTTAAGCAGTGTTGCATGTCAGTATCTGAAGGGATAGAGTGGATTCATGCCTTTTCCATAATATTAAGGCTAAATGGAGATTAATAGTCTCCTCAGATTTAAACTATAAATGTTAATGAATTTAGCAAAAGAGTTATTGCCCTTTTAACCAGATATTGGATGGTAGACATATCGACAACAGATAACTTAAGATTATAGAAGATGAAAACCAAATGTTAAGAGGTTTGTGGCCTTTATATACCAACATTACACAGATTTTTTTTTTCTATACTGATAAGTATGATTTTATTATGGACTTCTGCTTAGAAAATAGTAAAAGTATTTACTGCAGATGGGTCATCCAGAAATTACTGAATTAACTTCAACTATTGCACAGTAGACAGAGTATGCTTTCACTTTTACCCCTCAAAGTACAATGAGGTGGTATTGCCAATTCCTGGGCACCAGGTTTTAGTTAATTGTTATTGGCTTCCATCCCTGAAGAGTCAGAATCTAAAATTGGATAATAAATATTTGCAGCTGATAGCCACTGACATTTGCAACCATCTAAAGATAGCCAGTGAAACCTTGATTATATGTAATGCTGCAACCTAAAAGTTATGAGAATTTAAACAAAGAGGTCAATCTATTTTACTTTGCAAATTACCCAAATGTTTCTTATGTTATACATCCCTTGAAATCACTTTAAGTCTTGGACTCACTCAACTTTTCAATAGCAAATTGTGCATGTGTGTTTGTAACATACTGACCCTTGACTGAGCCATCAATCAAGAGATGCACGTGTGTAAATAAGTGGAAGAACAGCGAAACAGGTGCATCCAGTCGAAAATATCGGAATATCACCTTGACCTGTGGACATGGTTGAGATCGGTGATGGTGGCAGATGAGTACACCCACAGGAAGCAGGTGGGCGTCAGACAATTATATAACCAGGTGCCACAGACGGCTTGGGTCAGTAAGTTCCAATTTGAGATAGGATGCCAGCAGAGTGAGAACCAGCTCCAGACAGAGGGCTTGGACCCTCAGTGACCCACAGTTGAGCAGCCCAGCGAGGATGCGAAAGAAGTGCTACTAGGGTCAGAAGAACTTTGGGTCAATATGTAGCAGTCTGTCCCCGTCTCCAACTCACCTCTCACACACAACCAACATCAACCCTTTCGAGAATAAATTGTGAGAGGTATATTTTTATAAACAAGTGTGTTCGTTTGTTCATTGAAGTTCGTCATTATGTTTGATTATGTTCCGCATATATTTGTATTATGTATAGTTGTATTATGGATATACATGTGTGTATATATATATATATATATATATATATATATATAAAGCACATTTTCATAAACACAGTTTGTATTTCATTTCACACTGATGACTGTGGGAGAGACATGAATTCATATTTTCTCTCCAAATATGGGTAGATAGCAGGGCAGACGAAGCTCTTCAACCATGACATAGTAACCTATCTAGGAGAAGGAAAACTGAATTCAAACCAGTAGTACCACACTGAAAAAGTCACCATGTATCGCTGTTTGTGGTGGGAGGGTTGGGTAAATACACACAGAGAAATTCAGTTATTCTTTCACTGTAGGTAATAAAACCTAATATCTGGTAGCACTTCTTATACATATTCATGTGTGCGCTCACACACAATATATATATATATATATATATATATATATATATATATTTCTCACAGCCTGTATATAGAGACAGTTTAACCAGGTGTACCAAATGATCTAAAGATCACAGCAGGCATAAGATTGAGTAACCATATAGTAGTTTTTCTGTGTCTATACTATACGTACCAACACACTTTTTGAAGTAATAACTATACAAAAATTAAAAGTCTAAAATTAGTTTCACCCTTTCAGCAGGTAATGAAATCCAATATCCTGTAGTATAATTCATAATTATCAATGGTCTCAAGAACTTGATAATATAATATTCTATTACTATAATCATTATTCAAGCACCACCTGTAAAGCAAGGTTTAATCATCAAGATGAATTAATCTATTTAGTACTGCACCAACCAGTATATGCATTTAAAAGAAAAAGGCTGACTTAGTAGTACTTGTTTCTTGAATTTACTTTGTACTGTTAGGCTGCTATTCGTTTTGTAGTTTTGGTATCCATATCAGTTCTTTCAAATTCACTTTTATTTATTTATTATTCCTTCATACCTTTCTCCACCTATTTTACAGTTCGGGAAATGAAATTGGATTATTTTTTATTGAAATATTTTATAGATTTGAGGCAAAAGACATTCAAAAATACTTAGATCTCAGTGGAGCTTAAAATATGCTGACTGTACCCTCTGCAGAGGAGTAAAAAAACTTTTCTCTTTGAAAAAAAAAAAAAATGGTTGCAAGCATTTCTATCAAACACTAATATTTCTATTCAATATCAATCAATTATTTGAACACAATGAAGTGGTTACAAGTATTATTATTAAACATAAATCATTCTATTCAACATTACTCATTCATTTGCATGCAGTTAAATGGTTCCCAGTACTGCTATGTATCACTAACAATTCAATTACACATCAATCATTTGTTTACACTCAGTTAAATGATCAAGTTATTTGTTTGCATACAGCTTAAATGTAAAACAGTTCTTTTTGACCCATACATAGGACCCTATCAGATGCTAACACTCTATATTCCCCAAAGCTCCAAAACTGGAGCCTCACCATCAGGTGTTTTAGTGTCATATACAGGACACGCATTGGTAGGGTCTTCCTCCTCTGTAGAGATTCAGTTGATGTATTCTATAGCCCCAGCCAACTGGGGTATGAAGTGATAATACCTGTAAGGGTCCTATCTATGGGTCAAATAGATCTACTAAAAAATTATTTAATTATTTGTATTTGATAGGACTATGTCATAAAAAAAACAAAAAAAAACAAACAACTATACAAAAATGTAGATATGAATGTACGATGAACAAGATTCCCTAACCTCTTGGCATATAATAACCCTAGACAGTTTTAGATGCCATTAAAATCAGCTAATCAAAAATACTGTGATCAGAACATTTGCTAGTATCTGAAAATGCTAAGCAACAGACTAGGATAAAAATGAGATTAAGAATGGAGTGCTTGAAAAAAAGATGAAGAGCAAGAGATTCTAAAAGGAACTGATCATGAAAAAGAAATGCCTCATATAACAATATTTATTTGGATGGTGACTAACAATGAAATATCATAAAATCTGTGAGAAAAGGTATTATTAGTCTACTGTCAAATGAAAAAAAATGTTCCAATTGAGACTAACTTATATACTCCAATCACAGTTTATAAAATATAAAAATCAATTTGTCTTTTTTATACCAAAGAACTTCAGACACATACCTTTGTTCATGCTTGTATGTATTTATATACACACACACACACACACACATATATGTGTGTGTGTGCATACACACAAACTATTCTGCAACTGCCTCTTTTGAATATAAAAATCCCAAATAATACCCACTAAAAATATAAAGCATTCTCTGCTTTCACTTTTTCATACAAATTACTTATGATGTATCCATATTTTTTCTCATGGTACATACAGCTTGCTTATATTTGTATCCATATTTTCTCTTATGGTACATACAAATTAAACATGATGGTACACATAGCATAACCATAATTATTGTAGAAAATGTAATCAGCAATCAGAGTTCAAATACTGGACAAGGTTGTTTATGCTTCACTTCAAGCTAATTCCCTTGGAAAAAGTATGAATTCATTTCTTCTCTCCCTGCTATGGCTAAATAGTAGGGCAGACTGGGTTCTTTAGCCTTGGTTAGGCAGCAAGTCTCGGGGAAAGAAAATTGAATTCTGCGAAGGAATTGACCATGTGTCATATCCTTCTCATGGTAGAAGGCTCGGGTAAATACATATATACACATTAAACATAGATACCTCACTGTAGGTTGGTTGGTTGGTTGGTTGTTTTTTTGTTTTACAGTATATCAACCCTTTTTCAGGTCATTTAATGCCAAATTAAATTTCAAACAATTCAGTTTAGGATAAGTATACAGTTTAGTTCTATTTAAAAACAGTTCCATTAGGATAAGTACAGTATAGTTCTATTTAAAAATAGTTTTATTCCAAACAGTTCATTAGCATAAGTACACAATTTCAATATCAAAATATCAATATTATATTTCAAGCAATTCAGTTTAGCATAAGTACACAGTTTAGTTCTATTCGACCCATAGATAGGACTCTATTAGATGTTACCACTCCTAGCCAGAGTGGACCTGGGAGTGATGGCAATGAAGGGGTACTCTGTATTCCCCAAAGCTCCAGCATTAATGGAACCTCATCATCAGATTGTTTAGTGTCCTATCCAGGACACTCATTGGAGAGGGTCTTACCCCTCTGCAGAGAAGAAGTTGGTGTATTCTACAGCCCCAGCCAACTGGGCCATGTAGATTAGGGAATAGATTAATTTTGTAGTCACTTACAAAAGACATTCAATAAATAATGTGCATTTTATAATAAAATGATTCACTTTTAACCTGGAAAAAAATTTTGCTTTTCAATATTTTTTCTATTCTGTAAAACAGATTTTTCCTTTCAAAAAACAAGCTTTTCTAATCCTTCAACATAGAAATTTTTGGACCAAGTTTTTAGCCATTTCCTCACAGTGTTCTTCACTTCATCATCATTTAAAAACTTTGCATGTAGAAATTTTTTGAAGAAGCCAAACAAATGGAAATCAGATAAGGCTAGATCTGAACTGGAAGGAGGATATGGGAGTTGTTCTCAACCAAATTGACAGATGGTTTCCACTGTTCATGCTGCAGTATAAGACCCTGTTCTCTGGCATCAACATTTTAGGAACAAGGTTATCATGCACAGTTTTGTGCTGTATCCACAGAAATTTCTAGTTGTTCAGAAATGTCTTTTATTGGAACTCCAAACAGCCAAAATGACCACATTAACCAAATCAACCATTTTAAGAGTGTTCCCAATTTTGGGCCTGGCTGGCCTGTCTTTATCTTCAATACTATTTTGACCTTCTTTCATTTAATTTGTAAAGATTTTTTCACTAAAACATGCTTCTCTATAATCATTATACATTTTTCTGTAAATTTCACATGGTTTGCACTCTAAAGACTTGAAGAGAGACCTCTGTTTAAGCCATTTTGAAGTGCCTTAAAACAAATATATTTGTGAGATTGAAATAATTTTAGTTATAAACCAATTCCAAACAATGCAGAGTTTGCATTTATGGGGGGAAATTCTAGAAAAAAAAATGCCCCTTTTTTGAATGATCTTTGTATTATTGTAGAGAGTTCACTCTTCACTTAGTACAAAATTTATGGCCTTATGTCAGACTTGACAAAGCCTAGTTGATACCTTGAGTATTTTACTATGAAGCAAAGGTTAACTATCTAGTCTTTCAGTTAGTTCACTAATGCAACCAGTTTAATCCTCTTAGGGCACCACCAATACTACTGTAGTTCTATACCAGATTATACTTAGTAAAGATCGATCTGCATTATGTAAATATACATATCAGATAAGGAAAAGTTAACATATGTACATAATTTTATCAAGTGCATAGATACAAATAAAGTACAAACCTTGCTTTTAGAAAGACTATGAAAACAAAAAGGCAAGGACAGACAGACACAGTGTAGGAGGTGCCCGGGGTGTAATGGTTATCATCATAGGAAATGGAGATGGTGACACAAGTTCAAATCCTGGAAGAGACTGATTGCATTTCACATAGCACTAATACCCTTGAGAAAGGTATGAATCCAATTATTCTCCCTCCAGCTATGGGTAAATTGTAGGGCAGACTGGGTTCTTCAGCCTTGGTGAGGCAACTAGTCTAGGAGAAGAAAACTCTGAATTCAAACCTGTTAAACTGCTTAAAAATTGACCTTGTGTCATATCCTGCCCGAGCAGAGGGGTTGGTAAATATGCACAGACAGACACAATGAAACACAGACACAGGAAGATGCAAATTTTCATAAATTATTAGTATTTTTAAACAGAGCTCTATCTTACACCCCTATAAGAATAGTGGAATTACAGGCTCTAAATATATCGCAAAAAGAAAGAAATCAAGATTTTAGTATTCAAAATGAAAAACTGCAATAATCTATTTCTTACTTTAAGTCTTCTCACTTGTAATAGACAAAAAGGAGAAAGATGGTTTCTGAACAATGCAATTTCTGCATTTCATTTGTCAAATGAGAAACAGCTTTTGGCATTAACAAAAGCAGCACAATAATACAGGAAGTGAAATCATTTTAGAGTAAGAAGAAAAACAGGTCACAGAACAATTCTAATGCACAAGAATAACACATTAAAAAAAAAAAGAAAAAAAAGAGCCTTATTTCTTTGTAAACAGAAGCACTAAGTGTAAACTGAAGGAAAACAGGTAATTCATATTTTCACAATATTTGTCCCCACAATTGATTCAATTTTCTTGACTACAGTATCAGACTTTATGAAATCACGAAAATTTACACATATTTCAGTTATCTATTTCCATATTTGTCGTTTTTTCAAACAATCATACCTCAGTTTTTTTGTAAACAGAACAAAAGGAACTAGAGTTAAAATAGAATTTTGTTACATCTCGTTACTAGAAGACACTTTTAAGATCAGTTGTATTACAATCACAGTTTATATATAAAAATACATTCTAGCAAATTACACTGTCAAAGCTGACAAACAAGAGAAATATCCAAACATTTTTAAAACATCAAACATTTACCAGTTTTTCCAATGGGGATTGGTTCTAACAGCTCTTAAAAAGAAAACCTAAAAAACCCTTCAAACAAAATATAACAACTAAGATTCTAACTAGATACTTCACTTGTGTCAAATTCAGTGCAGACAAACAAATATTTATTTGGTGAGTGTTTCATAGCACATAAACCTTTGTGGGTTATTTAATGCCAAACTCATTCTTGTAGAAGAACAACAGGAATATTATTTAACCCATAGCTAGAGGAATAAGAGGAATCATACCTTTCGCAAGAGTATTAGTCTGAAGGTGAACATAATAGCACAACTGGAGTTTGAACTCGCTTACTTCATGGCTTTTTCCAGCTTGTTAGCCATTATCCCATGGGGACTCTCCCTCCACCATATAATTATTAGTATAAGATAGGAATACTTGATATCATATAAGGGTGTCTAAAAATATTCTAAAGAAACATCTACACAAAAATGTAAATACAAATGTACAATGAATATGATTCATAACCAAGAGGTATAAAATAACCCTGAACAGGTTCACATGCCATTAAAATCAATCAATCAATCAATAGTAAAATTTCCACTAGACAAAACATTTGTGAACCTGTGTAATCATTACAAAAAATATATTGAAGAAGAGTATCAACATAAAATCAATATTTGAAGAAGCTGCTTTAAAAATTAAAGATGAAAAGGTTAGTGTTATAAAACTTGCATAAGAAAGTTTATTCATAGAACTGAAAACATAGAATTCACTCAGCTTTCAAATGAGGTATGTTAAAAAAAGCTAACCTCAAAGACCATTACAAATTGTAAACATGTTCACCATCAAATAATGTTTCCCTGCTTAATCTGTCAGGTGCCAAATAACATAAATTATACAATGTTCTCTTTCTTGAAATTCACAACCAAGGTTCTTTTTGTCCTCCACACACTACTGTGACTAATACCTGCTTTCTAGTTATGCTATGTAATCTCTTAGGAATTCACATTGTTTTATTCTTGGCCTACACAGGACAGTAAAAAAAAAATGGTAATAATTGAACCATTACTAATACCTCACAATATTGAGTTGGTTCATTGTCAAGGTGTGATGACAAAAGGATTCCTTTGATTCTCTCTTACTATTCATCTCTATAGGCCATTGCACTTGATAAGTCTTCTAGATGGCACCCAGTATTCACACAGAACTGATAAATTAAGTTTTTGCTAATCAACCAACACTGGGGTATCCATGTGAAGGAGTCCATAGGAAAACATAGTTTATGAGTTTGTCCTTGCTTAGCCAGCAGTCCTCACCATGGTTTGTGAGATGGGAAGTAAGTGGCCATTCAGCTGCTGTTATGTAGAGAGCTGCTTCCAAGATTTGTTGAAAATAGCATGTAGTCTAGTAGTAGACACAGCTATAAATTGGAAAAATTTTCATTTTGTTTTATCAGGAACGTTAGAAACTTAGTAAATATCTATGGTTTTTCCACTTGCTATAGATATGAAGTTTTGAAAACTTCAGAAAGTGAAGCCCTTCCCCAATTCAATGATTGAACAATAAGTGTAACCATCTGCTAAACTTGGTTAATGTCTAATGAAGGTCAACAACTGTCAAAATTGATACAAACAAATCCAAATCTTTGATATAATGACTTGAGAAAAAAAAAAATCAAGAAAATATGCTCAACTTTGGTTTTCCCATAAAGAGAACTGATACTACATCTAAGAGACACAAGAGAAATGATCTCTTACTTCTTAATATTAGTCCATTTTATTTGTTTGTTGTTTTTATTGATTACTAGCTGTTTGTCAAACATATGAAAATCATGTTAGGGCTAATTAAACCAATATATCAAAACATTCATTTGTGATCCACCCCGCCTACTAACTCTACCTACTCTCCATCTCCATACTAATCAGGTCAACAGTTTTGGTTTTGTAGTCTCAGCTTCAGGGTCAATCCTTAGTGATTGCAACCAACAACAACCCACCCCTAATTCACCTGACTACCTCCATCCCTCTTTCACAAATTCACTAGTCTTAATTTCTTTAGTCAAAGCCAAACTAAGGTGGTAAGTGGTGACACAGGAAGAATTAACTTCGGGAAACTGGTTTGCATAGAAGTAAAAGACAAAGACATCTGCTTAGCTGCAAAAGGTTATATCTATTTCAGCTTGTTACAAAGTCTACTTTAATTAACCCTTTCTTGAATGTCTTCATGATTATTTTAGTCTGGAGGTGGTTACTCAAAATCCTAGAAACAGGAATTCTTCATGGAATACAGCTACAGCAACTGACAGTGATTTCTCAAGAAACTGTCTCGGAGCATGAATCATCATTATTTTGCAAGTAATTCCAAAGAACTAGGAAGGTATTGACTAGGCGATTGAGATGATTCCATGAAATAAAATTGCCAAAAATTAGTCATTAATTATTTTCTCTATAAGACTCCTACTTGTCTAGCTAGTTTGCTAAGTGTCAGTGGTTTTTCCTAGGAAATACACTTTCAGGCTCATGAATAAGAAAGAAAATGAAATAAAACAAAATGGTAATTCATTAATTATGCATGCACTAACAAGTCCTTATAAAGTGAACTTGCATTTTTTTAATTTAACACATGGCCTTTACTTCCTGATAACTTGTACTTGGAAATAGTGAAAGGTTTCGCTTATCTTTATAAAACACTTTAGGGTCAATAATTTGCCAGTCAAATTACCCAAGTAGAGAGAGTAAGGTTTAGGGTATTAGAGGGGTTGAATTTGATCTTTATTCTATTGTACTTGATTCTACTTAAATTTTCTAATGTTTGCATGTTAAAAGTATTTTTGTTTAATTCTCTTAAACATTAAAACTAATTTTCAGGCATTTTAAGTAACTAGCTGTTTGAACCATTTTGTTGCTGACTAAAGTAAAATCATTATAGATCCACATATCTAATCTAACTTACTTAAAAGCCACTTTTGGTAGCAATTAAGCTCAATGTTTAATCATGGTTGGTTGGGTTTTATGGCATATCAACCTTTGTAGGTTATTTAATACCAAATCCATTTTTATGTAAATAATCAGTTCTATTTCAAACAATTCAGTTTAGCATGAGTAAGTACATATTTTATTTACAGCTATTCAGTTTAGTGTAAGTACAGTTTCAAAGTCCAAAAACAATTCCATTTCAAATAATTCAGTTTAGCATTAGCACGCAGTTTAAAAGTAAGTAAGCTTTAATTGTCAAAAACATTTCTATTGCAAGCTATTCAGTTTAGTCAAACAATCCAGTTTAGCATAAGTATGCACTTAGTTCTATTTAACCCATAGATAGGATCCTTATCAGGTGCTACCACTCCGGCCCAGACTCCCCTAATTTACAGTCTTTTAGCTTTAGTTAATTATAACAAGCTAAATACTACTCATGACAAAAATAATGGAATTAGCACAATTAGAAGGTGTTCCCCTTGTTGTTTTTTTTTTTCTTATTTAGCTGTAAATAGACTAACTGATAAGATGTAAAACAATTATTTTCCTCAATATTGGGTTATTCCATTGTATTTTCCTCGGCAGAGCTTGGAAAAAAGTGATATCATTAATTTAAATAATTCAACCAAGTTTATTTAAGGAATATTTTTTTAAGTCAAAATGTTTAGTATTAAAGAAAAAATGTTTTGCATCTTATCTGTTATTAGTTTATTTACTGCTAAATAAAAAAATAAAAAAATTAGTGAACATTCTCTAAGTGTACAACTTGTATAATTTTTGCAAGCGGAAGTAACACACTTGAAGTATTTGCAGTATCTGAAGAGGTGCTGAAAAATAACCATTTTAAAAAGTTTTACTAATTTAAAGCAAAATTCTTTATCAAAGTGGTTCCAACTTGACTGAATGGTAGTTAATAGATCTTCTTTAGAGTATGGAGCTTTCTCATAGACCATTTTGTAAAAAATATCTACAATAAATTTTCAACTAGATTTAGATTCGGACTGTTTGCTGACCATGTTGAAGAGCAGTGGTCAGCAAACTTCAGCCCACAGACCGAATCCATCCAACAGCCTCATCAAAGAAAAAAAAAAAAAGATGCAAAATCTCATCAACTCCTTTGTATATTAGATGTTGCTTACAAAATTTTTTTTTCTCTCCATCTTATTTCTTTCTTTATCCTTAGAAATTAAATAAAGATGTTTTGCATCTCATCTGTTATTAGTTTATTTATCTGAAGTGAATATCCTTAATTCCATTTTTTTTCCAGGGGAAGAAGTAAATATTTCTACACTGCTTAAGCAAAATCTATAAAATTGATGCTAAAATCAGACGTTTTCAAATGCATCATTACTTTAGTATAGGTCATGTCTCCAGGCTGATGCTCAATTTACCTCTTAGAGTGATTAATTGAGTGATGCATTTTAATGACATATCAAACCCACTGGGGTTATTTTATGCCTCAAAGTTGGGAAATCCCATATATTGTACATTTATATTGCTGGTTTCTACTGGTATAAGATGTACACAAAATCGTCATTTCTATTGATGACTTTTCCCAACTTTTCCAAAATTGGCCAATCAGAGATGAGGACTGAAAACATTTAAGATCATTTTCAACTGTCCTCAAATGATATTGTTAGTAGAACTTTCTGCCAGGAAAACCTATGTTTTTGGATTTAACACCAGACAGAGGAAACCTACAGACAAGGATTACCAACACTGGATTCTGTGAACAACCCAACTCCTACAATGGCGACAGGGATTTTAACATATATTAAAATTTTTTGCGTAGTAGCTTCATTAAAAGTTCTTTGTACCCAAGTATTTCTATCTAATATAAATAATTTGCACGCAATTCTGTGATTTCAAGTATTCTTACCTAATATATACATTTTTATAGTTTCAAGTAATTATTCTTATTTATTAACAGTCATTTGTTTGTTCAAAGTTATATGTTTCAAAGTATTCCTATCTAAGACCAATAATTTGTAAATACTTATCTGGTTTCAAGTAATAATACAAATAATCCTTAGTAAACAATTACAGCTTCATGCAATTATTCTTAATACAAATTTACCTACAATTATATGGTATCAAGTATTCCTATCAAATACAAATAATTTTAAAACAGATCTATTTGATCCATAGATAAGATTCTCCAAATTGGAGTGGACTTGGGATTAATGGCAATGAAAGGATACTCTACACTCCTCAGATTTCCAGAACTGGAGCCTCACCATCAGACACAGTTTAGTATCATACTCAAAGCATCCCTCTGCAGGGGATACAGTCAACATATCCTAAGCCAACTTCCTAACAAGACTGTAAAGGCAATTGAAGCCATAACATTCATTCCACCATACAGTATGTGAAGTTATACAAAGCTTCCTTACATAGTTGGGGTTTTCATATTTGTTGCATCTAAGTTTCTTTTTCTGTCATTAAATGCTGTTGACATTTAAATATTTATGTCATTAATATCTTTGTTTATCTAACCCTCTTCTTCACCAATGACTGGACTCTTGGTAATAAAAAATTAAATTAAAAGGACG
Organism: Sepioteuthis lessoniana; assembly: GCA_963585895.1. Taxonomy (NCBI): domain Eukaryota; kingdom Metazoa; phylum Mollusca; class Cephalopoda; order Myopsida; family Loliginidae; genus Sepioteuthis; species Sepioteuthis lessoniana. Next base: position 58,021,681 of record OY757905.1, on the reverse strand, counting down.
ATTACATCCTGACTTATCCACCAAGCTGCCACTATTTTTTCATTGGTCACTATATTAAACCTGGTCATGTATCATGGCTTAACACTATCTTTTTTATCTTTCTTTAAATTACTTTGTCTTTTTTTTTTTTTTTACTGTTTTCTAGTTAGTTTCTGATTTTTAACAATATCGAAAATAAAAAAAAATAGCTATTTTCGGGCATATTACTTTGAAAATAAAATAAGCTGTGAAATTAGAAATATTAACAAAATGTCATATTTTGTTCCTTAAGTAAATCTCATCAGTACCATAATTATTTGTGTTTAACACCCAACTCTAACTTTTGCAATTAAAATTCTTGTGTACAATGTCCATGGACTTTTTAGAATTTGTAGTAGCTAAATTTAACCCTTATTTAGTATAAAGATAAGAATTTACTGGGCCATTGGCCAAATGAGTAGAGTGTTGACCAATGGTCCGGGAGGCCTGGGTTCAATCCCAGATCGAGTCATAGCAAAGACTCAAAAAATGGTACTTGATGCCACCTTGCTTAACTCAGCATTATAAGGTAAGGATCAAGGGTAAAGTGGAGCAATCCAGGGCATGGAGTAGCGCCCTCCCCTACACCTCAATGTAGTAGCTATTGAAAAGGGAGCCATCGAGTCACCCTCAACTACGGTCGCCAGCTTTACTTTACGTTATGTCTTAAAACACAAAATGTAGACAGTATTTAGAGCAAACACAGACATGTTCATGCAGAATGCAGTAAAAATAAGCTCACATTAAGAGAAAGAATATTATCAATAAACACACATTCCAGTGAGTTTTTCTTTGTAGCAGCATTAAACATGTTAGTTTGGAGTATAGATTTCACTTAGTTTCAGTCATCTCATCCTGAATATAGTGAGACATCTGATAGGAAAAAGTTAATTATAAAGTGTTTGTGTATAATATGCACCCCTAATATTTGGGCTGAAAAATCTAGAAAAATAGTGTATCTTGTACACAAAAATCATAGTATCTAATTTAAAAAAAAAAAAAATTATGCTTCTTCCTTAACCCATGTGTATATTTGTAACATAAATACCAAAGGTCAATGTGTTCTGACCTGAAGAAAGTGTTCCAAAATGAAATTGACAGAGTATGTGCTGACATCACACAGGAATATTCAGACCTATATTTTTGGACAGTCAGCACCTTATTAAAGGAGAAAAAATTCTAATTTATATATATACAGAAATAAGATTTTAATTAAATAAATTCCCTAAAACTTTATCATTCAGGGTTTTAAGACAATTGTCTTCATCTTTAATGTTATATTCACAATGTTTCCGCTGATATGTCCTCTGGCCTTTTTCAGGTGTTTGTCCAACTTGGGAGCATGCAAGTGAGTAACAATACAAGAATACTTAACACTTGTACCCGGTTATTGTAACGGGATCAGAACAAGTGACCCCCATGGATTAAATAAAGGACATGGTTCGAAGTTCTGTGTAGGTTCCTGAGTTTGACAAACACCTGAACAAAACCAGAGGACATATCAGCTGGAATGTTGTGAATATAACAATAAAGACGAAGACAAGAGTTCAAAAACCCTGAATGATAAAAATTATCAAGCTTTATCTCAGAAATTCCAACAACTAATTCCCTAAATTTGTTAAAGAAAATATGACGGACGACCAAAATTACTGATCTGTAAAAATAAAAAAGATAAAGCATTGTTCATTTATAAAATAAAAAGGAAATATTAAATGATAAGTAATGAAAAAAAAAAACAAAAAAAAAATTTAATATCTTTTAGAATATATTGTTGCACATTTTCTCTATTGTATGAATAACTACATAAGAAAAAAAAACATGTTTTCTTAAAATATATTTTTGACGATTTCATGGATAGAATTATGATTTTTTATTTTAGTTTAAATATAAATTGAAATATTACTTATTTGAAAAAAAAATTATTTCCTTCATAAATTTATCCTAGCCACAAGCTATTTATAATTTCCTCTCTCCTGTCAATTTAGCATTTTTTCTTCTGAAAATAAGATTATTGATTTTAATGACATATCAACTTGTCTTGGGTTATTTTATACCTAAAGGCTAGGGAATTGCAATCATTGTAGATTTCTTGTGTGTATTTGTGAATTTGTCACACGCCCCACCGAACAAGCAAGTATGGCACAAAGCCTTCTTTAAGGTGGGATCAGACGTCGGATCGCAGCCCACACGCGTCCAGCATTGTTAAAAATACCTTTGGCCCTGTCGGCATTTTCCTTAATGGGGGTGCCTCTGGCGCCAGGCAATAAACCCCCATTTAAGTGGGTAGAAGCCTAGAGGATGGCCTCATGAGGCCAGAGGAAAAACTCCAGTGCCAAGGCACACCAGGTCAGATTATGATCAAACACGGCCGACCGAAGTGCGATCCAAACAACTGGAGACCGATTCATACTTAAAAGTATGACCATATGTACATTTCTTGTGTAATTGTTTCTTGGGTTTTTAGTTCTGTTATATGATGTCAAATATTCCAATCAAATACAAATAAGCTGCACACATCTGTGTGGTTTCAAGATTTTTACCTAATACTAATAATTATACGGTTTCAAGTAATTATTTTTATTAAAATTGTTTATCCTCTGTTATATATATGGTTTCAAATAAGTAAGTAATAATAATAATAAACCTTAGTAATCAATTATAGGTTCAAGTGACTATTCTTAATACAAATAATTTGCACACACTTATATGACATTGCGGGAATTAAATAATAAAAGTGATAATAATATACAATAAAATGAAATTATATTAAAAAAAAAAACACAAAATAAAATAAATACAAAAGAAATAATCTCCCAAGAGGGATCTGACAGGAAGAACAATCTAAGCATTCTCAAAGAGGCTTCCTGGTACCAAAAAGAAACTCAGGGAAAAAGAACTCAGGTCTCAGTTAGGAGGGCAACTATTCTATTGCTCAGGGAGGACTTCCTCCTTTAAGATTTAGTTTCAAACTTCCATGATAATGCAGTTTAGTCTTACTAGTTTCACTCGTCTCTTTGTTTCTCCTTTCTTCCTTCCATTTCAGCTGACATAACCAGCAATAGAAAACAACATGTATTGGGTTTTCAAAGGAGAAATAAACAACCGCCAACCATTATCACTCGCAATACCCTAACCCCATTGGGCACCGCGGTTGGTGTAATAATTAGCCAGCTAGACTAGAAAACCTTCACGAGTCAGTTCGAGTCTTATTGGGTGTCCCATTCATTCGGCCATGTGCCACATCAAGGCAAAAAGATTCGTAAATTACTTATCTAACCCCAATTGTTTCAATTTTTCTTATCAAATACAAACTATTTTTTAGATATATCTATTTGACCCATAGATAGGACCACAGCAGGTTCAACAACTCCGAGTCAGAGTGAACCTGAGTAATTCTCCACACTTCTCAGATCTCTTGAAGTAAGGGGTTATCACTAGATGCAGTTTAGTATTATCCGAGAATACCAGGGGGGGGGGGGTTGTGGGTAATGCTGCGTGTCTTACACAATCGTCGTATTCTAATCCCCGCTGAAAGGGTTGTCCAAAATAAGATGCTTATCAGGCTTGCCATACAGGCTTTTACAATTCCAGAATTCTAGCTCCCCACGAAAAAAACAATTGTTACTATCAAAAAACTCATTTAACTTATTAAAAAAATGTTTAGCCTGATAAAATTATTCGAAGTAACCACGGATGCAAAAATCTTTTTTTTTTGTGTGTGTGTGTGCGTGTGTGGGGGGTCATTGAGAGAGAGCCGAAGGTTGTTGCCTCGAAGTCCTACACCGTACTGATTATGAAAAGGATTTCAAATTATATTAAAAAAAAAAAAGAATATTTCTGTCTACGTAATATTAGTATGAACTCTTTCAGTTTTCTTTGTTAGCAAAGACTGTCGCAAATATTTATATACTTTGTCTTTGGCGTCTTCGTACCGATACATATTTTTTTTTTTTTTTTTTTTTTTTTTACTTGATTGGAAAATTTTACTTGAATGGAAAATTCAATATTCAAGTTTGTCTAGATTTCTTTGCAACACTTTGTAATATTGTTCAGTTTTAGATGAAAATTTAATTCCGGCAAATCTGGGACAATTGATAAATTCCAAACATCGTAATAGTTTGAAATCATCATGGAATCCACAGCTAGAAATTATTTCTGTAAACTTAATTATCTATGTCTAAAATGACTAAGGCCACTTTTACCAAATAAATAAATAACATAAAATAAAATAATGACCCATCTTGAAAATTACATTAGAGAGTGGGATTTTAATATCGTCATGTCTTGTTGAAGTCACTGGAATATTAAAAAAACGTCTGAAACTTCAAAATAACGGCATAAGTTATTCATGACTGTATTTATGAAGGCTCACACACAAATATTTTAGAAACGATTTAAGAAAAAAAAATGTCTCACCATAGAAAATGCAGTGAAATCTGTCGAAACTATTTGCAGAACAGAATCAATTTTAGCAACTCTTGACAGAAATGGTCACGTGATTGTTACTTTTTTTTTTTTTTTTTTTTTTACAAAAATCTTTTTCATTGTTAAAATGATTTCGAAATTATTTTTAAAAATACACATCGGACATTAAAATCATCTACAATTTAACTTTAACTTATAATGCCTTCACTGAATTTTTTTTTAAAAATCCCATAAATCTTCAAAAATTTTCACAAGCAGATGACAACACTGAAACATGGCGTAACAATTCTACAAGCAAATTTGACAGGAAAAACTAAAGAAATATTGGTTCATTTACGCTTCTTTCCATTTATAATGCACCCCCTTCAACCTATTTTTCTTTTTCGCCATCTTTAAAAAAGGGTTAGTTATGGTATCAAACGTCTTAATAAGTGTTTTGGGGTTGTTTAACTTTTTAATTTATTTTTTTTTAAATCAGAGAAAATTTTCGACCAGAATTCTTGACATTACGCTTCATTTAACGACTGATAATGTAAATGCTTGCTTCCAAAAAAAGTCAGAATGTATTTGTAGGGAAAAATTAAATTAAGAAAAGTTTAAATTTAATTGAAATAATTATTAAAATATTCAGAAACTCCCAGAGGCCTCTGACAGGAAGAGGGGCGACGCATGCGCAAAGAAAAGGGACCGTCCCGACAGAAGGTGAAATCTGACTCTCTTTCAGCAGCGACCAGCGGAGTGCCAACCTCTAGATAGTTCTTTCTAACTGGTGAGGGACGCCATGCGCCCGTCTTTAGACGGCGCATTGGCTAACCCTTCCACTGGTAATAGTCGTCTCTTTCACAACTAACTCATGACTAAAACACCGGATTTAGACGAACTCCCAAAAGTGACAAACACATCGCAAAAGCTTTATATACTGAACACGTTTTTAAAGCTTTGAATACCGATTAAGGACACATATTTACCCAAGAAACGACTAACACATTTTTAACACCTTGACTAGGAGATTCAACCATTTCATTTGTATTCAGGGAGAATTTCCTCACCCACTGAATGCTTGTTGAACCCAAGAATAAAGGAAAACTATAAAAGATGTCTTCGTCTCCTTTCTGTTACTAGCTTCTTTCATATAATTTTTTTAGGGCCTTCGTACCCAAGAAGTTAAACCAACAAAATAAAAGTGGGATAAGAATAGAATAACCCGGAATGGAGTCAGATAGCAAACGGCAACATAGCTTGCCTTGGGACCCCATATATTTACCTGATCCCTCTGCCACGAAAAGGGTGTGACACAAGATAAATTTTCAGCGGAGTACAGCTGGTTTGAATTAATTTTTCTTTCTCCTTGACTGGTTGCCGAACCTAGTTTGCCCTACTATTTGTCCATAGCCGGTGGTGGTGGAGAAGAAACAGATGGATCTACTCCTTTCCCCAAGACATTGACGCGAAGTGAAACGCAAACAACATCGTCCAGGTTTGAACTCGGGTCGACCATTCCATTTCCTTCAACGATGACTAAAACGCTAAGTGCACCTAAGAAGGCTAGGAATTACAAAATGCTAAATTCCACAGGCTACTAAAAGCAACGACTTTTGAAAAAAAAATTAATTTTAATGGCATGTCAACCAATCAGAGGTTATTTTATGTCAAGAGGTTAGGTTCATTATACGTTCATATTTACATTATTTTTCACATAGTTGTTCCTTAATTATTTTTACTAATTTGGTATATGGTCCTATCGAATACAAATAATTATAAACAGATCTATTTGACCCCTAGATAGGACCCTAACAGGTACTACCACTACGGGTCAGAGTGGACTTGGGAGTAATGGCAATAAAGGGAAAATCCACACTTCCCAGGTTTCTAGAACTGGAGTCTCGCCATTCGAAGTAGTTTAGTATCATACTCACCCTACCCCATTTTTGGGGAGGAGGGAATCTTCTCCCTCTGCAGGAGACATAGTATATTTTAAGCCCCGCCGACAAAGGTAAATTGGTGAATAAATAAATAAATCAATGAATTAAAGTTTTATGGCGGGGATAGAGGTAAATATAAGGGGAGGTAATTCTATACTGGTGAAACCTGATACTGTGGCCTAATTCTCCGTATACCCCCACCCCCACGAAAAAAAGAACAAATTGAAAAAAATAATTGCTTGTTTATGAAACTTCGGCGGTACATATACAACTGATAATAAATAGAATGGGCATTATTACTCCTTTTTACAGTTAGTTTGCTTTTTTTTCCTTTCTTCCTTTTTATTTATTCATTCTTTTTATTTTTTTTTCCTCTAATTTATGCATATTTTTTTTATAAAATGAAAAGTTAAGCCCGAGAAACTTTCTGTTAATTGATCGGGTGACTAATTGTTAAGTTTCTCTAATCAGCATGCCGTATTTTACTTCCACAAGTAGGGGGTTCCCGACGTCCGACAGTGAATACTCCAGACTTAACGGCACGGGTTACCCTTACGTTAACAGACAGGCGCCTCGCCAGTCAGTGGTTTTTTTGTTGGGGAGGTGGAATACTGATACTTCATTTCTTTTTACACAACCTACACTTCACCCACAGGAGGCGAAAAAAAAAGCAGTCAAAATAAAACGAAACCAAACGAGGAAGGGTTAGGGTAAAACAAGTAGGTGCTTACTCTAAAGGAAATGGGTAGGTTGGAGATATTTACTTTTTGGGTGGAGCCACAAAGAAACAAGAGAATTAAAAAGAAAAAAGAAAAACAGGCTTAGAGTGTCTCCTTTATCTTACCGGGTCTGCGTTTACTGAAGCGTTCCGCGATATGATAGTCATTTCAAGATATTTTGGTGACTCTTCCCTCGCAACCAGGAGAAAACAAAAGTAATAAAACATAAGGCAATGAAGATGTCATTAAAAAAAATCCCTGAGACCTTTTGAATTGCTAGGTGTCAGAGACATAGCCGGTAATTCTACCCAGGCTAAATAGAATGAAATTGAAATCCTTTTTTGTTTGATTCATTCTATGTTAGATACCCAACCTGAGACTGGACACATGTATTAATTGGCCTCTTGCCAGAAGAGGTGGACAGGAAAAAGGGGAGAAAATAAAAGAGGTGGACGCCCCCACCCCAGCATTCAAACATTCTAGGTTCCATTCAAGACAACTATTTATAAATTTGGCCCTATATAAGGAGGGGTCCCCATGGTGTAGTTCTAACACACTGTTCGACGACAAAGTCAGTTCGATCTCCAGTCATGCTCTTACGTTCACTTTCCGATGTCTTTGGCACTAAATAACCCACGAATATTGATATGCCATTAAATAAGAGAACCAAACCAAAAACAGATACTCGTATATAGTTGTGTACGTTGGTAGAATCTATATAGAGAAAAAAAATTGATGACAAGGTAATCCAAGCAGAAGGAGAGATTTATTGAGAAACAAAATTGACACTATAGCGTTTCGGTTCAAATGAACCATCATCAGGGCTGCGAAGGATGGTATTAGTGATGTTAAATCAATGATGGATGTTTAAAAAATTATTTAAAAAACTTGGGAAAATGTATATATCGGTAAAAAGTTGGCCGTTCGATGTTACATGACGTAATTTTAAAAATAAATGGGGCTCAAGGCAATTTTGGAAACGCCGGGCATGTGTGGGCTACAGCCCTGCGCCTGGTACCCACGATAAAAAGCCGTACTCGTGCGTATGTGGGGGTGCTTGATAAATACCAGTTGACAAAGGGGCCTGGCCCAGAACGAAATGATTTACTTTGATTCTTCCTTTCATTTGTATGACTTCCCGAGTTCCTGACAACCAGACGCTAGCACCTTGGTTTTCCTAGTGAACTCAGCAGTTCAGATAACATTAATTCCCTTTTTCCCGACAAGAAAATCTTTCTCGCCTGTCCAGCTTAGAGGACCAGCCAGTCCGATGCAATGACTCTCGGCACAGCAGATTAACCAGTTCAGCTCAGCTATTTCTAACTGTCGTTTTCAGGGCAAAAAAGTCTTTCTCACCAAATCGGCTCAGACAACCAGCCAGTTTTGGATCCACCAGCCCAATACAGCGACACCAGGAGTAACAGACTGGCTAGGCCAGTGTAGCGATGCCTCGCAACTCAGACCATATTTCGTGGCCTATGGACTGACCAGTTCCTAAGTAGTTGACACCGCTCGGACTGACACAAATCTATAGCGCTACTAACAGAGACCTTTGAAACCATTTTGAATTTATTAGCATTGTCAAATTTATCCCGAAATAATAAACTGTGTCACTTCACTCATTTAGAAGTTCGTAGGGTCAGCTACCATAAACGGTCCTGCAACAAGGGTATTTGGCGTTTTTACTCACAATTTAGTGTATTGTTTCATTCCTTGTTTTTTTTTTTTTTTTATTTCTTATTATTATTATTAATTTCATCATCATCTCCGCCCTCGGTTTTCTGTGGAAGAAAAACTTAATTTAAGGGAGTCTTTATTGAACATTTTATGTAGGTACTAACAACATGGCAGCCATGAACATTTTATTCAGTAACAAATCACCACCTCCAACTGGAAAATTACTTTAAAAAAAAAATCTGGGAATTATACAATTTTGACGAAATTTTCTGTGTTTATTTATTAATGAATTGATTTTATTTGGCATCAGTTATTTTATTTTAAAAAATCGTAGAAATTTTTCGGGTCACTTAACTTAGAGGAATTTGATGTCTGAAGGTGTGCATGAAATGAAAAAAATATTAAATTGGGAACTGTTTGAAGAAAATATTGCCCTTAATGTGAATACTGAATTAAAAAAAAAGCTTTCTTAATGTTTTAAGAGCTTATAATACTTTGATTTAATATAGAATATAATTTTCTTTTAGATTAAATATTATTATTTGTTCGGCTTAAAAGAGGGATCTTAAAATTGCATTTGATTTTGACTTACTTTTTCTCTAATCACAGGCTAAATGTAAATATTTAATTGAATAAAGAATATTTTTCTAAACGTGAAATACAAATTTTAAAGCAAGAAATTGGGAGCTGTTTTTTTTTTTTAATCTTTAATATTTCTATCTAATTCTTGCGAGAAGAAAAAAACTATGTAAACCTACAATAAAACTAATTTTTAAGCAATTTTTATTTTTGTCCCTTGTATTGTGATTGGAAAATTCTGTTTTTAGTACGCTTTGCTGTAACTATCAGTTTTATCTCATTAGTGTCATATTTTGAAAAATCTTTGTATTTTAGCTTCTTTCAAAGAATGGCGTCAAAAATTTAAAAGATAAAGCTAAGTTCAATCACCGCTTCTTAAATATTCATTTTTAATTCAAATTAATTTAATATCTAGAGAATTTTAACTTATAAATTTAGTTACAATTTTGTGAATAAATAAGCATTTTTTGTTCTTTTTAAACTACGTGCTTGTAATGTTACTTTGCATAAAACTTTTACAATTTATGTAAATTATTTGTTTATTCTCTGAAAAGTATGTATGAAAAATTTTTTAATTTTGCTATAAAAATAAGAAATTATAAAAAGCAAAAATTAGTTTTTTTAGTGGCAATGAACATTTGTGAAGGAATAGTAATTCCCGAGGTTCTGCGAAAAGTCAAACTTTGGGTGTTAGCTCCACAATAAAAGTAAAGTAAAGTTGGCGACCCGAAGGCTCCCTTTTCAATAGCTACTACACCGAGATGTAGGGAAGAGCGCTACTCCTTCCCCTGAATTGCTCCACTTTACCCTTGATACGTACCTGCTGAGTGTTGAGCAAGGAGGTATCAAGTACCAATTTTTAAGTCTTTGGCATGACTTGACCTGGGATTGAACCCCGGACCATTGGCGAACAATAATACAACACAAAGTTGCACAAATAACGTAGACACGAGAAATTTGACACCCCCCCAAAAAAAACAAGAACATTAAAAGAAATAAACAGTTTAACATATTATATCAGCTCGACAATGGAAATGAATATACAAAAAAGAGTTTATGGGTAAAACACGAATATTGTTTACTTACAGTTTTGGTGAATTTAAATGTTTAAAATCTATCAAAACTTAATTAATGCTATTTTGATTTTCATAATGACACGTCTGATTTTTATATCTTTCAAATAAGAATAAAGTTTAATCTTAAATAACTTTAATCATTTTTTAAATTCATTTTAACGGAAAAAAGAGCGAAATTTTGTTAGTACCTAAACAACTCCAATATAATATTTTGTACCATTCGGGTCCTTTTATTCTTTAGATATTAGATTATGTTTTTTTTGTTAAGGGTATTGGCGTTTTTAGTTACAATTTTGTGAATTGTTTGATTCATTGTTTTTATATCAATTATTTCTAATTATTTTTTATTATTAATTTCATCATCTTCATCCACCGCCCCCTCAGATTTTCCGTGGAAGAATAACTTAATTTGTAGTAGTCGTAGTCGAGGGCGACCCGAAGACTCCCTTTTTAATAGCTACTATAGATAAGATCAGAGACTCGGTAGAAGATAGACAATCTAGAATTGCCTGGCAAACAATAAACGAAGTGAGCAGAAGAAAGAGCACAGCCAAAGCAAAACTTAAAGCAGCAAACCAACAAGAAAGAATAAAACTGTGGAAACAGCACTTCGAAAACTTACTTGGAAACCCACCAAAAATAACACATGAACCAATCACCAGAATAATTAGCAAACAATTAGACATTAAACTTGGACCGTTCACACAAGGAGAACTCGACTCGGTTCTCAGAAAAATTAAAAATAGGAAAGCTGCAGGACTGGACGAAATTCCCCCGGAAGTATGGAAGACCAGACAATTCGACGACATACTGCTCCGACACTGCAACGCAGTATACAATCAAAATCCGATAGATAGATGGACGAAGGGATGCATACTCCCCTTCCCTAAAAAGGGGGACCTCGGATTAGCCAAAAACTACCGAGGCATAACACTTACATCCATAGCTGCCAAAATCTACAATGCCCTACTACGAAACCGCATAGAACCCAAAATCGACAACATACTTAGAAAAAACCAAAATGGCTTCCGAAGAAATAGATCTACGACCTCACAAATACTAACCATCCGCAGAATCCTTGAAGGTGTACGGGCAAAGAACCTACAAGCGACATTAATATTTGTCGACTTTACCAAGGCTTTCGACTCCATTCACAGAGGAAAGATGGAACAAATCCTACTAGCGTACGGCATACCTAAAGAAACCGTAGCGGCAATAACGATTCTCTATAGAAACACTAAAGTAAAAGTACGATCACCAGATGGAGACACAGAATACTTCGACATAGTAGCAGGAGTACTACAAGGGGACACGCTGGCTCCGTATCTCTTTATCATTTGTCTAGACTACGTACTTAGAACATCGATTGACAAAATCAAAGAGAATGGCTTCGAACTGACGAAGAAAAGAAGCAGAAGATATCCCGCAACAACAATTACCGACGCCGACTACGCCGATGACATAGCGATACTGGCAAATACACCTGACCAAGCCGAAACACTTCTGCATAGCCTGGAACGAGCAGCAGCAAGCATAGGCCTCCATGTTAATGCACACAAAACGGAATATATGTGCTATAACCAAACGGGGGACATCTCCACTCTAGAAGGAACCCCTCTTAAACTAGTAGACAAATTCACGTACCTAGGAAGCAGCGTCGAATCAACCGAAAAGGACATCGAAACGAGGTTAACGAAAGCATGGACAGCTATCAATAGGCTATCGACTATATGGAAATCAGACCTAACCGATAAAATGAAACGCAGTTTCTTCCAGGCAGCGGTCACATCGATACTGCTATATGGATGCACTACATGGACGCTAACAAAACGGCTCGAGAAGAAACTAGATGGCAATTACACAAGAATGCTGCGTGCAATCCTCAACAAGTCCTGGCAGCGGCACCCCACGAGACACCAACTGTACGGCCACCTGCCCCCTATCACGAAATCTATTCAAGTTAGGAGAACCAGACATGCAGGACATTGCTGGAGAAGCAGAGATGAACTCATAAGAGATGTACTCTTATGGATCCCCACACACGGCCGCGCAAAAGCAGGACGACCAGCACGAACGTACATTCAGCAGCTGTGTGAGGATACAGGATGTTGTCCTGAAGACCTGCCTAGGGCGATGAACGATAGGGAGGAGTGGCGAGAGAGGGTCAGGGATATCCGTGCTGCCAGCACGATATGATGATGATGATGACGCCGAGGTGTAGGGGGATATCGCTGCTCCTTTCCCTGGACTTAATTTAAGAGTGCCTTTATTAAATATTTCGCGGAAAATGTTAGTTATTAAATTAATGATTTTTTTCGACATTAGATTTTATATTCAGCTCAAAGTGTGAATCGAATGTTATATCCTAACCTTAATATCATGAGGTTTAAATTCAAACTTGAATAGTTTTATTGATTTTTAAACCGTTTTGATCTTGGCTTGGTTTGATTACTTTGTTTTATGGCATATCAACCTTCATTAGTTTTGATTTTATTTTTTTATATTGTCAAAGATTCCTGTTTGTTCAGTTGTCCAATAATATTTTGCTTATTGAATTTGCTACTTGTTTAATTATATTAGGTGGGTGGTTTGAATAAGGATTATTTCAAAGGTTATTCAATAAATAGGTGAAGCTGGCGACCATAGTCGAGGGCGTCCAGAAGGCTCCCTTTTCAATAGCTACTACACTGAGGTGTCGGGGAGGGCGCTACTCCTTTCCCTTAAAGTCTTTGGTACGGCTTGACCTGGGATTGAAACCAAGTCTCCTGAACCATTGGCGAACACTGTACTCACTAGACCAATTTGTAACAGGAAGCACTTTTTACAATCGCACCTTTTTTAAGGAAATCAATACTAATGAATTCTTTCACGTCTTAAAAGACTGTCAGCACGACCTTCATTATTGACCACTGCGCGCGGAATTGTTTCTTTACCAGAGTCAATGTGTTTACACTCCATGAACTATCTTTTCGACTGAGGTTCGTAGAGGAAAATCCATGTTTAACCAATTTGTAAAGATTTTTTTCGACAAAGACATGCTTCTCCGTAAACAACTTATTCTTCAGTAAATTTCATATGGTTTGCATTTCTCAGCCAGCAAAAATTTGATGGCAGACCTCTGTTCCAGCTTGGAGCATTCTCTTTGATTTACCGCCACAACGAGTGTCCTAGATATGACACTAAACAACCTGATGGCGAATGTCGAGTACCTCTTCGTTACAACTGCTCCCAGGTCCACTCCGACCTGCATCTCTCCGGTCACTTTCTTTGACCAACTCTGGTTTCTCTGACTAACTATCTCTTTTCACTCCGGGCTCCCAGTATTTCGATAAAACAGGAAGTGCTAGGTCATTTCCTTTTTGTTATCTTTTACCATGCCTTGTGTAGCCCGCACTTACTCAAGACCTGTTGGCCTGCCAGACTGGTCGCGGTTGGGTAAATTCCTTTTTCCTTCCTCGTTATTTTATACATACGGCATGGATACATCTACACACATACAAACATGTATATGCGTGTAGATATCCACTGTGATATGTACACACACACAAGTCCCATAACTTTTACAATTATCTCCCTGTTGGTTACCCTTTTTCTATTTCATAAACCTTTAATTAAAGTTTTCTCCACACACACACACATTATATATATATACGAGGATCATTAAATAAGTTTCCAGACTTTTTTCGTATGGGCACTTTTATTGATAGTACACACATGAAACTCTAGTCCCCTTCGAAGTAATCTCCTCCGACTGCAATGCAGTTATTGTACCGTTCCAACAACTTCTGAAAGGCCCCATCGAAGTCCTATTGTGTGAGCATGTCAATGACCTTTGTCCCAGCCTCTTTCATCTCCTCAATTGTCTCATAACGACAGCCTCTGAGCTTAAGGAATAACCAAAAGTCACAGGGAGCAAGGTCTGGATTATAGTGAGGGGGAAGAACTGTCTTGATGCCCGTCTTGGTCAAATAGTCTGTGATAAGGATGGAGTTGTGGACTGGTGCATTGTCCTCATGGAAATGCCAATGACCCGATTTGAAGAGTGCTGGTCTCTTCCGACGAAATCTATCCCTGAACTCCCTTAAAACCTCAACATAGTAACCCTAACCCTTTGGCCAATCAACTGTGGTGTTTGACTTCCTTACTCCTCCCACACTTATCATCTCTCACAGACTCCCTGGCTTCCTTGAATCTCTTATACCACCACTCAAAAACTGATGCTCGATTCATGCAAGATGCTCCAAAAGCAGTCTGAAACATTCCATACGTTTCTGTGGTATTTTTTACAAGTTTAAAACAGAATTTTTTTGCATATCCTTCTAAAGTGTCAGATTGGATTTTTGAAATTCACCAGCTGTGACAATGAGGCTTTAGTAGGGTGTATTCCAATTGCTGCTGTAGCTGTTCATTTGAAGCTGAAATCATAAAAATTGGTCAGTCATCTCATAATATGTATAGCAATAACATACGGAATTTTCAAGATTCTACGACAATTTTAAATGACTGTACAAAAAAGTCTGGAAACTTATTGAAGGCACCACTTATATATATATATATATATATATATATACAAAATAATATGAGAGAATCTGGAGGTGTCGGAAGATTACCATACTAATCCGATAACTCCCCTTTGTTTATCTTTTCTCTATCCCATAAGTCATTAATAAAATTTTCCCCTCAAACACTAGTTATTAAACAACTACCAAAATAAGTTTGCTTGTTGATAAAGCTCAGAAGATTCTGTATCCAATGCTGATTTAAGGTTACCTTTTTTGATACTTGTAAGGCACTCACTAAAAGGTTAAATGAACTCGGCCTGAGAGTTACATCTAGGAAATTATCCAAAGCTCGAGGTGGGGTTACACAACTATTTCTTTCTTTGTAGTCAAGAGTTTCACTCAAAGTAACTCTACTAGTTGGTTTGGTTTCTTTGTATAACGGCATATCAACCTTCGTAGGTTATTCAAAGCCAAAGTCTTCCTTGTAGAAGAATAATGGTGGTACTATTTAACCCATAGCTGGGGGGGTAAGTGGGTTCATACTTTTCTCAAGAACATCAGCCTGAAAGTGTGCGACTGGAGTTCGAACTCGTTTACTATGATCTCGGAACCCAGCACGTTAGCCACTGGGCCACGGAGACTGTCGGATATTTGTTGTATTTAATTACTGATAATTAGCGACATAATACTTCTTTAAGATAAAAGAGTGGTGATAAATCCTAAATCAGTCATTCGACAAATGTGTCGTACTAACTTTCTGAGGGATGGGGAAAGAATGAAAGGGGTGATAGGGATAGCCAGGATGTCATCAGAAACAATTTTTTTTTCTTACACAAAACGTATATCATAACATCAAAGTCACGAACACTGAACTAACATATATGCTTCACAAAGAATAAAATTTACATAGCTATATATAAAAGCATGGTTTGATTTTATTTTCTAGTCCAAAGTTGGAGTTAAAAATCTAGATGTTTATATCTTGAATGTGATCAGACAGCAGATGATGTGAGGGTTGGTGATGATTGAATTATTCTGTCTTTGAGTTATGCGGGTATGATCACAGACTTAGTGTTAGATTAGTTGTTTTAAATTTGCAGCAGCTGTAATAAAAATAAGTGTGTATGTGTGTGTAGAGCAAGGCTTCTCAAATTGGTCTAGACGGGTCAGCCGAAAAGTTCATAGGCTGACCATAATATAGTATTGTTGGGATTAGAAAAAATAATACAATAAAGTAAATTCAAAAAGTGTAGCTTTTTCCAGAAGTCTCTGGTGGGAAGGGAAATCCCCGCATGTCTGAAAGACAGACTTACTGGCACCAAAAAGAAATCCGCTCTCACTTTAACCTTCACCGTTGTACTGAAAGAACCTCTTTCACTCGGCTGCTAGCCGATAGCTCAAGTGTTCACCCAATCTCTAGCTTGGGGCAAGTTGTATCTCCTATTAGCAGCAGCCTCTATTGAAAACATCTACTGGACATGCCACAAACTTTAACTTGATAAAACCACCAAAAATGACTCTTGATATGTTTTAACATCTTGTCAGGGGAACATGACATATTTCTTGTAGTCCAGGAAAATATTCCTCGCTACAGAATAGTCATTTTAAACCCAGAAATAAAGTTTTGAGTTAAAAGGTATCTTTGTCTCCTTCCTTCCGTAATTCTCTTGTAGCCTTCCACAGACCCAGAAG
Organism: Sepioteuthis lessoniana; assembly: GCA_963585895.1. Lineage (NCBI taxonomy): Eukaryota > Metazoa > Mollusca > Cephalopoda > Myopsida > Loliginidae > Sepioteuthis > Sepioteuthis lessoniana. Next base: position 58,005,071 of record OY757905.1, on the reverse strand, counting down.
CCAATAAGTTAAATGGGGTAAGAAGAACAATGGAGTCAGGTACTGAAACCCAAAACCATCGACAATAGACCAATTACAACGACAACCTACGAAAACGAACAAATATCCCAACAAACCTTTTTCTACGCCCCATAGCATCAAGAATTCCTATCGAATACTGATATTTTTCCAACAGACCTATTTGACCCATAGATGGAACCCTGAAAGATACTCTTACTCCAAGCCTGAGGAATATTTTATTTTACCGTTTTATCAACATAAAAAATAAGGCATCCGTACGAACAAAATTGACAAACCATTATAAAAAAAATAGAAACAAAATCTTATTCTCTTTAAAATATGTAAAAAAAAATCATTCACAAACACCTTCATTAAGTGAGTCAAATTAACAAAATGATTGATTAGGGATTGGCTCATGATAAAAAAAAACGACCCCCACCCACTGTTTTCAGAATTTTGAGGAGAAACGTCTTAAAAGAAACCTCATTTTTTATCGCTTCGAATACTAAAAATCTTATTAAAATCTGATAAGTACTGTATTTAACGGTGTATAAGACGCACCCAATTTCAGCGGGACAAAAAAAAAAAAAAAAAAAAAAACAAAGTACTAATATTAAACGTGATGAAATTAATATAATTGATATAATCAATGATAACATTTTTAAATAATGACAATGAAAGTTACTCCAAATTTAAAGTTCATAGAGGTTGCCAGATAGCTGAGTTCGACCGACTATCGCGAATCTTAAACTTATATATGGCATATAAGACGCAGAGGAATTTTAAAAGATATTTTTCTTAAAAGAAAATGCGCCTTATATGCCGTCAAATACGGCAGCGGATTTCGAGTGAATAAGAAAAACGGTGTTTTAACAGTTGCGCGTTTTTGGACATACCTAGAAAATAAGGAAAGAGATTAGAAGGATCGATTGCCTATTTATGGGAAGAAATGCTTGCATGATTGTTCATATGGAAACAAAGTCAGAAAAAGATCGGAATCTCTTCTTTTTTTTTTTCTCTGCATGTTCGAAAATCTTTTATTACTTGTGTTTTCTAATCTCTCTGGTCTGTGGAGATGGCATGATTTTAGTCAAGACATCTTATTACAACCGAGCCAGAGATAAATCCTCCCCCTCTCTCTCTCTCTCTCTCTCCAACCCTTTCCTCTACGCCTCCAATCGCGGCTGGCTTCAATTCCAAAATGCATCCTTCTAAGTCGCTACGACTCTCTAAAACTCTACGTCTTCATATGCAAATAATGTGCTTCCCTGACCTGTCAGTCATCAGAGGCAATGGTTTCCTTTACAACTTTTTCTTATTAATCATACCTTACACCGAGTAGCCTTGCCAAGGCAACGACAAACCCAATGCCCTTATATGACATATTTAGGTTTAGGTTGGTTTAATGGCACATCAACCTTTGTAGGTTATTTAATGCCAAAACCATCCTTCGAGAACAGTAGTGGTACTATTTAACCCAAAGCTGGGTATGACATATTTATTCCCAGATTTAAAAATCCCAAAATAAACAGATTGATTTTAACGGCATGTCAACTGGTGTAGGGTTATTTTATGTCTCGAGATTAGGGAATTGCATAGGTTGAATGTTTGTATTTACATTTTATTTGCTGTCGTTGAGTTTTTTTTATTTTTGGTACACTTATATAATATCAGTTTATTCCTATCGAATACTAAAAAATTTTAAACAGATCTATTTGAACCAGATATATAACCCAAACAGATACTATCACTGCAGGTCAGAGTGGTCATGGGAGTAATGGCAGTGATCGAGTACTCCATACTACCAAGGACCAGAGTCTCACTATCAGCTGTTGTTTAGTTCTATACCCGGGACACCCCCTTTGGCTATACAAGGAATGCACTCAACATCTCAACATATTCTAGACTCTTCCAACAAAGATTTTTTGAATAAACAAAAGCTAATAAAGGAGTGAATGACAAAACAAGTGAAACAATTTACTTATAAATTAGCGGTCAAAAGTGGTAAAAAAAAATCCAGCTAAGGAAATCTGGAATCTTGTGGCTCCATCTTGTTATCTATATACTCCTGAAATTCCAGCAGTTAAAAACTTGAATTTATACCGTGAATTTAAAATTAGGATAACTGAGCTTAACAACAATAAACTTAACTTTCTCTTTTATATAAGTTAGTTGGCCGACCGTAGTCGAGGGCGAACCGAAGACTCCCTTTTCAATAGCTACTTCACTGCTACTCCTTACCCTGATTTGCTCCACTTTACCCTTCTTCTGCATCATATAATGCCGAGTGTTAAGCAAGGAGTCATCAAGTCCCATTTTTTAAGTCTTTGGTATGACTCGACCTGGGATTGAATCCTCGTCTCCCGGACCATTGACGAACACTCTAAACATTATGCTAATAGGCCTCCCCTCTCTATATATATATATATATAATTACATAAGAATTAGCATATCAAATATCGAATCTGAAATTCCAAATCTTTTGAAAATGGAAACGGTAGAGTTTAAATAAGACAGTATAAAATTCTTTAGAAGAAAATGAAAGTTATAATTTCTATGTAAAAAATATGCCTCATAAAAAATGGCTGTTTGTTTAAGATGAAAAAGGTAAGGGTAGAGAAGAAGAAAATCTCGTATTTTGTTTTGGCGCGCAATTTAATTTAACACTGAATTTCACCCAATCAGGATGACATATCCTATTCAGCCCGGACCTTCATTTCCGGCTAGCAAAACGGGTGAGCGGCCAAACACACTCTCTTCAGCTTGAGACAGCGACCGGAGCTTAGCGATGCTTTTTAGCTAAACAAGCCACCCAGTGGGACATCTCACTGTGGCTTTAACCCTAGCAGCAGCAACATGGACACTCAACGAGGGAACCATCTAATTTATGGATTTCTTTCAAGGAATCCCAGTTGAATATAAATTAGACGCATTCAACATGCCTCGCACAGGCACAACTTTATGTCACCCCAAAATTTACTATGTCGACCCGAGCGCCACTTCGCTCTCGACACACCAAAACTACACGGTGACCTTGAATACTTCCCTCACACGTCCAACAACACGCTGCCATCTCAACATCCCGCTAAACCATTTTGTCCCAAACATCCAACAAGCCTAACCACCACGAGTCTTGCAGCACCAAGAACAAACTCCCTCAAAGCTGCAAATAAAAACTTTCGTTGTTGTGTGTTGTATAAAGAATAGATTCGTAATTCATTTGTTGCCTTAAAAAATATAGAGCTAAACAATTAACCTTTTCACTCACCGCTATAGTAAGTAATCTTGATTTATTTGTAATTTTAAATATTTCATAAAATGACAAATTGTCAAAAAAAGTTTTTTTTATTCTATTATCTGAATTTTACCGATAAAATTTGAACCGTGAAATTGAAAGAAAGAAAAAAAAAAAATAGTGAAATTTTCTCTTTTTTTTTTGTTTTTTTTGCCGATTTGATTTGTACTGATTTTGAATCCTTAAACTTCTGGGGCACATGAAGGGTTTTTTTTTTTTGTAGTGACGAATTGTAGGTAAATTCTGACGTTTGATAACTGGCTGCTTTTCTTTTTACCTCCATTCACTGGTTATTTTCTTTTTGTTGGTTGAAGCTGAAAATGACGGAAAAGACGAAAACAAGGATATTTTTAAACTCAGTTTTTATTCCACAGGTCTACAACTATTTCACGGTGGGGAACATTCTTCCCAAGCCAGGAAAAACCTATCTACTTCATAGAACGGTGTAAAGAGATCTGACACAGAGTTTCTTTTAGACGCCAGGAAGCTCATCTTTTTCAGGCATACGCATCGCGTTTCATGTTAGAAGCCTCCTGGGAAATTGTTATTTTTGTATTTGTTTATCTTATTTCGTGCTTATTTTGTTTTTATTCATATGTCATTATTTTTTTTAATTTCTCATTCAATCCCACAAACTCATTGCAATTTTTTTTTGAAAAAAATCTTTACATTAGAAGAATTTCAGGAACAGTTAGCATTGAAAATGACAGGTCGTATTTTCTTAAAACTTGTCATTCTACATCGAATTAGAAAGTAAAAGTAAACCCCTTCTTAAATGTAAAATAATTTTTTTTTTTTTTTCCACAAAATAATTAAAAATGTGGTGACTTGAGTAACTAAAAGTTATTCCAATCAGGAAAAAAAAAAGAAGAAAATTTTACAATTTTTCTCTTCCCCCCCCCCTCTTTCAATTTCATGGGTTCAAATTTTATCGGTAAAATTCAATTATTTATTAAAAAAAAAATAAATTGTCATAATGAAAAAAATTAAACCTTTACTAATTTTTTTACCATTCAGCATTTTTCAATTATTTGAAATTACAAAGTTAAAGTTCTGAAGATGGAAGTTTTTATGACCTAACATTAACAGCTATTGTTTTTTGGGATTTTTTTCTTTTTTTGATTTGGTTTTTGACCTAGCAAGTTTTTACGATGTATATTTTTGTTATATACTGTTTCATTTTAAAAATATGATCACAAATCAAGAGCTTAATAAAAAATAAGTTGTTTCGAAGTAAGTTTGAATTAATTCATTCATTGTCATCTAAATAATTGTAGACTTCCTTATTCAAAGCTACCTTGAAAATTATCATAGAAAAACTATCATGAAGTGTGTTCAAAAAGTACCCAGACCGAAGAAAAATATGACAGGAGGTCAGTTTTTAAGAAGAATATACCTAGTTTCAATTCAGAGTTTTCTTTCTCCTACACTAAAGAATCCAGTCTGCCCAACAAGTCACATGGCTCCCATGTATATTGAAACGTCCTGTATTTAAAATAGAAAATACTATTTAGATATCAAAATTTACGTTTTATATCAGTTCATTAATTAATGTCTAAAAATTAAATGCTAAAAATATGAGCCCACCAGAATTATTTCCTTTGTAGATAAAAATTGCACAGGTTTTTAAAACTTCAAAACTACTGCTGTAGATTCAAATTTTTCAAATGAAAGATCACTGTTTAGGATTGTGTGAGAGAAAAAGGATTAAAAAAAAAAAATAGAATCATGAAAAGAGAAAATAACTAGAGTTTCATTTACATTACTTGGACTAGAAATGCCTGCAGGAAAAACTGAATGGAAACTACACAAGAATACTATGTGCTGTTTTGAGCAAATCCTTGAAGCAGCAGACTACTAAAGAGCTGCTGCCTGGTCACTTACCTCCCATCTCACAAACCATCTGAGTAAAACAAGCAAGATTCATAAGTGATGTTCACTTATCAACTAGTACACATAGACACCCCTGTGTTGGCCAACAAGCAAAATCTTACACACATTAGCTCTGTGCAAACACTGCATGCCGTCTAGAGGACTTGCCGAGACGGATGACAAGAGCTTGCCTTAATAATGACAATGTATGTGCCTGAAGAAGATTCTTACCAACTGTTTTACTATTTATATTGATTGCAGAACATGATAGAAATACTTGACTATTTTTTCATTAATACTAAGTTTAGAAGAAACTTAAAAGGACATACTGAGTTATATTCTATTTTATAGAATCTATATTATAATATATCGCAAATAAATAAAGAGTATCATCTTTAAATAAGTACATGCCTAACTTTTTTTTTTTTTTAAATGAAAAGTTAATTTTCTTCACAATTAAAGATACTAGAATTTTATTATACAATCAAAATGAATATCATTAGGCATTATTTATTGCCTAAATATATAGCATTGAAACTATATAAAAAAATATTAATATGAAACCATCCAAAAACTAGTACACTTCTGAGATATATTTATATAAAGTTATTATTTTTGTTTATACAAGTGTTGTAATTTTCTTTTCTTCATTTTTTTGGTTTGGTTTGGTTTCTTTGTTTAATGGCATATCAAACTTTGTAGGTTATTTAATGCCAAAGCCCTCCCTAAAGAAGAACAGCAGTTGTACTATTTAACCCATAGGTGGGAGGATAAGGGGATTCATACCTTTCCCAAGGGTATTTGTCTGAAAGTGAATGTAATAGCGCGACTGGAGTTCAAACTCGCTATCTACGATTCCGCAGTCCATTGCTTTAACCATTACACCACAAGGACACCCCCTTCAAGAACTGTGATTTGGTTTTTGAGTTTTAAGGAATTGAAAGTAAGAATTCTATTATTATATAAGGATAACAGAAATACCAGTCGTGCTTTTGGTATTGTCAATAAAAGGTAGTAGAGCTCTCTCAGCAGCCTACATTCTGATGACGTGTTGAATTTGTTACATTTACATTTTTGTTTACAGAATTTCTTTTTTTCTTTGTTTCATAGCATATCAACCTTTGTAGGTTATTTAATGCCAAAGCTTTTCTTGTAGAATAACAGCAGTAATACTATTTAACCCATTGCTGGAGGTTTATACGTTCAATCATGTATACTATGTGGGAACCTCTAATTAACAAAAATAGGAAACTAGACTTGAGGCTCAGAACCAGCTCATTGGTCTAGTGGGTAGAGTGTTTGCCAATAGTCTGAGAGACCAGGGTTCAATCCCAGGTTGAGACATACCAAAGACTTAAAAAAATGGTACTTGATACCTCCTTACTCAACACACAGCATTATAAGGTACATATCAAGGATAAAGTGGAGCAATCCAGGGAAAGGAGTAGTGCGCTTCCCTATGCATTGGTGTAGTAGCTACTGAAAAGTGAGCCTTTGGGTTGCCCTCGACTTCAGTCGCCAACAACACTATGGTTTGACTTCTTTGTTTGATGGCATATCAATTTTCATGGGTTATATAATGCTAAAGTCATTCTGACAGAAAGATAGTAGTAGTAATATTTAACATATAGCTGGGGGATAAGGGAGTTCATGCCTTTCTCACAGGTTTGGTTTTATGACATATCAACCTTTGCAGGTTATTTAATGCCAAATCCTGTTTAAAGATGTACTAAATATATATGATTTGTAAAAAAAAAAATAGTTTGTTCATAATATTTTTAAACAAGCCAGGGTTCATTTATTTACTCATAGTTAAATGGTTATACATAGGAATTGTAAGTGAATACTTTGTAGGTAAATAAATGGGAGCTAATTTGTTTGCACATAAGTATTGCTATTGTTTACTCACAGATAAATGCTATCAGAGTTTGCTATTTCACACTCATAATTCAATTTAACATAAGTCATTTGTTTGCACACAGTGGAGTGCTTTCAACTATTGTTCACATTAACTGTTTTATTTGCACACAGTTAAATGGGTTGATATGCCATAAAACCTCACCAATCTAATTTTCAAACAGATTTATTTAACCCATATTATTCTCCTTGAGAACTTGTTATGATTAGGGTGAATGTAAGAAAAGAACCCACAATATCAAATTCTACTTTTATTTGGAAATTGCTTTATTTGCCATGTATATTCTTCATTTTGATATTATTGTGCTTATGTAGTTGGCGACTGTAGTCTAGGGCGACCTGAAGGCTCCCTTTTCACTAGCTATAACACTAAGGTGTAGAGAAGGGCACTACTCCATTCCCTGGATTGCTCCACTTTACATTTGATCCATACCTTATAATGCTGATTGCTAAGCAAGGAGGGATCAAGTACCATTTTTATAGTCTTTGGTATGACTTGACCTAGGACTGAACCCCTGTCTCCTGGGCCATAGGCAAACACTAACTACTAGGCCAATGGACCATGATAATGTATCATTTTTACCAGCTTATGGTAATGTACATAAAAAATCAAATCATTACAATATAGATAAATAAATCTGTTGTAAACGGAAATACATGTGGTCTTACAGTGTGTAGAATGTTGCACTGGTTATAACTTTGGAAAAAAAAACTATGGAAGAATTCAGGTTTGGATGTTTTCCAGTGTATGAATGAAATTTATCAGCAAAGATCATTAATATTACATTGAAGTGCCACCAACATCTCCAGAGGTTATCAGCACAGAAAATTCCATCATCAAACCGTTTTATGGTAGACCACCTTCATCACAATTCTGATTATTCTTATCTTTTGCTTATGAAAATTTTATATGGTAGCTATAAAGGAACAAAGGCTTTTGGAGTATAGATGATGATATCCCTTGTGCTTCCAGAATTTGGGGGTAAAAATCATTCAGTCATTTATTTTGCTTAGTTTGGCATGAGGCAAATATGGCACACTAAGAGAGAATCAAACTCACTTATAGTTTAAAGATCTGTGATATACATGTAGTAAATGGAATCTTGTTAGACTTGATAAATTCTGATAACCACAAATCTTAAAGCTATAGAAAAAGGAGACGCAAGATGGAATAAGACATTCAGACAGGTGAAGCAGCAGTTGAACAGCAGAGACAGACACTGGTAGAATTTAGACAGGTGTAACAAAGCAACAAGATCAGACTAGAGAAATTTAGAAAATGGAAAGTTGAAGCATTAACATAAGGTAAAGACAAAACCAAGCAAGAAAAGGTAAAAGCAAGACAAGTTAGGCAAGACCAAGCAAAAGACTGGAAAGGTAAAACAAGACAAGCAAGACAAGACAAATGAGACAAAGCAAAGGCAAGACTAGATAAACAAAGCAAAGGCAAGATAAATGAGACAAAGCAAAGGCAAGACTAGATAAACAAAGCAAAGGCAAGATAAATGAAACAAAGCAAAGGGAAGACTAGATAAACAAAGCAAAGGCAAGACAAATGAGACAAAGCAAAGGCAAGATTAGATAAACAAAGCAATGCCAAGACTAGATAAACAAAGCAAAGGCAAGATAAATGAGACAAAGCAAAGGCAAGACTAGATAAACAAAGCAAAGGCAAGACAAATGAGACAAAGCAAAGGCAAGACTAGATAAACAAAGCAATGCCAAGACTAGATAAACAAAGCAAAGGCAAGACAAATGAGACAAAGCAAAGGCAAGACTAGATAAACAAAGCAAAGGCAAGATAAATGAAACAAAGCAAAGGGAAGACTAGATAAACAAAGCAAAGGCAAGACAAATGAGACAAAGCAAAGGCAAGATTAGATAAACAAAGCAATGCCAAGACTAGATAAACAAAGCAAAGGCAAGATAAATGAGACAAAGCAAAGGCAAGACAAATGAGACAAAGCAAAGGCAAGACTAGATAAACAAAGCAATGCCAAGACTAGATAAACAAAGCAATGCCAAGACTAGATAAACAAAGCAAAGGCAAGATAAATGAGACAAAGCAAAGGCAAGACAAGATAAACAAAGCAATGCCAAGACTAGATAAACAAAGCAAAGGCAAGACAAATGAGACAAAGCAAAGGCAAGACTAGATAAACAAAGCAATGCCAAGACTAGATAAACAAAGCAAAGGCAAGACAAATGAGACAAAGCAAAGGCAAGACTAGATAAACAAAGCAATGCCAAGACTAGATAAACAAAGCAAAGGTAAGACAAATGAGACAAAGCAAAGGCAAGACAAGATAAACAAAGCAATGCCAAGACTAGATAAACAAAGCAAAGGCAAGATAAATGAAACAAAGCAAAGGGAAGACTAGATAAACAAAGCAAAGGCAAGACAAATGAGACAAAGCAAAGGCAAGACTAGATAAACAAAGCAAAGGCAAGACTAGATAAACAAAGCAAAGGCAAGACAAATGAGACAAAGCAAAGGCAAGACTAGATAAACAAAGCAATGCCAAGACTAGATAAACAAAGCAAAGGCAAGATAAATGAGACAAAACAAAGGCAAGACTAGATAAACAAAGCAAAGGCAAGATAAACAAGACAAAGCAAAGGCAAGACGAAATAGACAAAGGAAAGGCAAGACAAGATAGATAGAGACAAGGCAAGATAAGATAAGACAAGGCAAAGCGAGATAGATAAAGACAAGTCAAGATCAGGCCATAAAGATTGGCAAAACAAATTAGATAAAGGCAAGTTCAGGCAAGACAGGACATTTAGACAAGGTCAAGAAAGGTAATAAACACAAAACAAGCCAACACACTAAGGCAAGATAAAAATATGAAGTAGAGACGTAGAGAAATCACAACAGAGAAAGAATGACATACATTAAAAGTAACCCCCCCCGAAAAATGGCGAAAGTTTCCAACTATTTTTCAATTATATTTATTTGATCAATCTGTTCAAGACCACATTTCCACCTTTGTAAAGATTTGTGAAAGAGGTTAATGTTTTAATTGCTTATCACTCTACAATAAACCAAAAAAAATCATTTTCTAAAGTTATTTTCCTGCTGGGTCTCTGCACCAGTTTTTAAGCACTTTGAATATGATCAAATTGCTATTGGCAGTTCCACAAAAAAATTGGCAGGGATTTGGCTAAGTATGGCATATATATATATTTATATAATGATTACAAGAAGAACAGTATTTCAAATTCTATAGCTCAAATATCAAAGAAACATTTTTAAGTAAAAAAAATTAACTTATAAAAAAGTACAAGAGTAGAAAAAATAAGTAAGTACTGTGTGTGTGTGTGTGTGTGTGTACACGTACATAGGAGGGTCCTAAAAGTGTTCAGCCCAACCAAGAAGGATATGACCTTATTCTTAATTGAAATTTTTCTTTGTTTTGTAATCATTAATAAAACATTATGGATAATGTGCAAAGTGTGTTAAAATGCTGGATGAAAATGAAGAATAACATGTTTCATGCCTATGGGTCATTCTTTTCTTAGTTGGGCTGAGGACTTTCCAGCATCCCTCATATGTCCATATATGCAATAATCCAGATATGAGTGCAGATCATTATATATGCATACACATGCATACCTATTAAAAAATTGATACACATATACATCCATATCCACAAATTCATCCACAGACATGCATGTATATGCACATACACATACATGCATATCATCAAATGCATACACACACTCATCTACATATATTTACAACACTTTCTTTCAACTGAATACATCTAAGAAGATTGACACACATTCATCCAAAAATCCCTCTACACACTCACACACACTATTATGCACTTGCACATATCTATATAACATATTTACACAGAGAGAGAGAGAGAGAAAATAGAGAAGGAAATCATTTCCTTTCTTCTACTGAACACATCTAAGAAGACTGACAACAATTTCCTCTGCAGGACAACAAAGCTAAGAAAGAAGCCAAGAAAGCTGTGCTCATGGTCAAACTCAATCACACAGACTCTCAAATCTCAAAGCTTTTGGTAGATTCTTCATATACACATCTGCCAAGAATTTCTATATCAACTCAGATTTGTTTTTCATCTCTTTCTATTTTCACAGTTTAATTCTTATTTCTCTGTTTGACTAGGAACAAATCAGTGTCCAATTCACTTAATTCATATCTGTATATTATATACAACCATATCTATTTGTCTCATTATATACATTTCTATCAGTATCAAAGGTGGACAAAGGTCTTCCTTATGGTTGAAGTAGTCATATTTTACACATCTCATAGGTTGGTGCTCAAACTCGAGCAATGTGTTGCATAGAAAGAATATAAAGGATGCAGATAGTGATGATAGCTGACCATCATAGTGAATCAAGAGGAAGCAACTAATACCTTCAAATGATCATTTGGTGGTTGGAGAGAAGAAAACGTTAAAAGACAACCATGTCAAATGTTTATTCTCTTAGCATTCAACCTTTTTAGATTAATCAATTGATTCATTTAAATGGCATATCAAGCTGTCAAGGGATGTTTTATGCCAAAATGTTAGAGAATTACATTTTTTGAGTAGTTGTTTCTAAAGAGTTTTTCTTTTTGATTTTGATTTTACTCATGATCCTATCAAATTTGTATAATCTTCAAACAGATCAATTTAATCCACAGATGGGACTTTAACAGGTGCTACCCCTCTGGGTTAGAATAGGCCTTAGAGTAATGGCTCTGAAGGGATACTCCAAATCAAATATGCTTTTTAAACAAATACCAATTACTAGGGTTAGTCAAAAGTTCTGCAACATTTTGGTATATGTTAGTTTGACTGACCTATTTACCTAGTGAGTAGAGTGTTTGCCTATGGCCCAGGAGATTGGGATTCAACCCCAGGTCAAGTCATATCAAAGACTCAAAAAATGGTACTTAATACTTCCTTGCTTAACACTCAGCATTATAAGGTACATATCAAGGGTAAAGTGGAGCAATCCTGGGAAAGGAGTAGCACCCTCCCCTACACCTCAGTGTAGTAGCTATTGAAAAGGGAGCTTTGAATTGGCCTTGACTATGGTCGCCAACAACAACTACAATATCACATGACCAAAGCAGTTCAAGCCAGGGTAGGTATCCACAACAGTGGGTAGTATCATGTTTGTTGGGGCACTGACATGTTGTACATTACTTCACTTTGTTTGATTTGAAAGCCTTACATATGAGCATGAAATGTAACTTAATTTGGGAACTAACACTTTACGAGTTTGCACTGGCAGAAGCAACCAAAAACATTATGTGAAATAGAGTAACCAAATGTTTGTTGGAGTTACAAGAACAATCAGGCAAGGTGAGGTAAGCCTAAAACCATGGATTCATAGACTGTGCTCCCAGCCATAATGGCAATTCTGGCAAGTAACTCTTGGGGAGCATCTGGTGAGCTTAACATTTCACAATCTTATGTGGGTCATCACCTTCACAAACTAAGCAAAAGGATCCAGAGCTGCCAAATTGGGCTTCATATTACCAAACTATTGCATAACTTTTGACTCATTCTGATACTTTAAAAAAAATTTATTATTTTTTTTTAGGAATTGCTTTAATCCTTTCCGTTTTAAAATTGTCTGATGCACAAGATTTATGGCAATTTTGTTTTGTTTGATATAATCATGGCAAAAGCTTACACATATCTAAGACCTTCAAAGTCATCCCGTGAATGCATAAATAATCACATTTTTAATAAAATATCTCAATATGTATGCAGATAAATTTTCCTTGTAGCAATTGTTTTTTTGATGTTTTTTTTTTTTTGGTCTGAGAGAGAGAGAGAGAGAGAGAGAGAGAGAGAGAGAGAGAGAGAGAAATAGCATGCAAGTGAGTGAAAGAGAGAGAGAGAGATTACCATTAATACTCCCAAGAGCTGTTGTCTTGTGAGTGATACAACTAATAAAAATGGGTAGGTTGTTGGGGAGCATTGGAAATTGCAAGGATTGAGGTTAACTGAACACCAGAGAAAAGATTATTTCTTTATTATATTCACTGTAAGCAGTTTGCATGCCCTAGCAAAAAAAAAAAAAAAAAAAAGACGTGGCAACAGTCAAAGAAAAGAAAATAATGAAATAAAGTTAGAAAAAAAAACACCCACAAAAAAAACATTTGTTTTCATAATAAAAGAACTTAAAAGTTTAGAAGCAAAATGAATAGCAAAACGATTGCAAGGAAAAATCTCTGCATTTCAGAAGTAATAGCTTTAAAATGATTCGTGAGTCTAAAGGAAAGAAAAAAAAAAAGCATTTAATGTCTTTATTTAAGAGTTTATTCTATGCATGCCAATCTGAACAGGTGCATATCTAACTATCTTTATATGTTAAGTTTGTTCAAATACAGAGATTTGATATTTTACAGGTGGCCATGTGTTTCAATTATTTTGATAGTCAGTTTTAGCTCACAAAAAACAGATTAGGGCACCTCATATGGTGTAATGGCACACAGACCAGTGAGTGAGTTTGATTCTCACTAGTTAACCCATGCTGCTAGCATTGTAGTAAGCTTATTAAATGACTATGATAGGCAGTCAAACAAAAATGAATTTCTATGATGAATTTGAACAAAAAAAAAGAAAGGTTTTGTCATTTATATCTTCACTTAGGTCAATTCTGAAAATTCTGAGATATTTAGGTTTAAACCTCAAGTCACTGGATAAGGCAATAACTCTCCAAAGTAAAAGCAGTTTCTTTTCTATTAAAAAGTAAAAATAAATGACAATAGGTATTACCATAGGGAAGGGTTTAACAAGCTTGTCTTACAGACCTTTTGATAGTCAGACACCATAAGCTCTTCTGCACCTGGGTGCACATATTTAGGTGCAATAATGCTTATATGTGTATGTTTGGTTTGGTTTTATGGCATATCAACCATCGTAGGCTATTTAATACATATATATTATTTATTTTATACATATATATTAAATATGTTTGGTTTGGTTTTATGGCATATCAACCATTGTAAGTTATTTAATACCAAATCCTGTTAATCGTAAGTAAAGTTGGCGACCGTAGTCGAGGGTGACCCGAAGGCTCCCTTTTCGATAGCTACTACACCAAGGCGTAGGGGAGGGCGCTACTCCTTTCCCTGGATTTCTCCACTTTACCTATGATTCGTACCTTATAATGCTGAGTGTTAAGCAAAGAGGTATCGAGTACCATTTTTAAAGTCTTTGGTATGACGCAACCTGGGATTGAACCCAGAGTCTCCTGAGCCATTGGCGAACACTTTAACCATTATGCCAATATCCTGTTTATACATATATATCAAATATATATGATTTGGTTTGGTTTGGTTTTATGGCATATCAATCATTGTAGGTTATTTAATGCCAAATCGTTTTTTATACATATATATCAAACATAAATGATCTGTGAACACATTTTGTAGACAACATTTTTAAATTAGAGTGAGCTCATCTTTTTTGCACACAGTTAAATGGCTTCACTTATATCTATCTAATATGACTAATTCTATTTACCATTAATTATTTGTTTGCACGCAGTTAAATTTTTTCAAATATTGCTACTTAACATTAACAATTCAATTAAAAATTATTTGTTTACAGAGTTAAATAATCAAACAGTTCTATTTCAAAAAAATTCAGTTTAGAATAAATCAACAAAGTTAAATGATTCCAAGTATTGCTATGTAACATTAACTATTCAATTAAACATCAGTCATTTATTTACACGTAGTTTAATGATTACCGGACATTGGCCTAGCGGTTAGAGTGTTCGCCAATGGACATCCCAGGTCGAGTCATATCAAAGACTCAAAAAATGGTACTTGATGCCTCCTTGCTTAACACTCAGCATTATAAGGTACCGATCAAGGGTAAAGTGGAGCAATCCAGGGAAAGGAGTAGCACCCTCCCCAACACTTTGGTGTAGTAGCTATTGAAAAGGGGGCCTTTGGGTCACCCTCGACCATGGTCGCCAACTTTACTTATTTTAATGATTAAACAGTTCTATTTCAAGAAAGTCATTTGTTTGCAGTTAGTTTTAAATGTAAAAATAGTTGCATTTCAAACAATTCAGTTTAGCATAAGTATACAGTTTAAATGTCATAGATAGGTGCAACCATTCCAGACCAGAGTGGACCAAAGAGCAATGACAATGAAGGGGTGCTCCAAATTCCCCAAAGTTCCAGTATTACTGGAGACTCACCATCAGATTGTTTAGTGTCATACCAGGCCACTTGTTGGAGGAGTCTTACTCCTCTGCAGAGATACAGTAGATGTATTCTACAGCCCCAGCTGACAGGGTCATATATGTGTAGGTGTGAATATGTCTATATGATTTTGTATGTATATGCATATGGGTGTACGCATATCTTTACTGGGGCGTGTAAGCATTGGTAGCAGATACGTTTATATGTACAGGCATATGTATTTGTATGTGTTTGATATTTTTTGTATGTACAGGCATTTTTATATGTTCAATATGTTTATATATACAGGCATGTGTGTATTTAGTAGTATCAAAAGATTAGCTAATATTACTGAGATCGGCAGATTCTAATAAAGAATTTTTCTTTGTGGAGCTCATTTTCAACCCAACTTGAGGGCCAATAGATCTTTTGAAAGCAATCACAACAGTGAAAAAGAGACATTGGGCAGCTGGTGAGACTGGGCAGGCCATGATGAATACAGTCAAAATAGATTTTATCTCTACAATGGAGATAATCTTCTGAAAAAATTCTCTCATGTGACCACTGTAATGTTTTTTTAGCAGCAGATTATTATGTGAATCATATTTGTGTTCTATAAACCATATTCATGGAGAAAGTGAACAAAATGTTTAAAAACCAACTTACTGTAATGTTGTT
This sequence comes from Sepioteuthis lessoniana, assembly GCA_963585895.1. Taxonomy (NCBI): domain Eukaryota; kingdom Metazoa; phylum Mollusca; class Cephalopoda; order Myopsida; family Loliginidae; genus Sepioteuthis; species Sepioteuthis lessoniana. The sequence continues at coordinate 57,989,130 of OY757905.1, read as the reverse complement.
AAGAGGATCATTAAATAAGTTTCCAGACTTTTTTTGTATGGGCACTTTTATTGATAGTACACATGAAACTCTAGTTCCCTTCGAAGTAATCTCCTCCGACTGCAATGCACTTGTTGTACTGTTCCAACAACAACTGGAAGGCCCCATGAAAGTCCTCTTGAGTGAGCGTGTCAGTGACCTTCATCACAGCCTCTTTCATCTCCTCAATTGTCTCATAACGACAGCCTCTAAGCTTAGGGAATAAGCAAAAGTCACAGGGAGCAAGGTCTGGACTTTAGGGAGGGTAAGGAACTGTCTTGATGCCCATCTTGGTCAAATAGTCTGTGATAAGGATGGAGTTGTGGACTGGTGCATTGTCCTGCTGGAAATGCCACTGACCCGATTTGAAGAGTGCTGGCCTCTTCCAACGGAATCTCTTCCTGAACTCCCTTAAAACCTCAACATAGTAACCTTAACCCTTTGGCCAATCAACTGTGGTGTTTGACTTCCTTACTCCTCCCACACTTATCATCTCTCACAGACTCCCTGGCTTCCTTGAATCTCTTATACCACCACTCAAAAACTGATGCTCGATTCATGCAAGATGCTCCAAAAGCAGTGTGAAGCATTCCATACGTTTCTGTGGTATTTTTTACAAGTTTAAAACAGAATTTTTTTGCATATCCTTCTAAAGTGTCAGATTGGATTTTTGAAATTCACCAGCTGTGACAATCAGGTTTTAGTAGGGTGTATTCCAATTGCTGCTGTAGCTGTTCATTTGAAGCTGAAATCATAAAAATTGGTCAGTCATCTCATAATATGTATAGCAATAACATACGGACTTTTCAAGAGTCTATGAGAATTGTCTATGCCTGTACAAAAAAGTCTGGAAACTAATTAAATGCATCACATACATAATTTTTTGTGTTAGATTTGCCTCACATTGTGATCCAAAAAAATTGGTAAATTAAGTAAAATATATCTATGGATATTTTTTGTTTGAATTTAGTAAATAATAATTTAGGTTTTATTTGGTTTCTTTTCTTTGTTTAATAACATATCAACCTTCATGGGTTATTAATGAGCCATCCTTGAAGAAGGACATGAGTGGTACTATTTAACCCCTAGCTGGGGTGGATAAGAGAATTCATACCTTTCTCAAAGGTATTAGTTTGAAAGTCAACATAATAGCATAACTGGAGTTTTAACTCATTTACTATGACGTTACTGTCCAGCATGTTTGCCACTACACTAAAGGAATTGCCCTAATTTAGTTTTTATGGTAGGTAAATTTAATAAGAGGCAACTAGGGAAAATACTTCTGCTGAGAGAAAGAAACAGATTTTTTTCCCCTTAAATTAAGATAGAAAAATACAAAATAAAAATTATTAAAATCAATATTTTTAGATCACAACCAAAGTTTTGTCTAAAGCAAGCAAAATGCTTTTGCTTGACACATTAGTTCAATTCTCACCAGATGTTTCCTACTGTTGTGAACCATGTTTGCCATATTTGTACTACTTTTCAAGACTACTGAATTTTGAAAGTCATTACTTAAAACTTTTGGATTATCTAAAAAAAAAATAAGCTTGAACTACTAATAAGAAGAAAATCAATGATTGATTATATATGAATTTATAATCTAACTAGAGATACCTGGTATTACTCAGGAAGTAAAGACAAAAGGAAAATGTTTTGATGAATTAATTTTGATGTAATCTTTAGGAAATTTCTGGGCATACAGAAATATGATCAGGACAAATACACAACCAAAATATCTAAATAAACATGAATTCTGGCTATTTTCTAAGAGTGGCCTATTGAGTAGAGTGTTTGCCAATGGTCCGAAAGATTGGAGTTCAATCCCAGGTCAAAAAGACTCAAAAAAATGGTACTTGATACCAACTTGCTTAACACTCAGCATCATAAGGTAAGGATCAAGAGTCCAGTGGAAAATCCAGGGAATGGAGTAGCACCCTACTCTACTGAGCTATTGAAAAGGGAGCCTTCGGGTCACCCTCAACTAAGGTCAACAACTTACTTTGTATACAATATTTCTTGTTCTTTTGCAACCATGTGAAATAACAAGATTCTGGTTGGTTGGTTGGTGGTTTGAGTTTTATGGCATATTAACACATTGTGGGTAATTTAATGTCAAATCTTATTCATGCATATGATTTTAGGTTGTTGGATGGTTGTTTGGATTTTATGGCATATCAACCTCTGTAGGTTATTTAACGCCAAATCCATTTTAAAGTAAATAATCAGTTCTATTTCAAACAATTCAGTTTAGCATGAGTACACAGTTTGTCAAAAACATTTCAATTTAAAACTATTCAGTTTAGTCAAGCAGTTATATATAACAATTCAATTTAGTGTATGTACAGTTTCAATGTCAAAAAAAGTTCAATTTCAAATAAATCAGTTTAGCATAAGCTCGCAGTTTCAATGTAAGTACGGTTTGTCAAAAACATTTCTATTTCAAGCTATTCAGTTTAGCATAAGTATGCCATTAGTTCTATTTAACCCATAGATAGGGCTCTATCAGGTGCTACCATGCCGAGCCAGAGAGGACCTGGGAGCGATGGTAATAAAGGGGTACTCCACATTCCCCAAAGCTCCAGCAACACTGGAACCTCACCATCAGATTGTTTAGTGTCATATCCAGGACACTTGTTGGTGGGGGGTCTTACCCCTCTGCAGAGAAGCAGTTGGTGTATTCTACAGCCCCAGCCGACTGGGCAATATGATTTGTAAGTGAATATTTTTAAGTAAGATTTTTTAAATGAGCCAGAACTCATTTGTTTGCATGAAGTTGAATGATTTCTAGTATAGCTATTGCTGTAGAACACACCGACTACATCTCTCCTGAGGGGTAAGATACCCCTCACCATGAGTGTCCTGGATATGACACTAAACAATCTGATGGAGTTGTTCCGGGAATGCGGAGTGCCCCATCATTGCTATCAGTCCCAGGTCCACTGTGGCCTGGAGTGGTAGTACCTGCTAGGGTCCTATCTATGGAATAAATAGAACTAAACTGTGTACTTATGCTAAACTGAATTATTTGAAATAGAATTGTTTTAATATCTCAACTGTGTACTTTTGATAAACTGAACGGCTTGAAATAGAACAATATTGACATTTAACTGTGTATGGACAAAAACTATACTTATACTAAACTGTGTTGTTTGAAATAAAACTGTATTTGTAGGCTAAATTGAATTGTTTTAAATGTAAATGTTTTTGTTATTAAAACTGTACTTACGTTAAACTAAATTGTTTGAAATAGCACTGTTTTGACATTTAACTGTGTGTAAACAAAATCTGTACTTAAACTAAATTGAATTGGTTGAATTAGAACTCTTTGACTAAACTGAATAGCTTGAAATAGAAATGTTTTTGACAATTAAACTGTGTACTCATGCTAAACTGAGTTGTTTGAAATAGAACTGATTATTTGTATAAAATGGATTTGGCATTAAATAACCTACAAAGGTTGATATGCCATAAAACCCAACCAACCATATTGCTATCAAATGCTGATAGTTCTATTTGCCATAGTTAAATGGTTTCAACCACTGCTATTTTATACTAATAATTTAATTTTACATTTTATTTGTTTGCTCTCAGTTTAATGGTTTCAAGTATTGTAAATGATTAAATAGTTCTATATGACCCATAAATCAGATGCTAACAGGTATGTATTTACCTAATCCCTCTGCTATGAGCAGGATGTGACACAAGGTCAATTTTTAAGAAAGCTTTAACAGGTTTGAATTGAGAGTTTTCCTTCTAGACCAGTCGCCATACCAAAAATACAAACTCTAGTCTGCCCTACTATTTACTAATAACTGGAGAGAGAATAGCTGGATGCATACCTTTAATGCAATGGGAAATGCAAACAGCCTTCTCCTGGATTTTCTCAGAACAAGAGGGAATTACATTATTATAGTGGTGCCACCATATGCCTTAGGGGGACCAAACCACCAATAAAACATGGGACTCTCAGAAATTTAATACCATCTAAAAAAAAAAAAAAAGTGCATGTGTAGGGGTGGCTCCTGAATGTGTCTGGGCTAGTTGCAGCTCTTATTCATAGTAGAAAAAAGATCTAAAAAACAAGGACTAAGAAAATAGAAAAATACTTGAGCAGAACAGCCTGCATTGATATGGGCATACTAACCCCCATGCTTTCCCAATCCCATGATGATGCTGCTCTCGTCTGTAATTAATTCGGTGCCATATGATACTTTTCCCACAAATCCACAGCATCACACATTTAACTCTCTAGCCCAAGAGTTTAAATCTAAACTGAATGAAATCTCACAACTGCCCAATTACCCGAAAACCCTTCCCTTTCCAACAGCTCGTGAAAACACAGATAAGCTCAAGGGAAGGTTGTTAGACCAATTTGCCACAACCATTTTTAAGAGTTGTGAAAAATTTCCTGCCACATCTGGTTATCCAGCCCACATTCATCTCAAAGAAGGTTCAATTCCCAAAGATAGATATAACCCTATCCTAGTACCATACCATTTCAAGGAACAAGTACAATAGACTATGTGAAAAGAGGTATCATTTCCCCAGTATCCATTGGTACCCCTACTGATTGGTAGAGTACCATGGTTATCACAACAAAAGAAAAAGAAAACCTTGGAGAAAAACTCCCAATGCAAACAGGAAATACAATACACTAGTTTGCCATTCCAATTAGCACTACAAGTACCACCCAACACAAAGAAGACTGTGTTGGATGCTATAGATGATTACTACTTGACCCTCCTAAATAAAGAATCTTAACCTCGAAGAACTTTCATCACTAAATTGGGACATTTTATGTTTCAGAATATCCCAAAGATACTTAGCTTCTGGTGATGGTTATACATAGAGGTACAACAAAATAAGCAAAAACATTCCATGTAAAGCAAAAGTTGTGGATGATGTTCTACAGTTCAAACAAAGCAAAGAGAATGTACTCACTCACACACTTGAGTACCAATTATGCTGTGCAAAAAATGGAATTGTCCTCAACAGAGATGAATTCCACTTGTGCCAAGTTGGTTGGTGGTTGTTTGGGTTTTATGGCATATCAACCTCTGTAGGTTATTTAACGCCAAATCCATTTTTATGTAAATAATCAGTTCTATTTCAAACAATTCAGTTTAGCATGAGTACATAGCTTAATTGACAAAAACATTTCTATTTCAATCTATTCAGTTTATTCAAACAGTTCTAATTCAGCTAATTCAGTTTAGTATAAGTACATATTTTGTTTACACACAGTTAAATATCAAAACTGTTCTATATATAACAATTCAGTTTAGTGTAAGTACAGTTTCAATGTCAAAAATAGTTCCATTTCAAACAATTCAGTTTAGCATAAGCATGTAGTTTAAATGTAAGTAGTTTAATTGTCAAGAAAATTTAAATTTCAAGCTATTCAGTTTAGTCAAACAATTCTAATTTAAACAATTCAGTTTAGTATAAGTATGCAGTTTAGTTCTATTTAACCAATAGATAGGGCCCAATCAGGTGTTACCACTCCAGGCTAGAGTGAACCTGGGAATGACGGCAATAAAGTAGTACTCCGCATTCCCCAAAGCTCCAGCATTACTCGAACATCACCATCAGATTGTTTAATGTCATATGCAGGACATTCATTGGTGGTGGGGAGTTACCCCTCACAGCAGAAGTACAGTCGGTGTATTCTACAGCCATAGCCGACTGGGCAAAGTTTCTATGATGGAAGCCTTTCTTTGCCAATTTCCCCTCACACACCACCTCCCAGGATGTTCAACTCTCAGAATATATAGATGCTCTAATTGAATCAGCAACCCTTCTAGCAATAAGCAATTATGGTGATTATGAGACTGTCACGTCCCTTGATCTCATTTGTGCATCCAGCTAAAATGATCCATATTATACAACCCTAATAAACTCAACTGAACACTGATTTCCCAACAGACATTCCCTGACAAAACCTGAGATCTACAATTTCTTAGAATTATTGCACTTCCAAATTTTTAAAAGAAATCACAATTTGAAAAAAAAATTTACCCAACTCCTTCACTATAGGCAGGGTGAGACACAAAGTCAATTTGTTAAACTGAGTAAAGCTGGTTTGGATTTGTAGTTATTCTTCCCCTAGTCTGGTTGCCAAATCCAAAGCAAAAAAACCCAACCCTGTCGGCCCTATTATTTACCCATAGCTAAAGAGAGTAAGAGATGGATTCATGCCTTTTGTAAAGGCATTAGCAAGAAGTGAAATATTAACAGCTTTGTCCAGAATTTGAACCTGGGATGCCAATTTCATTTCCTATGGTGATAACCACTGTGATAAGTACCCCTTATTCCTGCAGTCATATAAATAAGAAAAACTACTAAAATTGTGTAGTGTACTCTATGTATTAAAATGTATTACTATGAAGAGCATATCAATATGTAAAATCTTTGAATATTGAACAAGTTGCATAACAATTTTGATTCTTTTAATCCTTGAGTTTGCTGCTTTCATTATTTCAGATCTGGCAATTCTGCTGTGGAATTATATGTAGACATCTACCAGGGAGATAGGAGCTTCTGCCTGGATATCTACATGAGGGATGGGAACTTTAGTAGGATGTGGAAGCTTCTGCACAAAGGATTGAACATCTGCCTGGATATCTATAGAAGATATGGAAACTTTAGTAAGAGGGATGAGAACTTCTTGGAAATCTGCAAGGAGAATAAAAGCTTTTGAAGAGGATGGGGGTGGGGCTTCTGCCGAAAGGATGCAAGCTTCTTCCCAAATATCTGCAAGAGGGATGATCTTTTATAGCGGGTGGAAGATTCTGCATAAATATCTACTTGGGGAATGGGAACTTTTATATAGTTATCTGTTGGGATGGGGTGTTATATAGATATCTGTAAGGTTGGTAAAGGGTATGGGAGCTTTTACATAGACACCTGCCTGGAGAATGGAAGCTTTTGCAGACATCAGGAAGAGAAGAGTGGAATCTGATGCACAGGTGACTGAATATCGGGCAAATTGAATATATGCATAGATATGAAGTGATTTTTGATATTTGCATACTTATATAAAGTGAAAAAAAGAAAAGCTTTATAAAACTGAATCGATATGATCTTTTGCAAAGATATAAGAAGAAATCTTTTTTTACTCTGACCAAATGGAATAAGATCTTCATCATTATTAAAATCTGAAGGAATTTTTTTTTCTTGAATTTGGTGGTATAAATAAGATATTTTTGATAAGATACATATTGCAGCAAAGTAAAAACATTTTTAATAACATTAAGTATTAATACATTCTTTACATTTTTTGAAATTGTCTTTCACTTATATACTTATGATGATGGTTAAGTCTGCCTCATCAATCATTAAGAAATATAGCAAAGAGTTACTTCCCCTTTCTATGCAGTTGTTCAGGTTGAGAGTACAATGAATTGCTAATTGTATAAGTAGGTAACACTTTTGTTGCACCTGTAAAAAGGTTGAACATTGATTTCTTTTCAGCAGTTGTAATTCACTAATAGAAATTGAGATATGTCAAGCATTTCTTTCTTTATAGCTCTTCTAAAAACACTATTTCTACAACCTTCCTTATATTTATCAACTGACCGAATGTAAGTAATTCACATTTTGTATGTGTATATGTATACAAATCCTTACCTATATATGATACAATTACCAACACACAATGTAGATAGATATATCTATATGCAAAGACTGTCACTTACTCATTTGTTTAAACTGACATAAGGCAATACTTATTGGTGTCCAGGGTTTGACATTGAACTACATCTTGTGGTGAGGCTCCAGTTCTGGAGGAGTGCGAGGTCAACCTGAAAGTAATGGCAATGAATGAGCATTCTATATTCTTCTAAGCTCCAGGACTTGACCCTTACCATCAGAAGGTTCTGTGACATATCCAAGAGACTCATTGGGAGGGATCTTAACCCTCTGCAGAGATACAGTTGGCTTATTCTACAGCTCCAGCCAAGTTGGCTTATCTATAAGGCATTGAAATACCATTAAATAAAGCTACCAAATCATCAAAATCTAGTATGTAGCATTAGACAGATTAAGGGACAAACAGAAAGTTTTAATATAACTAATTGGTTGAGTGTTCGCCAATGGCCTCGGAGACCGGGGTTCAATCCCAGGTCGAGTCATACCAAAGACCCCGAAAATGGTACTTGATGTTGACTTGCTTAACACTCAGTATTATAAGGTATGGATCAAGGGTAAAGTGGATCAATCCAGGGAAAGGAGTAGCGCCCTCCCCTACACCTTGGTGTTGTAGCTATTGAAAAGGGAGCCTTCGGGTTGCCCTCGACTACGATCGTCAACTTTACTTACTTATGTCATATTGTACCATAAATTAGATTCACTATTGTTTATCTCCCCGAACTGCCCTTGTGTTTTAGGGTATGCTTTTTCGACTTTTCCTTGGGAGATGACTTCCAGTTTCATTCCCTTATTGAAGTAAAGGATCAGGGCTTTGCTACCTGTACCATACTATCTTATTACTTCCTGATAAGTTTGATATTTTGAGCATTGTCATTTTATCCTTTCCTTGTGGTTGATAAACCTGTTCCTAAACCCTAACTTTGCTTAAGAGTTTTTTAAATGCTGAAAGGAGTTTAGCTTACCTTCAGAGATAATACAAGCATTTACCCGAAAAAGATGCATGTCACCAGAGACTATACACTCTATGATTCTTAGTTCTGATAGAACTTGTTTGGGTCAGATATTTCTGTTTGAGATAATGTTTAAAATCATATGACAATGAAGGAAAGCTCTGAATTCAAACAAGCACTTGTCTGCTGAAAAATTGACCTTGTGCCATGTCCTGCCCATGGCAGAGGAAATGGGTTAATACATAATTTGAATTTATTCTCTTGTTCTCAATCATCATCATGTCATGCCGCAGGCACGGATATCCATGACCCTCTCTCGCCACTTCTCCCTATTGTTCATTGCCTCTGGCAGATCTTCAGGGCTACATCCCGTATCCTCACATAGCTGCTCTATGTATGTTCGAGCTGGTCATCCTGCTTTTGCCCAGCCATATGTGGGGTTCCATAGGAGTACATCACTTATGAGCACATCCCTACTTCTCCAGCAGTGTCCTGCATGTCTGGTTCGTCTGACTTGGATAGTTTTCGTGATGGGAGGCAGGTGGCCGTATAGCTGGTGCCTTGTGGGGTGTTGCCGCCGGGACTTGTTCAATATTGCTTGCAACATTCAACTTGTCCAATATTGCTTGCAACATTCTTGTGCAGTCAAAAAATAAGTACATCCCCAATAGATATCTATGCAATTTTATCTTTGTTTAAAGAATTCCTATGATGTAGAGTTTGGTAAAAAATAATACCTAATAATATTTGTTTTGATTGTATAATATTTGACTAGAAGTAATAAAATCCTAGTACCTTTAGTCTCCAAGAAAATTAACTTGGTCAGAGATGTTCTTATCAGTGGTTGATATTTATGGATTAACCACTGTCACGTGATATCCCACTGGGAGGAGGGAGATAAAATTACTACTCCTCGTATTTGAATTTACAGTATCAAGCCGTCAAAAAAGTGACCGTTAAGGAAGAATGTAGGTCACAGAGGGGTATCAACAAGTGTTGGTACTTAGTAACCTCAGGTCGCTGGACACCGGAAGGGGAAAGAGAGAGAAGCCAAATGATTGGCTGGGACCCCAAAACGGAAGAGGGGACCCCTTCCCCTCAGCAGAAGTAAAGGATAAGAAAATTAGTTTTTGAGCAGGGTTCGTAGCGGGCGGACGAACCATAGCCATTTTTACTCCGGGTGGAAGACAAAAGAATTACTGAGACACGAAGGACCCCAGGCTCTTCAAGCCAGTGTAAAAAAAACAGAACAAAGTCTATTGGCCCGTGAAAGAAGAAAAGATTCTCCAGTGGAACCCCGGCGAAAAAAAATATAAGATAAGTAACTTTGGGGCCATTTTCCTTTATACCCAAATTTCGTTTACCACTCTCTCTCTCTCAATTTGAAGAAAGATAAAAGTCAAGAAAAGACATTTATATTCGTGGACTGTCCAATTATTATATGTTTTGACACCTTGAAAGATGTATATAACTGTAGTAAAGGAATTCATGTATTTTTATGTTACCATGTGGTCTATGTTGTTATTTCATGCTTCTTTTCAGCTTCTATTCGCCTTATGTTATCTTGCTTAGAATTGTCCTATTAATTCCTAAAATATCACACGGGAAACCGGAGTTGCCGACTACTACAATATTAATATCATTACGACTAAGACCTATAGGCCCGTATTCTTCTGTTATCTAAGGGAAAGAAGTTTAGCGGCCTGGTGGGTGTGTGATAGTGTGAAATTTGGAACCCCTTTGCCAGCGGCGGTCAGTCTGGCTCTAAATTGATCCCTCACGTAATATGCCAGTTCTTATATGCCTGAGAGAAAATCTCTGAATGAGGACTTATTCCATAGGGGATCAAGTGCCAACCTGCCCCGTCTTCACACGTGCGAAAATAAAGTCCCGTTTTGGGGATTTTAGTCAATTTGCCGTCACACCACAGAACTATGATTATAACTAGATTGATTTTCCGTTGAAAATCTGATAGCAGATAAATACTGGTTCTATATAAGCTCTTAGCTACCTGTGTCAGGCAATAAATTTATCATATATACAAACTTCTAAGACTGATTGATTTTAGTGGGATGTCAACCTGTCTAGGGTTATTTTTATGCCTAGGAGTGAATTGTATTTATATTTTTTGTGTAGTTGTTTCTTAAGCTTTTTCTTGGTCACATGTATGCATTGAATGTGAGTGATTATTAAACAAGTCTATTTGACCAATAGATAGAACTCTAACACACCAAGTCAGAGACAGCCTGGAAGAAATAGCAATGAATAGGTACTCCACACTCCCCTAATATCCAAAACTGCAGTCTCACAATCAGATGAAATTTAGTGTCATACAAAGGACACCCCCTTTTGTTGTGTGGGGGATCTTACTCCCTCTGGAGGGGATACAGTCAGCATATTCAAAGCCCTGACAACAGAGTTGCTTTAACTTTTAGATGGTTGGTTGGGTTTTATAGCATATCAACATTTGTAAGGTATTTAACATCAAATCCATCTTTATACAAATAATCAGTTTTATTTCAAACAATCCAGTTTAGCATGAGTACACAGACTGTCCAAAACATTTCTATTCCAAGCAATTCAGTTTAGTATAAGTATAGTTTTTGTCCATACACAGATGTCAAAACAGTTCAATTTCAAACAATTCAGTTTAGCCTAAGTACAGTTTCAATGTCAAAAACAGTCTTATTTTTAAAAATTCAGTTTTGCAAAAGTACGCAATTTAGTTCTATTTGACCCATAGATAGGACCCTACCTGGGTACTCTGCATTCCCCAAAGTTCCTGCATTACTGTAACCTTACCATCAGATTGTTTAGAATCATATCTAGGACACTTGTTGGGGGGGAATCTTACCCCTTTGCAGAGTTGCAATGGGTAACAGGGCCAACAGGGCAATTAATTTTTAGAAGTTATTATCATTGCAAGAGTTAGGTAGACTATTCAACTCATTCTTTATGTTGTTTTTATTTTAATAACACCATTTTTGCTAATTCATTCTACAGCTTTCTATAGAGGTATGATTTATAAAGAAATGGTGTAAAATGAAAATAAAGAGAAATAAATCGAGAACAGGAATGGTGAAGAAGAATTCAAACAAGCTACAGATATTAGTATATTTCAGGCTAAAGTGAATATCTTCGCTCAGCAGGGAAAGAAAGGTTTTTACCTGCCCCAAAAAAATAAGTATTATCAAAAGGTTGACCGTAGTCGAGGGTGACCCAAAGGCTCTCTTTTTGATAGCTTCTACACCAAGGTGTGTGTGTGTGTGTGGGGGACACCACTCCTTTTCCTGGATTGCTCTGCTTTACCCTTGATTCTTACTTTATAATGCTGAGTATTAAGCAAGGTATCATCAAGTACCATTTTTAGAGTCTTTGGTATGACTCGACCTGGGATTGAACCTGGGTCTCCCGGGCCATTGGCGAACACTCTAACCATATGGTTTAATGTCATATTCAGCACATTCATTGATGGGAAGGGCCTTACCCCTCAACAAAGATGCAGTCAGTGGGCTCTTTTCCTTACTGATTAGGTTAACCCAAACATTGTTAACAACAAGAGCAATAAAGAAAAAGATTCAATAGATTAAACAACTCTCGCAATATCTTTTATATTTGATTAAAATTTTGTAGTCCCTAGCTAGACAGTCACTTTTGTCGTCTTTAAAAATCTTTCTTTGGTACAAAGTTAAGCGCAATGACACATGGCAACATAAATTTAAGTTGCTTTGAGTGAGTGAGTGAGTGAGTGATTGATTTTAGTGGCACGTCAACTCATCCCAGGTTATTTTATGCCCAGAGGTTAGGGAATTGCATTTATATTTACATATTTTTGTAATTGCTTTTTAAGAGATTTTTTGCCCACAGTTATATGGTATCAAGTATTTCTATCAAATACAAATAATTTACACACGGACAGATGTTATCAAGTACTCCTATTGAATACAAATAATTTGCACACAGTTATATGATATCAAGTACTCCTGTTGAATACAAATAATTTGCACACAGTTATATGATATCAAGTATTTCAATCAAATACAAATTTGCACACAGATGTGTGGTTTCAACTCTACCAAAGTAATACTTATGCACAATTTTATAGTTTCAAGTAACTATTTCTATTTGATATTAATCAATCTTTTCCATGATCAAACTCAAGTACAACTTTTACCGTTTCTGTACTCCTCTCATATACTACTTGTACATTCACATGCACATTTTATGTTAGGACACCTTTGAGTATTCTTATCAATACTTCATGTATATTTCTAATGTAAGTATTAAATGATTCTATATATATATATATATATATAGAAATGATTTTGTCTTTTCTTTCTTCTATTCAGTGTTAGTATATCATTGGATATATCAATACAAGACTCTGATGAGTGCAAATGCAACTTAATGTCTTGGTGAGCACTAACCATCCCAACACTTTATTGACAATCCTAAGACTGTCTCCTCAAAATTTTCAAATTTAATTACCAGTAAAAGCACCTGCATAAAAATATGATAATTCAAGATGTTTTCCAGTATAATGGATTTTTAAATGGAAATTAAGTCAGAATATCACATGATTATGAATTGGAATCTTTTATAGATGTTAATCTGGTATACACATACACACACTCACACAAATGTATATTTCCTTGCTATATATATATATATATATATATATATATATATATATATGAAGCAAGGAAATATGCATTCGTCTTTGTGTGTGTGTGAATATACATATATATAAAGCTCGGAAACATATATTAGTCTGTATATATCATGAGATAGTTATAAAATTCTAACTTTTTCCTTGCTTTGCATTTTCTTTATTTTTATTTTTCTCCTGAAACAGATACAAAGTTATAAAAGTGCCACATCCCTGACATCAGACACTTATAAATAAATTCCATGGATTTTCTCCAGAATAATCATAAGCATATGGGGGTGGAGACACTTTGGTTAAAGAAAGAGAATCATAGGGATTGATTCACCTGAAATTTTACACAAATAAAAGCAAAAATATCAATTTCTAATAAAAAAAAGGTTGTTCATTAAGAACTTCCTTTGATTTTTAGCCAACAATTAATTCGCTATCATTGTTAATTGGATCATTTTTTGTTTTGCCTGTCAGATTTTATTTTCTTTCTATGATCAAGTCTTCCTCGGCGTTTTGACTAAATTTAGCAGGGCAGTCACCTCCCCAACTTAAACCTGGGAGAATAAAAGAAGCAACTGATTCAAAACAAACCAAAGAATTTAATGGGTAGAAGATGTTTTTTTCTAATCTATAGAAAGTACAAATTCTGTGATATGTTTGATTTTAATGGGATATTAGCCCATCTAGGGTTATTTCATGCCTAGAGGCCAGGGAATCATGTTCATTGTACATTTATAGTAACATTTTTTATGTAGTTTTTTAGAGGTTGGTTGATTGGTCGTTTGGGTTTTATGGCATATCAACCTTTGTTAGTTATTTAATGCCAAATCCATTTTTATACAAATAATCAGTCCTATTTCAAACAATTCAGTTTAGCAGGAGTACACAGTTTGATTGTCAAAAACATTTCTATTCCAAGCTATTCAGTTTAGTCAAACAGTTCTAATTCAAACAATTCAGTTCTGCATAAGTACACAGTTTAGTTCTATTTAACCCATACATAGGGCTACCACTCCAGGCCAGAGTGGACCTGGGAGCAATGGCAATGAAAGCATGCTCCACATTCCCCAAACCTCCAGCATCACTGGAACCTCACCATCAGATTATTTAGTGTCATATCCAGGACATTTGTTGAGTGGGGGGTGTCTTACCCCTCTGCAGAGGTACAGTTGGTGTATTCTACAGCCCCAGCCGATTGGGCAAATTGTCTTTCTGAGATTTTTTTTGCACACAGTTATATAACAACAAATATTCCAATGTAATACAAATCTCCAGAACTGGAACCTCGCCATCACATGTGGTTTAGTGTGATACTCAGAACATGCTTTCTACATTGTTGATACAGTCAGTGTATTCTCAGCCTCACTGATAGGGTGAAATTTTGTTGATACAAGATAAAATTTCAGCTGATTTGGCCATGTTTATTAGTTGGTTTGTTGGTCGGATTTTCCCCATGTCAACTCTTGTTGAGTACTTTTAATTCCTAGATGAGTCCTTTTTTGCAATTACATGGTTTCAAGTATTCCTGTCAAATACTAATAATTATATGGTTACAAGTAACCATTCCTATTCAATTATAATCATTTGTTAGGACAAAGTTATGTAGTTTCAAGTATACCTTTCTAATATGAACAATTTTCAAACCTATCTATTTGATCAATAAATGGACCTAAATAAAGAGGATCTGGGAGTGATAGCAATGAACAGGTGACTCTACACTCTTCAGAGCTTCCTAACTGGATGGTTTGGTTGTTTAATGGCATATAAACTCCTTAGGAGGTAATTTAATGTCAAAACTTGATTAAGTTTTAAATGTCTTAATGCAATCTCTATATTTTCAATGTTTCCTTAAACTTTTTTTTTATTATACTTTTTGTCTATAATTATTTCTTTCTACAGATTTGTATGGTTTCAAGTATTCCTATCCAATACTAATAAATACTAATATCCAATACTATAAATGGTAGTTAATACCTTTGCTATGCCTATGTTGATATCACTTTCAGTAGATGAGATATTGCTGCTGAGATATGTGAACTGGGCAGCTAATTTCAGAGACTTGCCATTGAATGTGGAAATGGCTCCATCTTGTTTGAAACACATGAACTCTGTATACAAATTTACTTCTTTTCTTATTCATTTCAAATCTAATTTCAACCATTCAGAAAAAAAAATATTTAGGTAACTGGGTCTAAATTAGAATGTTCTGACAATAAGTTTGTTTTATTTTCCTTTTTTTTTTCTTGGCAAGAAGCAGATGTGTTTTCATTAATCTATAAACCCAATGACAGAATCAATGTTATTTCCATGTCTTTTATTTCAGCCTGAAAGGTTTTACATCATCCCTCTCTTGGGAGATTGCATTTCCAGAGCTGCAGATGCTTGACTTTAAAATTACAAAAAAACTAACTCAAGAAGTAACATTTTTGTTTTTTTGCTTTTCCCACTGATTTCATATTTATTTAGGTTAAACAGTTAATTGTAAAAAACATTACAGAATCTTATATTCACTGATAACAAATTGTATTAAGAAAGGACTCTTGCCAATTTTTTACAATTACAACTACTATGTATTAAAACTCTTACCAATTATTTACAATTACAACTACTATGTATTAAAACTCTTGCCAATTATTTACAATTACTACTACTATGTATTAAAACTCTTGCCAATTTTTTACAATTATCAATATGTATTAAAACTCATGGCGTAATGTTTAATAGCATGAAATATGGTCACAGCAATCCAATTCCAAATTTTTGATGAGGCTGTTTACATTTCACATAGCACAAATACCCTTTGCAAAAATATGTATCAAACTATTCTCCCTCCAGTCATGGTTAAATTGTAGGGCAGACTGAACCTTGGTATGGCAATCAGTCAAGAAGAAGGAAAACTATGAATTAAAACTTGTTAAACTCAGCTTAAAAATTGACCTTGCATCTCATCTGGCTTGTGCAGAGGAGTTGGTAAATGCATTCATATATATCAGAACTAATTACAGTAGATAGTTTGAGCACCTCAGCATGGAATAATTGATAATGAGCTAGTCTTATATACATTAGTTTGATTCTCACTAGCTCCTCTAGCCTTGAAACTTTCTATTAGATCGATTGATTTTAACAGTATGGCACAACCAATTTGAGGTTATTTTTTTAACAAGAGGTTAGGGAAATGTATTCATTGTACATTTATATTAACATTCTTTGTGTAGTTCTTTCTTTAGAGATTTTTTTTGTACTCAAGTCCTATTGAAAATAAATAATTCTTAAAACAGATCTATTTGATCCATATATGGGACCCTAACAGGTACTGCCACTCCAGGTCAGATTGGACATGGGAGTAATGGCAATGAAGAGGTACACTACACTCCCAAGATTTCCAGACCTGGAACCTTACCCTCAGATACAGTTTAATATAATACTCAGGATACACTATTTTTTGGGGGTGGATACAGTCAGCGTATTCTTAGCCCTGCTGGCTGAGGAATTTGTATCAGGCTAACCTTGGATAGGCAGAATGGGTTGAAAGGCCAATTTTTATAAGCAGAGTAGAGTTGGTTTAAATTCAGTTTTTCTTCTCCTAGAGTGGTTACCTAAAGAACCCAGTGTGCCTTACTATCTACCCATAGCTGGAGGTAGAAGAGGTTGATTTATGCCTTTCCCAAGGGTATTAATGTGAAGTGTGATGCAAATAGCCTCAACCAGGATTTGAACTCCTATTGCCAATTCCATTTTCTATGATGACAACTGTAATGCAACATGCACCTCCCAAATATGTGTGCATGTGTGTGCGTGTTTATGGATGTATGTATAAATGCACATTTCTGGTATAGTAAAAGTCAACAAATTTCATTCTCACTCAACAATTTGATTTTATCTTTTCCAGTTCTTCTTTCATTGCAATGTTGTTGTTTTTTTTTGTTTCGTTT